>JBAMCJ010003207.1:0-524285 GCA_037075205.1 Drosophila prostipennis | reverse complement strand
AACGGTTTTAAATTTTTTGTAAAAAATTGTGACCTTACCCCTAATAAAAACTGGGTTAAAAATGGTTTTATACCAAAAAAACATACTGTTCTAAACAGAATACAGTACGAAAATTAAATCTGTGATACTTTCCGTGTGATTTTGCAAAAATAAAATTTTCGCCAAATCCTGGTTTTTCGCCAAAAATGATAGGGACAACATAAAGCTATTTTAAGCTTGAGGGATTCAAGTATATTATATCTACCCCGCAACCCTTTTGCGTTGCTCGCTTTCGCACATTTTAATAATAACCATGCCCACATATTTGCAAAATAAAAACCAGTTTGCCCACTAACTTGGCGGGCTGCGAAAAAAATGTAAACAAGTAAGAAACTAAAAAAGGAAAACAACAAACGAACATGTTCGAAAAATGCCAAAACAACTTTTGCAATGGGTGAAAGATATTTACAGCCAATTTCATGCTTTCCCCGCTCCTCGTTTCCTTACGCCATATGTGCGTGGGTGAGTCCGAAAATTGAGGAAGTCAAAGGAATATCTGGGATAAGCGAAAGATGGCTTTGGTATTTTTCACTCAATGATGAGGGCAGGATATAACATTAATTCAAAATAAATGTGTTTAAATTTGGCATTTGATGACTTCTGCTCTCTGGCTTGTAAATGCCTTTGTACCACTCGCCTTTTGGAGTTCAATCACTGATCAATGGATCAACGATCTAAAGTCCAATTATCACAGCCGAGTTTCAACATTATTTTCTTCGCTTCCCTTCAGTGGATTTGATGAAAAGGTTATTGATCGATTCGCCTCGAGATTCTTGACAACTTCTCCACTTGTCCCCTCTCTTTTTTTTCCATTTTTTGTCTTTCAGCGAGCAGCTGCGGATGAGCCAGATTCCACCGTCTTCTACTGGAAAAACTCGTTTCGCGTTTTTCCTCGAGCGTTCAGGCCAAATGGTAACTCCTTTGGCGCCTCACTTCTCTTTCAATTTCTTTCAAATCAATTGAATTGGAAGAAGGAGAGATTGGCTTTTCACGCACTATTAAAACAAAGAAACATATAATATTCCACATTTAACATCATCTAAAAGCATCATTTAAACTGTCCCTATTTTCTCTGCGTGCATATTTTCATCTCTTTAGCTTCACTTGAGTTTTTCCTTAAAGCGTCAACAGGTTTTCGGTCAACTTGGCCAATTGCAATTCGAACCAATCCGCTTTTGCCCCTTTTGTGCCAAGCAGAACGTTTTTCTTGCCTTGCTGGTTTTCCACAGTGGAAAATTCAGGCGACAACTCACCCCATTCTGCTCCCATTCTACTTATACTCCCATTCCCGTTTCCCAATTTTCTGCATTCCATCTGGCGCATTTTCCACTTTTCCACCGCAATTGCACTCTTGATTGGGTAGAATCGCATCGAACTGTCTTTGGTTGTGGTCCATTTCAAGAGGAATTCTAATATTTCCACTGGGGACTTTATCGGCGGAATTGGGACAAGCGGAAAATGGAAAATTGCTGGAGAAAGGAGTCATTAAAGATGCTGCAACGGGAAGCCAACGAACAGAGAATGGATGTCCCAATTATTATGCGCAATTTCGGATTGAAGAGATCTTTAGAAAGGAACTTCCAAAATGAAAAATCAGAGGGTACTTTAAAAGTGGGAATAAGCTATCTCTGATATTTAATTAGAAAATATTTTTAAATTCTTAAGACAGGGTTAAGAGTTGCAATTGTATTCAAACAAATATTAAAAAGGTTAATTTAAATTGATCAACCAGAAATATATTACCCAAATACATCTATACAACCGTTTTATTTTCTGCTTAGTATTACTTGATTCAATTCACTTCGAAAGCCCACTTTCCTTGGGCTCAAAAGTAAACAAAACCTCTTTTGGCAGGTTGAGAGAGCCCGAAAAGATGGGGCATACGTACATGCGTGGAGGGGTTTCAAGACCCCGCCGAGTTACAACTGTAAAACCAGTTAAGGATCCCCAGCGATCGTTTGACATTTTGTCGCCTGGCGCACGATCGCCAAGTAAAGGGGTTACGACTTTGGGTGGTGGGGCCGAAAGACCTCGTCTACGCGATCGGTCTTCGGGTTTCTTCGCTCTTTTCCAAGCAGCCCGAAAATCAAGCCGCCAGTCTTCGGTTCGAGCTCAGCCAACGAAGTCGCAGAGCGGAGAGATATCGCAGAGAATCAGAGAGTTTATATGAGAGAGAGAGATATACAGTATATACCGCCTCTCTGTCGCACCCAATACGAGCTGGGCTTTTGGCCAAACTGTGCGTGAAATCGGTAAACCAAGACCAAAACCGAAACCAAAACCCGAAAACAAACTGAAACCGAAATCGAAAACCTTTGGCTAAAAAATTAAATCCTTAAGTTCGCGTCGCGTGTTTTCTGCCATATATAATACTATTTTTTATACATTTTTTTATGGTTTATATAACAAAGTTTTGAATTAATTTCATATTTTTTAGCCAACACACGAATTTGAATTTAAAATTGGACAAATACTAAAAGGTGAGCTAAATCAATATTTGTGCTTGAAGCAGGGGTCTAAGACTAGTTTTTGAGCAGGCTGCAAACGGGTCTACAGAGCTCAGCTCAATGTCAAAAGTCGGGCTTTCGAATGGTCCATTCGACCACACCGCCCCCCGCCCACTGGAATTTGCTAATTAACATGCCAAGCTGATCTTGGCTTTAATCGCAGATCTTTAAGATCTCTTTCGAGATTCGAGATCTGAGAGCTGAGATCTGAGAGACGAGAGACCCAAGCTCGTGCCGAATCGCTTGAAAGCCATCAATCTCCATTTAAACCAGCAGAGACAATAAAGCGACAGATATAATTATGCGAAAACGACGCAGTATGAAAATACCTTAAGATATGCTTCTTAGTATCTCAGTTCGTAGTTCTTAGTTCTTAGTTCATTCAGTCTTGGGAATGAGTAGAAAAAACAAAAAGAGACCCGGTTGAATGGCTTGGAATGCAGGTTATGATATCTGAAAGACGTGACAAGGTCAGCGGGCAGTCTCTCTCAAAGGGGCAAAACGGGATCCTGTTCTGGAATATCTTCCCCTGACTTCAATTCCGATTCCGATTCCTTTGTTCCCCAAAACCCCGGTTCGGGCTCATCACAAATTCCAGGCAGGCACACACGACCAAGACAAAACGTTGAGGTCATTGCTCAACTCATTTAAGATTCAGATACGTTCTCAGTCTTCCACTTGGAGATTCGGATATATTTTCTACCTCGGCCCCAAGAACGACCGACTTGGGCATGAGTTTCGGTCCGGGATTTAAACGGGGAAAGATGATATAGGGGCAGATTCTGCGATTTAGACATCAAAGACCTCTTCACGCCACAGTCTTTTGTCTCTGGCTTTTGACTTGATTTGACTTTACTTTATTTCACTATACTTAACCATACTCTCGAGTTGACGTGACTCGAAGCGGGCTAATTGAAAGTCAGGGAATATACCCTCAGAGTTCTGCGACTGTGATATTCCAACACATCTACTTTGTTGGCTTACTGAACTTGTAGCTATACCTAACAATATGAAACTCATTTTATTGGGGCAAAATAACACAAATTGATCCTTGATATTCTTTCTGATATAACTGAAATAACCATACCTTTTCCAAATAAAAACCTTCACAGCTTCCCTAGAGCAACTAAAATTCGACCTTAAGATCTCTTCCCTCCGCTCAAATTTGTCTGGGTTTTCTTCTCTACACTTTGTGGTTCTTTTTATGGCCGTATGTTCAAGTGAATGGCATTAGAAATGGAAAGAGGGAAGTTCGAGGGGCCCGGGGGCAAATAGATCTGCCGAGAGACAGAAAGATGCTCGAGTATCTTGTGTCTCTATTTGGTATTTGTTTTCCACTTGCTGGAAGATCGGAATCTGGAAGATCTGGGTGTGGTCCCCCGTGGAAAGTATCTCCGTTCGGACAGATGCGCCCGTCTCGGATTGATTGCATCCTGGTCTCAAGATGCAGCCGAGCCGAAGTGAAAGCTAGATCGGCTTACCTGCCCTGTCGCCCTGATCGAAGATCCTTAACCAAAGGCCCCAGCATCGACAGCTATCGAACCTCGAGGTTCGAATCCGGCAAAAGACAAAAGTGAAATTGCAAGAAACACTATACAAAACAAGATACAAAAAATAAAAAAAAACAACTTGCACATAACGACAAACAACTAACAATAAACGACTTTGGACGACCGAGGACGGACAAACTGTTGGCCATAATAATTGGCGGAACAACAACAACAACTGCAAGTAGGACGCTTGAGTGGCTGCCAAATGCCCGGAATCGATCCAATGCGATACGATCCGATCCCCACTCCACTGCAATCCAATCGACTCCACTCTAATCCAATCACATCAAAATGTTTACTATCCAAAACCGAAAAAATTAAGCCGAAAATTACGGGCAATAAAAATACCCTAGCTGCTGGGAATATTTGGCCAATAAAGAGGAAAGGCGAAGGCACTATATAAAGTTTACAGCCCATATAAAAACCAATCAAAACCATTTTAATTATTAAAATAACAAAACATGAATAATATAAATACGAATTACCACACTCTTACGCACAATACTTCAAAGAAATCTACTGATATCGAGGGTATCCAGCGATTCGGCTTGGATCCTTAGCTATCCCAATTTCGTTAATCGAATCGAAATGGAAACCAAATTGGCCTCCGTGGGGCTGGCAAAGCCAAATAAGAAATAAAAAAACCGCACTGACGTAAAAACAAATAATTAAGCATGTACGAAAAGAGAAATATGATTAAAATTCCCGGGGCATACGCAGATCACCCCGTCAAGACCTCCATTATAAAGTGGCTACGCCAAGAAAGGAAAGCGCGTTCGAGACGGCAACTCAAATTATTTCAAATATTTTCGCAATTATATTGAAAGTGTTTTCGATTTTTTCCGCCGACGTCGCGTGAAAGGGGTTAATGAGCCAGGGGGGGTTGGAATTCACTGGCGGCAGGTGTTAATCGACAGAATATGGCATGAAAACCATTATAGCCATTGTTTATTTTGAATTATCGTCAAGCGAAGTATTCTTTGATCGCAGTTTAATAGGTTTGCCTTTGAATTGATGAAAACAATTGAAATATTTAATTTAAGGAGCTTTGATACCTTGGATACAATAGGTAATTTACATACAAAATAGAATAGAATTTTAAAAACCAATAGGGAACCCTCCTATTATATTACCGGTTTATCCATAAGCTTTCCTTGATTTTTTCCAGATTAAGAGCGCTTTCTTTATGGTCCTAAAAAACCTTTTTCCAATACCGTAACTACGATTTCTTTGGTTCCATTCGATTGCATTCCTTACGGTTATCAATTAGCTTGCAATTTTTCTTGTGGCTACTTTTGTTTTTTATCTGCTTTTTTTACGTTCTGTTTCTGTTCCATTTGATGCGTGACATTCGTGACTTTTGCGACATTCCCCGCAATATATACATATAGCCCCTTTGGCTCCAATTGCGCTATATACTATAGATCCCACCTGTTCCAGTGTCCATTGCCAACTTGAAAAAAAGCCAAAAACTGCATAGGAGGCAATCCAACTGGTTGCCAACGGAAAAAAAGAAATAATAAAACAAAAAACTGAAAACAATCAAATCCGAAGAGGCAGAAGAAGTAGTTGCCTTTGCAGTAGAAATAGCTTTGAAAGTGGCACAAAGTAATTTTAATGCTGAATGGAGCGTAAAGTTGTTCAACTGCAATTGCAATGGATTTTTTTTCGCCTTTTCGGCCAACAAAAGAAGCAGAAATCCAAAATTAAAACCAAGTGCAATTATTTTTGACACACACACACGATGCAATCGCACTTGCTTTTGTTTCACCGATTGTTTTGCTTACAAAACACCCGAAACTCAAAGGCTTTTTCCAGAACGGAATAACTTTGCATATCTCAAAGGCGAATCAATGACCATCTCTTCAAATTGATCGTAAAGTGTTTAGGTTTATTGATACGCATTGGTCTCAATTTGCATGAGAAAGCGAATGAATGGGGTGAAGAAGAAACGCCGATGATGGTGAGGTAATGGGTAATAGGTAATAGGCGGAGAAAAAAGCCAGAGAAATGCCTAAATTAAGCTCGTCTTCGCTGGATGACAAACTCAAGTTACCCGATTGGTCAACCTAAAAACACGGAATGCGAATCGAATCGGTACTAATTTCTATACACAGAAAAAAAACTATACATCGAAAGAAAATTATAAATAAATCCTATTTTAATCGAGGAATAATATAATTTAAATATTTATATATAATATTATGATCTTGTAATATTAAAGTGATATTCTTGGAATTAAATCTTGTCCAAAGTAAGATGAAAAGTCAGACATATTTTTTTCTGTGCAGTGGGTTGTACTTTTTGAGACATCGTGGGACCCTCCGAGTGGGGAATTACCTCATCCACTGCATCAGCCGCCCCTTGATTATGAGCTGTATTAGTCTCCACCCAAGAGGATGATTAAGTGCAGCTGGTTCGCATTGTTTTCAGTTAATTTTTAAGTTTTTATTACTAGATCTGGGTTTAGGGAATTTATTATTTTCATAATTCAATTGCTACTTGATTCCGCTTACTTGTTATTTTTGAAAATACTAAACTCCCGGGGCAAAACATTAACGCAACCTTTGTTAATCATCATGTGAAATAGGTGCATTCGTTTGGAAACTAAAGCTAACCAATTTCAAATCAATATTTAAGAGGATTACTGATTCCAAGCGGAACAGGTTTTTTCTTGGGAAGGCTGAGACTTTGTGACCCAATTATGTTTGGAATTTCTTTGAAAGAGCACATCTAATTTAATCAATCTTAACTGTATAAAGCCAGAAAATATGATCTTTAATTGGTGATTAAAAAAATTGTACATTTTAATTCTCAAAATATTTATTTCTTTACGTGAAAGAAAGCTTAACAATAATAATTTTCTAAAAAAACTTATCATTCTTGGGGATTGTCAAGAGCCGATCTCCTCCCCCAAAAATAAATCAGCATTCTAGCACACTCCCACTGGATATGGCCACATTTGATGGATGGGTCGCCATAATGCTGTCATCCGATCCCAAAAACTCGGAGTCGAGTGCCATCATCGCAACGCCCGCGCTTAGCTCACTTAGTTCACTTGACTGGAAGGCGATGATCTAATCTCAGATGGCAAATGGCGACAACGAGCACATCGCCACTGTTTTACATCTGAACTTGAAAATTACGCGAGATTGGGTGGGTGGGTGTAAGGGGGGGGAAGGGGAGCTTTGGGGGGCACTCCAATTGGAAGACAATGCCGCAGACTCCACGGAAAACTGGGAAATACGAAAAAGAAAAGAGCGGCGAAGATTTGTGGTTAACGCTTGTTTGGGGGAAAAGTTCATTGCTCTTGGCGGTGAAAAATCGCTGACTGTTTATTGCAGTTATTTGTTGTCATTGTTGACTTGTTGTTTACTACGCTGTAGTTGTTTTTTTTTGCAGACCAAATTGGCGAGGAGGAGGCAAAAAAAAAAACGGAAAAAACAAAAAACAAACAAATTTTGCCCCCCACCTTGAAATATTGCAATTCAATGACTCGAGAAATTTGTCGGCTGCGTTTGTCGCTAAATTTAGGTGGAATTTCGATGCGAAAAGGAAAGTGCTGCGTGACTATATAATACGTGGTAAATTTATTTATAGCACTAGTCAAAACAATTACATTCAAAGGGGCAATCGAAATGATTAAAGCGCCATTGGCAAAAAGCTTGTTTATATTTTTAAAATTCTTATTTAATGAGAAAAATCTGAATAGCTTAACCCCGTAATATTAAACTTTCCAATAATAAATATTTATTTAATATTTAATAATGCTTCATAATAGATCACCGAATATATTTATTATCTTTGGGTTCAAGAAAGCTTTAAACATATAAGAAATTTAAGGTTAAATACCTCATTGGCTTTCTAAAAATACCCATAAAAACCGTGTATGTCTGTTCGTTTTTACAACACCCAATTTATTTGCCTTGGTTTGTCCTTCCAACACTTTAAAAATGCAATGGCACTCGGCTGTTAAGACAGTCACGTCCATTTCGACAGGAGATTCTGCTGATGGCGCATGACAGCGTTTAAAAATACAAAAAATATAAACAAAACAGAGAAACAAAAAACACCAAGACCCATAACACGAATTATTGGAATTCATGCCACCTACGCGGGCCAAAACAAACCCAAAAAACAGGCAAAACGAACAGAGATTTTGCATATTTTCACCTTTTAAATGGAGTTGTGGCGTTACTGCCTGTGCTTTCGGCCATCTCACCGGTATTTAGGCCAAACTGAGGCACTGGCTCTGGCCAAATTAGCACTTGAGGCCCGGCTGAAATGTTAAATGTGTTAAGGCGAAGTAGAAATCTCAATCGCACCTGAACATGAAATGCAAACGATAAGCAACAACAACAACCTAGTCGGCAAATGGCCAAAACAAAAACGAAACGAATTCCAATTGGAACACACAATCCAGAGAGGGGAGGGATATGTGTGTACAGTATACAGTAGAACCTGCATAAGTCGAAAAAAAGTTTGAATAAGGGAAAACAAAATATTTTTATTTATTATATTTTTATTAATTATATTTTTATTTATTATATTTTTATTTATTATTGATTTATATATCAGAAGTAATTCTGTAATTTTAAAAAATACTTTAAGTTAAGGAAAACAATCTTTTTTCTATAATATATTTAGGTTACCAAACGAATTCATTATAAAAACGAAACTTAAATATATGAGCTCCCTGGTATAACAAATAATCGCTGAGAGCCATTGTCATTTAACTTTATTCGATTTCGCGAAGTCCGACTGTAAACACTATTTTTCCTAGTACTTTTTACCAGCGCCGAGGTGCAAATTAATTGGGGCTACTCGATTCGCTTCGTTTTGGTTTCGTTTTGGCTGCGTTTTTTCTCATTGTCTTTTACAATTTTTTTTCGCTCGGCGTTTTTCGCTTATTTCTTCGATCGATTCTCCAATTATGGCAATTAGCCAACAATTTCGCTTTGCATGTGCATTAAAGCAGACGAAGGGGGAAAAGGCCAAGCCCAAAAATCAGTTTCGGTTTCGGTTTCAGCCATATCGAATATCCCCCATCTGAATCAACATTTATCGCTTCGTTGCATTTCAACTTTTTCAACTAATTTTCGTTACCAAAAGGGGTAAGACGAGGGGAGGGGGGGGAGGGGATTCGGACCCCCAAGTGGGTCTATTAATCTACAGGGATGGACGAAAAAAGAAATGGAGGTTGAGCCAAGGTTTACTTCATATGTTGTAATGGGCGATGAAATATTACTTTGTAAAACAGTTCGTTGACCAAATATTTTACTTATATTTTAAAAATAAATTTGAAACTACAATAATTACTTTACTAACCATCCAAATTAGCCAACCATCCAAATTAATCATAATTTAATTGAAACCAATGAAAGGTTAATTTAATCTCTATTGGAGTCTAAAAAATCACTTTGCTTGTTTTTAAACAATCCTAAGAGTACGATTTTAACAATACGCTTACCAACACTATATTTTGCATTGCATTCAACAAACCAACACTGGCTGGGGAATCAAACAAACACTTACCGGAGAAAATAACTCAATTTATCCACATAATTATCTTTGCCCCTCCGTGAATCAGCCGAAATCATTAATCAAGCGACCCAACTTTAAACCAACTGCATTCATAATCACCGCCACGCTGCGTATACGTAATGTGGCTATATAGTGCCTGCTATATGGATATCGATCTCATGCCATTGGGATGCCTGTCTGGCTGCCGCCGACTGGCTGACATATTTGGGTTGAATGTTAACAGAAAAAAACAACAGAGGAAAACAGAAAACAAAGCCAGCCAAACAAATGAGAAAACCAAACTCGAAGTCGAAGCTTATGAATGCCTAACCACAGCAAAATCGGCAAATGTCGCAATTAACATATTTCATATGTGTGTGCAAGTGCAAATGCACATGTGTTGGTGTTAAAGGGGGGGGCCATAAAATCGGGGAATTGGGGGTGAATCAATGGGATTCTGGATGGAATATGGCACATATGAAAAATACTTCAAATTTGCTTTTTTTTCCATTGTAAAAGCCCCCCTCAAACTACGCCCCTGGGTATCTGTATTCGTATTCACCTGACATTGTCTCGAACTCAACCCAAAGTGTGAGTAAGGCATGAATCGTGGCCCGAACAAGAAACAAAGCGTTTGTTCAAGTGATTAGCCCAACCCTGAACAGATTTTGGACCAACCCCTTTGAAACTGGAAGCATGTATGAGAAAGATTTGCGAGTACATTTAGGAGTAATCAGTCTGAAAGGTGAGGATAGCCATGTACTACATAAAAAAAATGTTACCATGGGAAAAAGTACAGCTGCGTAGCTGGATAATTGGAGATTATGATGGGATTAGCTGAAGTCGCTAAAGCTGAAAAGCTATTGCCTTTAAAAATACAAATCTCTAAAAAAGACATAAATCTAAATGTGCACTCTATGAGATATGTAAGCTATCTGTAACCTCCAACTATCTTCCGCTCAAACAAAGATTTGTTTTATGTGACATTTCAATTAGCGCAGTGTCAAGAGACCTGACATCAGCATAAAAGCAGTTCAACTATTGTTGAATCACAGCCACGGAGAGACAATAGACAGATAAACATTGAAATATATGTAAGATATATGCAAAAAGGCGATTTATAAGCTATATATCTGTATAGAGATTCCTATGAAACACGTATGATTGAAGGGGTTTGAAGTAACTAGTCCACCTGTCAATCGTTAATCGTTAATCGCTAATCACAGGTGCAGTCAGCTGCTAATCATGGCCAGAGTCACCGGCACACTCCACGCATTCCATTCCCAGGCGTTCGATGCCGATAATTCCGGAATAATTGCATCGGATCGGAGTAAGTCGAGCTCACTTCATCTGACTGACACATTCAACCGGCGGCTAATGACACACTGGGCTTGTTGGTTCGCAGCCCGATGATTGGCTTGATTGAATGATTGGCCAATTGATTGATGCCAAAGTCAAAGACCCGCGCCTCGCGTTCCATTTGGGTCAGCAGCTCCAAGCTCAAAACTCCAAGATCCATTAGAACTGTCCGGCAGTTGACATAACCACTTGCGCAATCGAGAGCCACCAAGGCGACTCCACAAGTGGTCCGCATTCTGCTGATGCAACCGGTGGCTGGAGATCTTGGCTAATGAGCCAACTCATTAAGGCAGCTTATTTTGGAGAATCTACAATGAACAATTAATACAACGGTTAGTTAAGATTTGTGTAGCAAACTTCTTAAATAAAAAAGTATTCAATTTTTACATTTTTTTAACCTTTTTTAATAATAATCCTTCCACTCCCTATATTATAAAATATTATAAAAGTACAGATTTGTGTAGTAAACTTCATAAATAAAAAGTTTTTTAATTATTAAATATTTTTAAGCCTGTATTAATAGATTTTATAAAAATCCTTCCACTCCCTATATTATAAAATATAATATTCCCACTTTAAAACCGAATTTCGATCTACAAACCAACGACGAAATCTTTCCCCAAGATATGGCAAACCTCAAAAATTTCTCCCTGCGTTTTCTCCAAGTTGCACGTATCGTTTGGTTGCCATAAGGCATTTGTTTGTTCCGCTGTTTGTTTGTCTAATTACGCAACCGCCGGCGGATGCAGTGCCGCTGCATTGGTGGTTTGACCAAAAGCGACTCCCATTCCCATTCCCATTCCGATTCCGTTTACCCCGCACCCGAATTCCGAATTGCGAGCCCAAAACCGCAGTGCCAGCAAATATGGCAAACCCATTTCCGCGTGTCAACAAACTTCTTCATCGGCTTTGCACATCAGTGAAAATTTAAAGAGCAGGGTGGCGCAATAAAGGGGAACCACCGGAACCTGGAAAGTGTCCGCTCGAGTAACTGCACCCACAAACGGTGCACCGAAAGAAAATACAGCTCATATGTGGAGCATAACATCTCTGTTGTACCACTAGAAATATTTAAAATATAATATTAATAAATATATGATAACTTAATAATAATGTGAGAAAATGTTTTAAAAGTGTATATATTTAAATAGGATACAAATAGAGTTCAGAACCATCTATTGTTATAGTAAATAATGAAATATCATTAAATAGTCAGGGATTAATTTTTTAGCTGTGTGACTTTCTGAAGAAGACCTGGCATAGATCACGGCTTGCTCCGGCTTCCAAACTGCAGTTGGTTGGGTTCCAACTTTTACTTTGGTTCATCCTCCGCCTCCAAATAGCCCAACCCCCATCCCAGATCCCCTCCTCCTCCTCATCCTCACTAGTGAAAAGCCAAGAAGCACGTAGACATAATTTATTGCCAAATGCATGGAAGACTCGAAGTGGACACGCCTCGCTGACCACGTTCGTGTGTCGTGGATCCATGGATCCACAGATACTCGGCCGGCTATCTATCTATCTGCCCGTCTCCCCCTCTTGGAACTTTTTCGATTTCTTCGAGGGCCCGGCCGGGTAAATTGTTAAAAACCCGTCGAAAAATGTGCAATAATTAAAACGTATTAAATAGAAAGA
Organism: Drosophila prostipennis; assembly: GCA_037075205.1. NCBI lineage: Eukaryota > Metazoa > Arthropoda > Insecta > Diptera > Drosophilidae > Drosophila > Drosophila prostipennis. The sequence goes on along the minus strand of JBAMCJ010003207.1, from coordinate 511,672 downwards.
AAGAAAAGAGTGCAAGGCAAGCGTAAAGTTGTTACTCGATGCGTCGGCAGCCTAACGAGTCTTAATTAAAGTGAAAATGCCAAGAGATCGACATGGATACGGCTGTGGATATATATCCACGCTATAGATATATCCACTCCATCTATTGCGAAGTGCAGTGTTGGGTTACCCAACTCTAGAGGGTGGTGAAACCCCCCGTCTGGGAGAGAGTGTCCATTGGAGCCCAGATATAACAGGCGCTTTTCCAGCAAATGGGACTAAGATATCAATGACAGACCTACTATACATATCTGGAGGTATTATATCAATGATATAATATCATACATTTAAAAAGGCTGTCCGCTCAAGAGAGCGTCCGTTAGCAAACACTTTTCAGTTCCAATTGCTTTAAGCCTCTCAAAATCATGGATAATAAACTCTACAATACTCATTTCTAATAATCTAGATTAAATGTTCCAGAAACTACCTGTTAAGTTCATGTGCTAATTATAATTAAATGCAATTTTCACCCTACAATATTTTCCTATTTCATCAACTGATCAAAGCAAACAAACAAGAAATACAGTTTGTACAAAAGTGTCAATTGAATCTGGGTTGGCAACAAATTTAGAGGTAAACTTAAAATATTTCTTGATATATTATTATTATTATTTATTGTTATAAATTATTGCGCTAGTCACAACTGATAAACCAGTTTAAATTTGGACAAAATTGGTTTTTAAATCTAATTTCATACATTTTTACATTAATTATTGAAAATACAGAATGACAAATAAAATGAAATCGAATTTTAAACTAGACTAGTTGCATTTAAACAATGCCAAAACCCACATTGTAATCATATCGTTGGAATTTCTAAACAGATTGATTATATTTATGTTCTTAAACACCTAGTTGCTCACCTGTGACCTCCTCCTTCTTCCCATTGCAGCGATGTCATAATGGAGCCAATGACCATGCTGGTGTTGGCCTTCCAGCTGCTGGCGCTCTTCTCGATCGCCGGCGCGCTGCTCATTTACCTGATCTGCAAGGTGCGCGAGGACAGCGCCTCCGCCAGCGCAGACTCGCAGCCCAGTCGCGTGGTCCTGGTGACCAGCGCCGACACCGCCCTGGGCCTCCAGCTGTGCACCCATTTGGCCAACAAGGGATGCCGGGTGTTCGCGGGCATGAAGGAGGCCCACGACTCGCTGCCCGCCAAACTGCTCTGCGGCTGGATGAAGATCCGGGAGTACAGCGAGGAGCCCATTGCGGGCACCATTATACCGATGCGTCTGGACGTCACGCGGGAGGATGTGCTGCGCGAGGCCACCGTCTCCATGGGCGCCCACCTGAATGCCGATGAGCGGGGCATCGCGGCCGTCATCAACACCAGCGGCAGTGTCTTCCGCGGCAAGGTGGAGTCCCAGGACGTGCAGCAGTGGGAGCACATGCTCAAGACCAACATCCTGGGCACGCTGCGTGTGGCCAAGGCCTTTGTGGGCTTCCTGCGTCCCACGCGCGGCAGGCTCCTTTACTTGGGAGGCGGAGGAGAGGGTGGAGGAGCCGCTCGGACCGGCGGCGATGGACTGGTGGCCTTCAATGCCTCCCGCGTGGCCGTGGACAAGTGCGCCGAGGAGCTGCGCAAGGAGCTGCAGCCGTACGGCGTCAGTGTGGTGGCCTTGGACACCTGCGGCATGACGGCGGAGTCGTTGTACAAGGCGCCAGTGGCACAGAGTGAGTGTTTCCTGCCACCGGACTTTTTTTAGGAGCGAAGCATAACATTTACTCCCTCTTGCAGCCATGTCCTCCACTGCTGGAGCTCCCACGCAGTACACGGCGGACGTGCTGAGTCCGGGCGCCCTGCAGGTCATCGAGCGGGCGCTGTGGGACTTTGCCCCGCAGCAGCGCTATCCGCTCCTGAGCCACAACAAGTATCAATTCACGTTGCCATGCCGCTCCTCGCTGCGTCTCCAAAGGCCAGTGGCTCCTTCCGCCGTCGGCGAATCGGCCACTCAGTCGGTTTGAGACCGCTTCCTTCTTCCACTTCCTGTATATATACTCCTGATCCCGATCCCGATCCCGATCCCGTGTCTTGGCCTCATCCCGTGCTCCAGGTCCTGCTCTCCGTTCTCTGTGTTTTAATCTATCTGCAAATTATTTTTGTTTGATAATATTTCTTCCTTTAGGAAGGCCTTTATAATATTTACTTTATACTCGTTTTTGTACACACTGCTAAGGGTGTAATTGATGGACATTGTACGTAATGTTACGATATATGAAAAAATAAATCTTTGTGCTAATCTATTGTATTGTCTGATGTCTGCTTTGTCTAACATTCGATTGGATTGGTTCAGGATTGGGCTGTCTGGGCAGTTCCTATTCGTACTTGGAGATGAAGTCGTAGCGCAGCACGGAGGCGGGGAAAACTTCGCCAGCCTTTGCCGTCGGGCGATCAGCGGTTCGTGCTGGCAGGTTGACCAAAACATCGGCACCCACAATGCTCTGCAGGCGGCTGCTTATCTGGGATTCGCAAGGGGTAATGCTTACTAAATGAGGTTAATTTCGAAGCAACCACCTGGCTTACCTGGTCGCCATTAACGCTGGCGTACAGCTCTCCAGACTTGGAAATCACCGAGGCGCGAACAAATTCCGGACGGCCATCCAAACTGAGGTCATTCAGCAACTGTAAGAAAATTAATAGATAAATCCCTTAATTGATATGTTACATTTCACGGATTATTAAAGCAAAGGTTCACCTAGATAAATCATAAAAGATAATTACCGCTGATTTAAACAGGCTATAAAAACTTCCGCATTTACTCAAGCTCCCTGAAGTTTAGGTGACTTGACAAACTATTTCTTATCGCCAGTAAACAACAGATAACGCCAACCACTCGAAAGCAAAAGTGTCAGACGAGTAAAGCAAACGATGACCTACAGCAAGCAGAGTTCTCGAATCCTCTTGATTGATTTGATTTCCACGAGATAGCCATCATCAATCACAATAGACTGTCGCCACTGACGATTTCGCAATGTGGTTAAATTGAAGGCGGAACGAGGAACCTACCTTCACATTGATCACGGGCAGGGAGCACTTTTGGCGATCCCAGCCGGCCGCCCAGCGGATGGCGGGCAGGGCGAACAGGTGGAATGTGACGAAGGCGGACACTGGATTGCCGGGCAGGCCGAAGAAGTACTTTTCCTGGCGGCTGGCAAAGGTCATGGGCTTGCTGGGGGATTTACAGGATTAATTACCAGGATTTCAGGCATGTGAGGGAATCTTACCCTGGCTTCATGTTCACCCTGCCGCAGTGAAGCTTGAACTGAAGGTCCTCCAGCACGGGCTTTACGAAATCCTTGTCGCCCATTGAGACACCGCCGCTGCAAATGACAAAGTCCACCACCTCGAAGAGATCGGACAGCGATTCCTTGGTCTGTTCAAAGCTATCGCTCAGCACACTCGTGTGCAGGCAGTCGAAGCCAAAGTAGAGCAGCAGTTCCGCCAACATGGTGGTATTCGAGTCGAAGATCTTGCCCGGCGTGGGTTGATCGCGCGGCGAGAGTAGCTCACTGCCAGTGGACACTATGGCCACCCGGGGCTTGGGCACAGCCAGCCGGTTGCCCACGGAGGCCAGCAGGGATTTGACCACCACAGGCGAAGGATCTGGCGCAGGAAAGATGCGATCCCGGGTGCTCAGATCGTGTCCCACAGGCCTGAAAGAAAAACAATTGAATTAGTTGGTGTCTTCAGGATACTGGTAACGACCTACCGCACATCCAAGCCGGCCAGTGGCTCCACCATTATGTCCACCAGGCTCTCCTGACCGTGCTTGTCCCGTTGCAGCAGCTTTGTGTCCTCCACCTGCACCACACAATTCGCCTCCAGCGGCAGCGGTGCTCCTGTGTTTATTTTGAAGCACTCGTCCTCTGCCAGAGGCGAAGAATTCGGCTGAAGCGAAAGAAATACAAATTGGGGTTAAGAATGAAGATAGCCATATAGATCTAAACCAGACTCACTGCATCTCCGGCGGCTATGCAGCCCAGAACTCGCTTGCTGCCCGAGAAGCCGGTGGACTTCATGGCGTAGCCATCCTTGATGGAAGCCCTAAAGGGTGGAATGTTCACCGGCGAGTTCAGCTGCCACAAGATCCTGTCCAGATTGCTGGTTCTCTGCACCGTTTGGAAGATAATCGAAAGCACCTCCTGAACGGGCAGCATGGGAAAGGGTGAATTGCGATCGGAATCGCTGCCTGCGCCCGTTTTATGGGGGCAAATGTGACCCTTGCCGATCGCCGATGCTGATCCTTGAACCTCCGCATGTGTCTGGCGCACCAGGGACACCTCGTCACCGATGAGATGAAGGGCGTGGGGCAGGAGGTCCCTGACCGTCTCGAAGCACTCCTTTACGGCCTTTTCGCTGCCTGGAAAGTTGAGGATCAGCGTGTTCCCTGCAATGCCGCACAGGCCGCGGGAAAGAGCGGCGAACTGGGTCTTTTTCAGCGACTCCAGGGCAATGACCAGCGAGAGTTGCGGGCACTCCTTGTCCAGCAGCGGTCTGGTGGCCTCTGGAGTCACATCCCGTGGCGCGAAGCCTGTTCCTCCGGTGGTCAGGATCACTCGCAGCTCCTTCCGTTCGATCCACTTGCGCAACTCCGCCTGGATTAGGTCCTTCTCGTCGGGCACAATGCTTCCTATCACCTGGGCATTGGTGAAGGACTCGCCGATCAGTTGCTTCAGCCGGGGACCACTTTTATCCTTTGCCGGCTCCTGGCAACAGGTGTCACTAACTGAAATACAGTTGGATTAGGGGTTCCTGGGTGGATTCAGGGCCACTCACTGGTCAGAACTCCAAAAGTAATCGACTCCATTACGTCATGTGCAGCGGTTCTAGTTGCTCCCACTCACGATTCTCAATTAAATTGTTAAATACAATTACAATACATAAAATTAGCACGCAAACTTTCCGCTTGCGGGATATCGACAATCGATAACTTTCTGAATTCAGGTGTGTAAACACTGGTTTCGTCGGCAAAAGCTTTAACCCTGCAATGGGCATGTCCATAAATTGATGTCTAATAAATAACTATTTTGTTTTTAACTTGTAATTAATATCTTATAGCCATATCATTGTAAATCTCGAAATGAAAAGAACATACATTTTTGTTGTCATATAGCTAGATGGGTTATTTATTTACACTACCCTACAACAGTACAAAAATCACGGATGACTGGCGGGGCCACCGGATGCTCCTGGAGTCCAGGATCACTTGGCCTGCTTCTCGGCCCGCGCTCGCTCCTCCAGGGGATCGTAGCCCTGGGCCATCTTCTCCTTGAACTGCTCGTAGGTGCGCTTGCGATCGAAGTGCTTGACCCATTGGCCAGGACAGGATTGCTCGAATAGCTTGCGGAGGCTCTGGCAGGCGGCGGGCACCTTTTCCCCGCTGGTGGAGCTGTGCTTGGGAGCGTGCTCGTCCAGGCACTTCCAGTACTCGTCCCGGTTGTTCCAGCACTTGGTGCGCTCCGCTTTGTCCGGGAAACTCATATTCGCTGGTGCTCTGGCAGTGATTTCTTGATGGTTTCGTCTAGCCGGTATCCGGTTGCTTGGGTTTTCCGACTCTCCTCTTCGCCGTCAATTGGGTGCCGACTGGTTTTCGTGTAGAAGTCCCACTCTTCTGGCCTTTGCAACCGCTTTAACAGGGCAAACAAGCCAATAAACAATTTAATTCAATAAAATAGCAGGAGAACCTTAAAAACCAACCTCAAATATTACAAAACAAAAAATCAGCTGCTCGATTCGATAACGATGAGTAATCGTTGGACCGTGTGGCAACACTGATAATCGATTATTTTGGCGCTTAAATTTGAAATGTCAACTTAAATTGTTTATAAAAATTAAACCCCCTGAAAGTCGGAAATTTACCAATTAACTTTAAGAAAGACAATTTTGTTCTGCACACTGATGATATTTGTTTATTGATCGCACCACTTTTGCTGTTCGTAATTATTGTTTATTTGATTGATTTAATATCTTATGGCTAAACATTAACGTAATTGCAAAGAAAGTGTCTCTCCCACGGAGGTGTACTTTCGATTTTCCAACTAATCAGCAATTTTGGGTCAAAAACAACTCAAGAAATGTCTTCGCAGGGGAAATAAGAGAATCAAAGCAAACAAAACAAATAAGATGACAGCTTTATTGCTGTCCGCGATAACAATTAAAATTAAAAACAGACGTGTTCTGTGTGAGTTATGCTATAATTTCTAGGTGTGATCTGATCCGATCCGGATGCAATAGACCCGGGGACTTCGAAACCGTACATATTCATTGTAAATCTGGTTGCTTATCGTAGGTACACAAATACGTATAGAAACGCCAGTAGAAAAGTCGCAGGGCGGAGACGTCCTGTGTGTCCTTTGACCCTTGACCTTGTGGCTGGCGGGGGAAGGGGGGCGTGAGGTGTGAGGGGGGATAATCTACATCTTAAACTACATACAACTCCTATATTGTCGTTACAAACATTTACACCTTATACACCTATAGACGCAAAACACACATCAAAGTTTATAGCCCGATATATCCAAGTCTATATAGCACACACGGGGGGTTGGGTTCGTTAGACGCGGGGGATATGCTACGAGGGGGTTAAGGGTCTCTAAAATATGCGTATTTGATCGGATATTAAGTAAACCGCAGTCCGTCGACTATCGAGGGGTCATGTCCCAAAATGCATCGCAGTTTGTGATCTTGGTCGATTGATAGCTGGATAGGTAGTTCCTGTATATAACCATGTTGGTCTGAAGCCATATCGGGGGGCTTTCTAGCTTCCCAGTTTTCTAGAGCGTGTGCGGGTTAGGGTTAGGGTATTGGTATTGGTATTATTCTCTTTGAGGCACTTGTGGCTTGGCTAACGTTGCTTGGCAAACTGAAAAACTCTAACACGAATTGTGCAATATAATGCTTTCGATTTGGGATGGGATGGGATTGGAGGGGGTGGTGGTGTCCAGTTGGGTGCATGTGTGTGTGTCTGTGGGCCTGGCTAAATACAAAACAACTTCAACTTATTTTCTGTTAACGACTATCAGTACTTTACCCTGCACAAAGACAAATCTTGTGTAATATATAGTATGTATATGGTTGTATAGACACTGTTTTCTTTAGCCTATCAGCTAAATGCTAGTTTCAATCAATGCTTGATATCAAAATCGTGTTTTCTGTTTGATAATTTCTCATGAACTTTGGGTTATTGTTACATTCACGCGCTCAGTACAGTGCATTTTCAAGAATTATGTTTACCTTTCAATTGTTTCAATTCTCTCTAAAGAAGTTTGTATTGTTAAACGCAAAGGAAAACCTAATAAAAAGCTTTTCCACTGATTAATTAAACTTGCTAATGTCTAGACAATTCCCACGAAACGAGTTTTCCCGCTCTCTTTCTATTTTTAAACCTCTGTCTCCCTCGTTCTTATGACTAGATGCACTTTTCCGCCATTGCGTCTCTCCATTCACCCGGTAATCTATAAGTCTAATTCTAAATTAAGTTTAGAACATTTACATTTCGCACACACACACCCAAAAGTGGGGAAGGGATGGGATTTGCACGCGGCAACTTGTTGCCCTTCTCATTAATTAGTTTCTCGTAACTAACATAAAATTAATGGGTGATTACAGGTAGCGGTAATAAAAAGGTAAACAAATGAATAAAAATAAAAATCAAACAAAATTAATAATAAACAAACACTAATTGTATGCATAAAAATAGACAAAAATTTGTAAACCATGAAACATTTGGCAGTCGAAGAAGAAGGCCCTTTGCCGGGCTCCGATTTCGATTCATCATGCATATGATATATAATATACACTACATATATGGCGATCTTTCCTGCTGGTGCTGTGATGTCAGATGTCAGGTGTCTGATGTATGTGGCTTGGTTGCTGGTGGCTTTTGGTGGGGATTCTGGTTTGTCGGCTGAGACTGACGAGTCTGGAATCATTTCGAGTTGAGGTCATGCTGGTGGAGGCCTACGCCTGCTCCATCTCCTCCGAGGCATTTGTAGATGGCTGCGCTTCCGTTTCCGGTTCCGCTGCAGTCGCTGCATCCGTTGGCGAGGCATTTGTGCTTGAGGATTGGGAGGCGTACTTGCAGGAGGCGGTCAGGCAGCGACAGCCCACGCTGGAGCGGTGCTCCACGCGCCAGAACTTCTCACCGTAGTCGTAGCTGAAAAGAAACCAATCAAAATAATATATGAATCATCATATTTATATGATTTTATATGATACGATATCTTAAACATATCATTTTAATTTGTCTTATTTAAACTATTTCAGCCCCTTTCTAATTTTTTTAGCTTTTTCAATTGGGTTCTGGAAAAATGAAGAGGGGAATAAGTGGTTCAATTAAGTTTATGAAAAAGAATTGATCAATAAATGGTTCAATTAGCGCCTCAAGCAAATAACAAAAAAAACTAACTTTAACTTTTTGAATACTTATTATATAAAACAAAATTAATGTAGTAAACTATCTTAGAACTATTCAAGATTTCAGGTATCTTAGCTGTTGTTAGTTTTTCTAATTGTGATTTAGATCAGAGATTTTAGCTTAATACAAACAAATATTTAAAGCAACTTTTAAAATAAAAACTATGACTTTAAAATAAACAAAAAAATTAATTCAATATTAAAGATCTATTTTAGTTTTTTTTTTTTTTAATTAGACTTATAGAGTTTAATACGTTGATCAGCCAATTTAATGGCTATAAAACATAGATTACAAATAGGAACAAATAAGGTGAAATCATAACAGAATGGTGAATAACAAATTTTTATAACCTATAATAATTTTAGTTTGGTTCCATAGCAATACATTTAACGCTGGACCGGCTTACCATATCTCCTCCCCGGCATCGATGTCGCGGCAGGCGAAGAAGGCGATCTTGGGGAACCTGTAGTCCTGGTGCTCGTAGAAAACACGAACTGGCAGAACATTTGGCTCGCACGAGTGGTTGAAGAAGCGGGTCACATTGCCATAGTAGTTGGCGTCGATGCAGTGCCCGTTGTCCAGGTCGAAGTAGTAGCTGTCGTCGGTGCGCCGATCGGCCTCCATGGCGGTCAGAATCTCGCCCGTGTAGCTGGCCACGAAGGTGCCCTTGGGCACATTGGCCAGCGCCCGAACGCCCCAGCCCTTTGCCTGCTCCTCGCACTCGACGATCTGCAGCGGTGTCCGCGTGCCATTCTGTACCACGCGGTTCTTGCAGGAGAGCTATGAGTATTCCATAAATTAGTATTCCATAAAGGTATATCAAATTAGATTAATGCATCAAACTCGCATGCTCACCTGATTACAGCCGCAGACATCGTTGCACTCGAAGATCACCGCCGGATCCTCGTAGTTAAAGTCGGCGGTCAGGCGACTCTCGGCGGTGTACCAGTTCTGCGAGGAGGCTCCGTTGCACTGGCACCGATCACTGCTGCAGCTGTCGGGGCAGGAGCAGATGCGCATCTGCGAGACGCGCCGGTCGATCTGCACCGAGTTCTGCTGGATGATGCACTGGGTCACGTAGCGAAAGTCCGGCCACATCAGCGAATCGGCCTCGTCCTCGCTCTCGGACATGGCCAGCTCGTTGCGCACCGCCTGGATGGGTCGCGCCTCGCGGCCATTGGAGGCATCGGCGCAGACCACAAAGGTGCGCAGGCCCAGCGGCCGGAAGCTGCGCATCTGCATGTTGAAGCCGACGGTGCGCCCGCACTCGGACTCCTCGTTCGGGATGCAGTCGAAGGGCAGCTGCTCCGCCTTGTTCTTGATCATCAGATCGGCTCCATTGGCAATCAGTGCGATGCACATTCGGGTGACCGAGTGGCGGCAGGCAATGTGGCTGTGGATTATACATTTACTTTATTATTACTCCTCACTTGGCTAGAGGGATTCAGTATGCTCACAGTGGCGTGTCCCCCTCCACATTCTGCACATTGCAATCCGCACCCGCCTGCAGCAGCACCGTAATCGTGTCCAGGCCATCGTTGTGCAGCGTCGACCAGTGCAGCACCGTGTTGTTGTCGTTGTCGCAGATGTTCGGATCGGCCTCCTGGTTGAGCAGGAAGCTATGGAAGGGCAGAATATTAATCAGCTTCAAGGGCTGGCTCAGGGTTTTCCCTCCCACCTGACGATATCCGTGTGTCCCAGCTCCGCTGCCCACACCATGGCCGTCCAGCCGCCTTCATCCTGGGCATCGATGAAGCTCAGAAAGCTGGTGATGTTCCGCGAGGCTCGGTAGCTCTCCACAATCAACTGGGTGGCCTCCACGTTGCCCAGCTTGGCTGCAATATGCAGGCACGTCTTGCCGTCGGGGCCCTTTTGGAAAATACATATTTTAGAATGACTAAAGATCCGCGGGAGCAGGCACGTGGTTATTCACCTTGATGGCCACATCGGCTCCACATTGCAGGAAGAGATTGAGCATGTCGCACTTCTCGTTCATCACCGCACACATCAAAGCCGTCCGCAGTTCGCTGTCCACAATGTTGACGAAGTCCTGCGAACTGGCTCCCTTGCAGAGCAGCAGGTAGGCCATCTGGAGAGTGCCCGAATGGGCCACCAAGTGCAGGCAGGTGCCATTCAAGTACTCCCGAATGGGGGTCAGCACATTGAAGTCGGCAGCTATTGCAAAAAGTAAAAGATCAGAAATCAGAAGTGATGAGTGCAATCCAACGAGCTCACCCAGAATCTCCGCCACCCGCTCCAAATCATCGTTCTGCACCGCATAGTACATGTCCCGGGAGGTAAACTCTGTGGTCACGCGGCCACTGGCCGAAACCACATGGCCACGCAGCACCACGTTCATCACGGAGTCGGGAATCAGCTGCGCAAAGTTGATCGTGTTGAGGGCATGGCCGGAGCTGCCCGCCTTGCCCCGTTGGCTTCCGTTGGTCTTCGAGGCTGCGCTGGATGCTGCGGCGGCGGAGGAAGATCCTCCCTTGCTTTTGGCCTTGGCTCCTGGACTGCTGCTGGCCTTCCCAGCGGCTCCGAATTGGGCCAGATGCGAGGAGGTAGTCAACTTGGCGGGTTTGCTGCGTAATAACAAAAGTTAGTTGTTGCTACAGAGCGGCTCAGAATTAACTCACATCTTGTACTTCTGGGTGGGCAGAAAGACGGGCAGCGACTGGCACTTCATGGTCACCGTGGAGGTGCGCTCGGGAGTGTCCAATCCGCAGTGCGGGCACTTGAGCACCAACATGGGACTGGTGAACTTGGCTCGCGGTTCTTCCTGGTCGCCACGTCCCTCCTCGTAGGGAGTGTTCAGTATGAAGCGCTGGGCACAGTCCGGATGAAAGAAATGCTGCTGCTTGCACAGCACAAATTTACCCTGAAAAAAACAGAATATACAATTAATTACAGCATTCCAACTTGAAGATTCCTTGCTTACCTGAGTACAAAAGATGCCACATCCTGCACAGCAATTGTGCGAGTGCAGGCGCTTCTTGTGCTCGTCGCACAGGATCATATAGCTAACCCTTTGGCTGGGCCGCAGCAGGTTGTGCACCTCCGAGGACAGCTCGTTGCAGCAGCCAATCTTCTGCTCGTCAATGTGATCGATGGCACAGCAGTAGGACGAGTCCGGCGCATTCCTGGCGTAGTACTGCGAACTCTTCTGGCACAGGCAAATGAACTTGGCAGTTTTCGAGGTGCTGGGCCTGGCATCCAGGTCCCTGATGGGCGTAACATCGGCCAGGATCGAGGTGTTCAGCGAGTGAAGCTGTTCCGCATCGAGTGTGGAAATGGCTCCACCGGCTGACACACTTGCTCCACCCACTCCTCCTCCTCCGGCTCCTCTAACTGCCACTCTTCTGGTCAGCTTAGCTGGCTGCACAACTGCGGGATTGCGGGTTGATGATTTCTGAGCAGCTGCGGATGTGGTGGGCAGCTCCTTGGTCACCGTGTTCCTCACCCGCAAGGTGACACTTGGTTTGCCCACCTGCACCCTCGTCGTGGGCACAAACTCATTGTCCGTATTGGAACTATCGTTGTCCGAGGCCTCCTCGCTGTGATTCCTCTGCAGTCCCAGGTGCTTCAGGTGCTTCTCCTTCTGCTTGGCCAGCTTCCGCTGCTGCTTCTTGTTCAGCTTGCGCTCCTCCGGCGAGCGATTCGCATTGATGCGCGAGGCCTTGATGTCGCTGAGGAACTGCTCGACATCCGGGCACGGCCGCACCTTACTCTTGGCCAGCATAGCGGCTCCGTAGTTCTCGATGTCGCGCTGCGACTTGGAGAAGAGCCGCTTCTTAATGGCACTCGTGCCGGCGGGATGTCCTGGAACGCCGTCAAAGTTGCTGCCATCGGACTTGTCGCTCTTTTGCCTCGAGGTCGACGAGTTGGAGCCCCCACCTCCGCCTGTTGGTGGCGTCTCAAAGTCCCCATCCGCCGCCGCGGCGGCTGCTGCACTCTCCCAGTGGGTCATTCGCTCAATGTGCTTCGTTTCGAACTCGCAGCGCAGCTCATCGTTCTCCAGAATCTTTGGCGTGGGCTTGATTCGCCTCTTCGAACGCTTGGGCAGTTGCAGTTCGGATCCCCCAGCCGTGGTGGGAGTGGTCTTCTTGTTGCCATTCGTTAGGGCAGGGAGTGCGGAGGAGGAGGAGCCGCCCGGCTCTAGTTTCGCACCCGGCTGAATCTTGGCCTTGCGACCTCGCTTCTTGGGCGGCGTCTTCTCGTCCAGCACGGCTGGTGGCAATGGCACCGGGGTGACCTCCATCGCGGAGAGCTCTGCAGGCGGCTGCTGGTGGGGCAGTGGCTCAGTCTTCACCTCCTCCCAGGTGCCCCCGTCGGCGGGTAATCGGTTGCCCAGTCGGACACTGCGACGCATCCTTTTGCCGTCGCCGCCCGCCGGAGCATCCAATCCCAGTTCCTCCTGCTCTGTCTTCACCACAACCAGGTCGCCGAGTTGTGAATGCTCCAGCTGTTCATCCGGCAGCTTCCTCTTGCGTCCCGGCTTCTTCTCCACCACCGAATCCTCGCCCAGGGGCAGGATTTCACTCGAGTCCACCACCACTTCGGTCACATCTGGTCGTATTTTCTTGGCTCGACCCCTTCCTCGCTTCGGAGCAGGTGCTGAGTTCTCCTCGGGGGATGACGTAGTCATTGGAGACGGCTTCTCCGGCTCCTTCTTTACCTCCTGACCAGCTGCTGCAGTGATCTCCTCCAGCGTGGGCACCTCCAGACGACTATCTGCCTCCACTGGCAGTTGCGACGCCTCGGGTTCGGGGAGCTCGGTAATCTTCAACGGGGCAGCTGGCTCATCGGCGTTGGGAGTGGGCGTGGCACTGCGCGTGGGCGTATCCGTGGGCCGCGGTGTTTTTCGCGAGCGTCGCGTTCCGCCTGGCGAAACCTGTTCCTGCAAAAGACAGACACTTATTCAGTGGGCCGCTCGCAAAAGTAAATCCCTAGTTTCAGATATTTCAGATTAGACCAGCCCTAAAGGAATGCTTCAAATGGCTTCGTCGGTTGCCAAGACAACTGATTCTACCAAACACACGAGGCCAGCTGGCCAAAAGGATGAATGAATGGATGTTTTTGGCCCCCTTTGGCCTGGAATTTAGATGCAAAATTAAATCATCATCCCCCTTGAGTTATGCAAATCTATTTATTTATTTGCCTTCATCTTCCTGTTTAACATTCGAGGGAGCTTGTTTATGTTTTTATGGCAATTGCACAGCACATCATTTGGAAAAAGCTATGCTTGCTTTTATGTGTGAGATCTTCTTGAGAATCGAATCGTTCTCGATTTCTGGATCCGGTTTATTACAAGTAATAACTTTATTCTGAGTGAACTTTTCTTTATCCTACTATTTTATGCCCCTTTCTAAAATAAGAATCGTTCCATTTACTTTATTAATTATTATTCAGCGATTTAGTTTATTTCTTTATCAAAAGACAAATTCAAGTCAATTAACATGTGCATATAAATTATTTTAACATTTAGATGAAACGATATATGAGAATTACTAGTATTATTTGTAATAAAAAAATATATATTTATGATATCTGATTGTTATAATCACCAGAATTATGAAGGACTGGAAGTATATTATCATGACGATTCGGGGCGATATATCGTTTTCCTGAATGAACTTTACGACCATAATTTCTTTTCATAAACCGAGTGATGAGTTGTAAGCAAGATACCTATCTATCTTGCTATGTAAACAAGATATGTAGTAAGGTAGATAAGAACTTTTTTCTGTTAATAATAAATTGTAAAAAAACCTAGCATTTTTTTCCTTTTTTCCTCTATAATATAGCTAAGCAAGTGAAGCGCCTACAGGTTTTCCGGTCATTAAAATAACTATACTCCAGAGTGATGAGTTATAGTTTTACAACAACTCGTTATCTGCTCCCAGATAATGATTAGGAATCAAACAAGTGAGCCAAAGTCTCAAGTTTAAATGGCGTTCAAATAAGTTTTGGAGTTTGAGGAGGTGTATTAACTTGGCCGTAAATCATTTGTATAAATTAAGAAAAAATTCAAAGCTTAAAAGCTCCCCATAGTTATATTTTTTACTCAATACCCCGAAGCTTTTTCCTAGGCGACGATAAAAATTAACAATGGCACATCTGTTGAATGGCACAAATGTGACTTAAATATAGGATAGATAAGGTAAAAGGTACTGCAGAACTATAAAAAATGGGGGAACCCTTAAGGCAATTCTTGTTTTATCTAAGATTCAAAACAGTTTAAAATAATATAATTAAACTAACCTAACTGAAACCGAAAAATCGCTTAAAAAGCTGGGCAGTCAAGGGTTAACCAGTTCTAAATTAAAAAAAAAAAACAACAAGAATTTCGAAGCTCACACATACACGCGCACATTTACTTACATTTTTATCAGCTGCTGCCGCTGCCTCCACAACAAGTGGAGATGCTGCTTCATTTGTTGTTGTTGTTTCCCCTGCTGCTGCTACTGTTGTTGTTGTTGTTGTTAATTCTGCACTTGCTTCCTGTTTTTCTGCTGCTGTCACCTCTGCTTTGGCTTCTTCTTCTTCTTCTTCTCCTGCCACCTCCTTTTCTGGCTCCTCCCCCTCCGCCTTTTCCAAGGCTTTTTCTTCCTCTTCCTTTCGCTGCTCCACTTGCTCTTCTTCTTCTTCTTCTTGCTCGGCTACTTCTTCCTTTTGCTGTTGTTGTTGCTGCTGCTGCTGTTGTTGTTGCAGTTTTTCCTCGGTGTTTTCCTCAACTTTTTCTGCATTCTGCTGGGCGGCCTCCGCTGCAGCTGCTTCTTCTTCCTCCAACTTGACAGCAGCCGCATCCACAACATCCGCCAAAAGTCCCTTAATATCCTCAATTTCCTCGTCCTGATTCCTGGCGGATTCCCCTTGCTCCCCCTTGCTCTCCTCCTCCTTCTCCTTGTGCTTCTTGTCCTTGCAGGCGAACTGATTATTGGCCAGGTTGCGCCACTTGAGCGTCTTATCCTCCGCCAAATCCAGATTGAGGAGCGTTCCGCCCTCGGCCGTCGAAGTGGCACAGTCGCTGTTGAAAGTACTGGACATGCTGTTCATCAGCTCCACAAAGTCCGTCATCTTGGGGCTGCTTTTTCCGTGTTTTCCTCGCTTTTCACTGGATATTCTGGGGCTTTTCACGTATCGGAATCAATATTCCATGGTTAGACCATCGAAGAGAAACCCTCATCAGTTTTTTCTGAGGCCTCTGGAATATTATATATTTTTTTCTTGTTTTTTTTTTTTGGGGCGATAAGATTGCTGCCTCTGTGGCAGCGCAGCAGCAGCGTTTTTCGCCTTTATGTTCTCTTGAAATTTGTTCACTATTTTAGACACGGATTTTCCTTTTTAAAGGGCAACCAAAACGATAAATACGAATGATTCGATATTATAATAAAAATCGCTCCCCAATCTCTTTTTGTCTTCCTCTTCTCGACTGCGCTTTTTGGTGGCCACAAAGTTAACTGTTTTTCTTCGCTCCCGTTTCTCGGGCCTCTCGCTGTTGTTTTGATTATTGGGCAAAAAAGGAGAAAAACACGCGACGTCACTTGAATAAATCATTAACTAAATTATTAATAATTTGTAGCACTTCTTCTTCGCTTTTTTGGTGGCCTTAAGAAGCAGAAATGTTTGTAGAAATCGCTGCTTCGCTGATTAGCTCACATGCTGTTCGAATCGAGTATGGCCCTCTCTCTCGCTCTCCACCACCTAGATGGTTGTTGTTGCTGCTGCTGCTGCCGCTCTGCCGACGTCGCTGCTGCTGCGTTTTTGTTGCTGCTGCAGTCACTGTTTTATTTCTTTCTGTGATTTTGGAATTGTTAAGCCAAAATTCCGGGGGCTGCACTGCCTTCACTTTCTTTGGCTTCTGTTCCACTGCACTGCCCGCAGGCTCACAAGAATTATTATTAACAAAAAAAAATATTAAGAAAAGCACACGCACACACACACACGCCGTTGTGTTGGGGACGCACGCACACGCACGCACACCGCGCTGAAAACTCTTGCAACAACAACAGCGGAACAGAGATGAAAGCAGAGGTGGAGAAACATCGATGGTTTGGAGCCAATCGCCTATCGGCGCTTCCACATCACTAAAGTGCAGCGGCTGTAGACTAGAGATGGGCAACTTAGACTATCGATAAACGGTGCGGAGGGTGACACGGCTAATTTAAAGAGACCGTTTCTAGCATAGCGCATACACGCAAAGGCGTGAAAAAAATTGTTAAAAAACACAGCTCTTTGTTGTTATTTTTGTTTATTAATAACCGCTGGGTGTTATCATTGTTGTTACTAACCACAGCACACACAGGGTAGCATAACCACACTTAGAAACACCGAGTACACAGACGGCGCAGGGGGAATCCCACGTAGAATGTGAGAAAGATGCGCATGCGCGGACGAAGATTGCTTCCGATTATCCTGTCGCTACTCTTGATCGTCCTGCTGAGTCTCTGCTACTTTTCGGGCCACCTGAGGGACTCCGATTCCGCGTCCAGGGAGTCCCCCGTGGACGCGTTCCTGCTGCACCTGCCGCCCGACACAAAGGAGGAGGAGAGGGAGGAGGATCCCCAGCCCAGCCCAGCTAATCCCCTCCTGAATCTCACCGATTTCCAGTACCTGCTGGCCAGCAATGTGTGTCGCAAGGCGGAAAGGGAGCTCCTAGGTGAGTGTGCTAGTGAGAAATCATTGAAAACTAAATCTAACTTAAATCTCCCCCCTCAGCCATTCTGATAGTCACCTCCTATGCGGGACACGATGCCCTGCGCTCGGCCCACCGCCAGGCGATTCCCCAGAGCAAGCTGGCCGAGATGGGCCTGCAGCGGGTCTTCCTCCTGGCCGCCCTGCCGGCGCGCGAGCGCTTCATCAGCCAGGATCAGCTGGCCAGCGAGCAGCAGCGCTTCGGGGATCTGCTGCAGGGCAACTTCATCGAGGACTACCGCAATCTCAGCTACAAGCACGTAATGGGGCTCAAGTGGGCGGCGCAGGAGTGCAAGAGTCATGCCAAGTTCATCATCAAGCTGGACGACGACATCATCTACGATGTCTTCCATCTGCGCCGCTACCTGGAGGCCCTCGAAGTGGGCCAACCGGGACTGGCCACCTCCAGCACTCTGCTGTCGGGCTATGTGCTGGACGCCAAGCCACCCATTCGCCTGCGCGCCAACAAGTGGTATGTCAGCAAGAAGGAGTATCCGCATGCCCTCTATCCCGCCTACTTGTCCGGCTGGCTGTATGTGACCAATGTGCCAACGGCCGAGAGGATTGCAGCCGAGGCAGAGCGGGTGTCCTTCTTCTGGATCGACGACACCTGGCTAACGGGGGTGGTGCGGAGCCGTCTGGGCATTCCGCTCGAGCGCCACAACGATTGGTTCTCCGCCAATGCGGAGTTCATCGACTGCTGTGTGCGGGATCTCAAGCAGCATGGCTACGAGTGCGAGTACTCCGTGGGCCCGAATGGCGGCGACGACCGGCTGCTGGTGGAGTTCCTGCACAACGTGGAGAAGTGCTACTTCGATGAGTGCGTCAAGCGGCCGGCGGGCAAGACGCTGAGGGAGACCTGCGTGGCGGCGGCCAAGTCTCGGGCGCCGGAACACGGCTTGGCCGAGGTGAAACCACTGCGGCTGAGGTGACCTCAGAGCTCCTGGACACGCGGACACATTGGCCCACCAATGCCATTTTCCACCGGCTAAGCCAGCTCAGTAACTAGTAACTAAGGACTTCCATGTGCAAGAGGACGAGTGCAGAGGTATCCTGCCAAACTGGATATCATCCTGCCGTCACTCATCTTAGTTTGTAGCCTAGCCTAGGTATTGCAATCAGGGGGGAACCAGAAATCCCTGCCAAATTATGGTGGATTTCTGGGGCACCTCTGTATATATTGGCCCAGAAAAATGCAGAAACTTGACTTTAAACCATTTTGTAATAATTCTGTCTCTTATATTGATTCGTATCAAAGTATCAAGTTTCTGTACAAATTTCCCTTCATCCAGATACTATGGTAATAAGAGCATTGCCCCTGAATTCAACAACGCAATAGTAGAACTAACCCAAATCCTGGATTTAAAATGATCGTTTAATGTTAGTTTCATTGATTCATTTTAAAAGTAAAGCTTTCACTTCTTGGAGCCGTTTTAGTATTACTAATCGAAAGGAGTTGATGAATTCAGAAATAGTATAAGCAAATCATTCTTATAACTTTACAATTTTCAGCTAAAACAGACTCCGTCCTCATCAGATTGTTAGATCTTAATTTTTGACTAGCGATTAATTATGGATAAAAACTGCATTTATACAATAAAATTCAAATAAATGAATAAGATTCTAACAAAACACCTAAACTTGTTTTTTTCATTATTTTATCATAATCAATTTGTGCATTTAAAACTGTACAACTTGCAAAATCTATCCACCCTAAAATATCAGTATTTTAGCTGTAACATTGGAAATAATCATCCAAAAATGGAATGCAATACCTCGTTGAACTCGTTATTAAATTCCCAATCGATTGGCATTTAAACCTGGAAATTTTTAAATTTTGCCATTTTTCGCAAAAAATCATGATGGTACCCCTTATCAAAAAAGTGAAAATTGGGTCCAAAATTTATTTTTTTAAAATCAGACGGAAAGTGCACTGATATTAATTATTAGGTTGTTAGCTGCTCAAAACAGTACGCACTTTTAATTTGGGACCATTTTTGTCCAAGTTACACAAAAAAATCGATAAGGAAAACTTCGATTTCGTACCAAAAATCAAAATACTGATTTTCCACCCATAAACAATTAGTATTTTGGTCATAAAAATGGAAATAATGATCCGAATTTGGAGTGTCCTACCTTTTTAAACTCGTTATTAAATTCCCAATCAATTGGCATTTAAATATGGAAATTTTAAAATTTTTTAATTTTTCGCAAAAAAATGATGATGGTACCCCTTATCAAAAAAGTGAAAATTGGGTCCAAAATTAATTTTTTTTTAAAACAGACGGAAAGTGCACTGATTTTAATTATTAGGTTGTTAGCTGCTCAAAACAGTACGCCTTTTTGATTTGGGACCATTTTTGACCAAGTTACAGCAAAAAATCGATGAAGAAAAATCATATTTTTACCAAAAATCAAGAACCTGATTTTCCACCCAAAAAACCTAGTATTTTGGTCATAAAAATGGAAATAATGATCCAAACATGGAGTGTCCTACCTTGTTGAACTCGTTATTAAATTCCCAATCGATTGGCATTTAAACCTGGAAATTTTTAAATTTTGCCATTTTTCGCAAAAAATCATGATGGTACCCCTTATCAAAAAAGTGAAAATTGGGTCCAAAGTTCATTTTTTTTAAATCAGACGGAAAGTGCACTGATTTTAATTATTAGGTTGTTAGCTGCTCAAAACAGTACGCACTTTTGATTTGGGACCATTTTTGTCCAAGTTACACCAAAAAATCGAAAGGAAAAATTTCGATTTTGTACCAAAAATCAAAATCCTGATTTTCAACCCATAAACAATTAGTATTTTGGTCATAAAAATGGAAATAATGATCCGAATGTGGAGTGCCCTACCTTGTCGAACTCGTTATTAAATTCCCAATCGATTGGCATTTAAATTTGAGAAAATTCGATGTTTTCAACCAAAACAAAAATGTTCAAATAGGTCATTATCGTTTCTTTATTATCATAAATAAATTTAAATTAAATAAATGCAATACAATTAAGCACAATTCCATTGATTTGCTATCGATGAAATTACTTTTCTTGTCTCTGCTTCTTCGTTCAGTTATCCTTAGTTTCGTTTTGATTGCTTTTGTTTGCTGTTTATTGCGTTCAGTTTACAATTAAATAAATGTGAGTGCGTGTGTGGGTGTGTGAGTGTCTGTGAATGAGTGTGGAAACGGGTGAGTGTGTGGGTGTGTGTGTGATTGAGTGCGAGTGTGTGCGGCTGCAGTCTCTATAGAAGTTACAAAAGGGATCATGATACATCGTCCTGTTTCTTTCTCTCCCTCCCACTCCACTGTCCTCCATTTCGCTCTCTCTCTCGCTCTCTCTTTTTCTGGCAAGGACAATGTTTCATTTCCGTTGTTCCCTTTCGTAACTTTATAGAAAGTACTCGCTCGCAACTTTTTTCCTTCTTGCTTTCTCTTTTCCTCGCTTCTTTTCTCCTACTAATTCGCATACGTGAAATGTGCTCGTGTGTGTGAGTGAGTGTGTGTATGTGTCTACTAGGAAATCTTTTTGCTTTTCTTTGCTCTCAAGGGAATTTGTATCTCACGCTCTAAGTCTAAATAAATATAAATAAATAAATTGTATATTAAGTAATTAATTTATATGTATATCGTTTAAAAAAAAAAAAACAAAAAATTATACGGTTGTCAGTAGAGTGTGTGTGTGTGTGTGTCTGTGTAAGTGGGAGGGGCTAGGCCCGCCTGGGCAAGAGCGAGACATAGATATAGAATTAGAGTGTCTATGTGTGTGTGTGTGTGAGAGAGAGAGCGTATGTGAATGTGTGTGTGAGTGACAATTTTGTTGTGTACTTTCTTTTTGTTTTCTTTTCTTTCTTTTTTTCTTGTTTCGATTCCTTCGTTCTAGTGCTTCTGCTTCCGCTTCTTCTTGCTTCTATTTCAGATTCCACTCGTTCCTTACTTATGCTACGATCTTGTGGGGCTGCATCCACTTCTTCATGTAATAGCAGAACAAGGTGGAGATGTAGAGCAGGATCATCAGCGCACAGGTGACCGCGAGGGCCAGCACCGATGTCTTCGTGGGGCAGGGCTCGATGATGGTGACCGTTTTGTCTGGTGGAACGAAGTGTAATGGAACGAAGGTACAGTCATCAGTATGGCGAAATCAAGGGCACTTTTTCGTAACACACTCACCCTTGGCAAAGTCCGTGCTGGGATCTGCCTTGAAGAACTCGCGCTTCTCATCGCCAAAGTCCAGGACCAGGATCTCCTGCGAGATGTTCATATCGTCTTCGCTCTTGGTCTCATTGCTGGAACGAATGGAATGGAACAAGGAATTATATTTTGCCCCTTTTATCACACTGGTCACCCAGCTTACCTCTCGATGGAACGACGACGCCTCCTGCCCAGTGACTCGAACGACTCCATGTTCCATTCGCACACAGCCGGCTCGCAGGGACCCAAGCAGTACTTGACATTGCACTGGAAGATGACGCCGTAGCTCTCCGTGAACCGGAATGCCTCGTAGGTGGACTGCAGGGCATTGCCGTCGGCGGTGAAGCCGGGGAAGATGGTCGGGTCGGTGGGGCAGCCGTCGTCGTCGATGATCTTGAAGCTGGTCCGGGCGTCCTTGGCCATGGCCACACAAGACCGGGCGAAGATGCCATAGGGAGCTGAAAGATTTGGATACCCGTTTAATGGAGGAGCCCCTTCGAAGCACGTGCTCCACACTACTCACTGTCTTCGGGGATCTCGATGCGGAAGTTGAGGCGATCTCCAATGCGCACAGTCTCCACCTCGCGCTGTCGTGTGTCCAGAATGCGAATCCTTGGTGGCGGGGCCTCCGGCGAAGAGTTGATGTGGATCATCTCGGGGTCGCGGATGGGCATCATGCCGAAGGTGATGTTCTTGGAGCTCATGTCGTACGTGCACTTGACCTTGTAGATCTTGTCCGCCTTGGTCATCACCACGCTGTGATGCTGCAGAACCACCGTGTTGGAGTAGACACCAGTCTGGAGGAGGGCATATCCAGGTGATTAGTTATCTGGCTAGGATTAGCTTTAGATGTTCCCATCCCATCACTCACCACACTCTGCGTGTTGCAATCCTGGCCGGCCATGGTCAGATCCAAACGGAAGGCGTCCGAGTTGATGACATCAATGTTGCAGGTCTCCGAGCGTCCCAAGGCGTAGATGCGTCCATTGAAGGGCTTGTTGGTGCGCACCTGGACGGCAATCCTGGTGTCCTTGCAGTGCACGGAAACTGGAAGGGAAGAGAGGATTAGCCAAAGATCCTTCGATAGATTCCCACCCATACACCCAAAAAAAATCGATATGAATCGTAGGTCAATTTGACCTTTTTTAAGATCATTTTTAACTTGATATGGGGCCCACCCATACACCCAAAAAAAAATCGATATGAATCGTAGGTCAAATTGACCTTTTTTAAGATCATTTTTAACTTGATATGGGGCCAGGTAAATTTGACCTGGTCGAAAAGAGTACTTCATGTAAAAACGATATGGGTTTTGCATGACCTGAAGCTTACATGGCCATATCGATTTAACGGTAACATGCTTTTTTTTTGTGTGTACTAACCATCGTAGCAGGTTCCGGTCTTATCGCAGTTCACATCGTTGCGGGTCAGGTTGGTCAGGTTGGGATCCTCGATGGTGTCCAGGCTAACGGGCAGGGTGTCGATCTTGTCGAGCGTTCCGGGCGGAGTACCAGCTCCCGAGCCGGCGGCCTTCTCGCACTGATTCTCGAAGTACTGGCCAATGGGCTCGCCATGATCGATCAGCGGGCGTTCGTGATTCAGATAGGTGGAGGGGCCATCGGGCAGGGTCTTGTGATCCAAGTGGTACAGCCGGCAGTTGTACTGAGCTCCTTGGGGTTGACCCAAGTACAGGAAGGAGCGGCACAGGAACTCGGACTCGATCTCGCAGGCCAAGCGGCAGGCCGACTCGGAGGTCACCTGGAGCTCCTTGTCGGTGTAGTAGTGCAGACCCACATACTGGGCCACCTTCTCCTCGGAGACGCCCATCTTCTGGGCATTGCCAAAGGAGCGCGTGTTCTTGCAGGCCTGGGCGGGCTTCAGGCAGAGATTCTCGAAGTAGTCCGTGCCCTGGGCATCGACCAGCTGGACAAACTGACCCGAGCTGCGGCGGTCCGAGTCGCTGAGCACACACTTCATGTTGTTGTAGTCGTACTCCACCGACCGGCAGACGAAGCGCCGCTCGTTGAGGCAGGCGGACAGGCAGGCCTCCTTGGTGCTGGTGTAGATCAGGGCATTGTCCAGGCCACGGATCACCTTGTTGGGGACCCGCTCGAAGCTCCACGGACGATGGCAGACATTCTCGCTGCGCAGCTGCAACTTGACCATGTAGTACATGTTGGCGCTCCTCTGCGGGGCTGCCGAGGGATTGGCCGCCGACGAGTCGTTCTGCAGCTGGCAATGGGTCTCCTGCGAGGGCGACAGCGGGTTCACCACGAAGCTGAAGGCCGCCGCCTGGCAGTCCGCCTCCTCGCGACACCATCCCTGGCACTCGTAGAGCGAGAGGTTCTTCACGCTGTAGTATGTGTTGCCGGGGAAATCGAAGTCGGTCAGCTTCTCGAAGGCCATCCGGGCCTGGATTTGTCCGGGCAGAGCCGCCAGAAGGACCAAGGCGGCGGAGAGGATCACCAGAGGACCCATGTGGAGGCCCATGTGCGCCGACAATCGGTTGGGATTTCTCCTACTCTCGGCTGACTGCATTCTGCGTGCTGGAAAATAAGAATTAAAGTAAAGTCTTGGATTAGTTTTCATTAGGAACAATCATCTACAACTATAAAATAGGGCCTCTTTTAAATGACAAGTTTAAACGGCAGGGAAAACGTGCTAATATAGAAACATAAATCCAAAAACCGAAATTCAGAAATAATTAGAGGATTAAATTGGTACATTAGTCGACCCGATAATGCATTAGGTATTTCTTCAATTATTCATAAACAGAACAAAAGATCTTAGAAAATGAGTAAATCTTCTTTCCCCTAGAAACTCCCAAGTTAAGTGCCGAGTGCTACTTCCTTTCCTTAGCTACCAGGTCGTTCCACTTCTCTAACTGCCAGTGCTGACAGCCTCCATTTGAATGGAGGAGGTATGGTTAGAGGTGGGGATCAAGAAGGGAGCTAAGTGCCTTCCAGTCGAGGTGGTTCAGTGCTGCAGTGGCTACTACTTCCGCCCTTCGGACTGGCCCATTACACGCTTAACTAAGCGCCGAACCACTGAACCACCGAACCACCGAACCACCGAACCAATAAAAACTGAGCCACAAAACCATGGAGATCCCAGCAGACCAGTTCGTTGGCTCAAGTGCAAGACATCTTCCCACATCCATGTCCACATCAAACTCTTTGACTTGCCACAGACTTTAATGAGCTGTCCGAAAAAAAAGGGGAGGAGGAGGGTGAGGGGAAGGGGCCTGCGTTTTATTGACGATCTGCGGTTGGAGTTTCTAACGGCCCACTCCATTCCCGTTCCACAAATCCTATTCCTATACCAATAGCAATTCCAATTCCAATCTCTGGCCGCTGAGCAAAACAACTTTTTGGCATTCTTGTGGTTTTCATTGGAGCAGGGCAGGCAGCAGCAAATTGCTTTCTGCGGACAGACTGCCTGCCCCATCCAGGTAATCCAAGTAAGCCCATCCACCATTCCAGCCAATTGACCCCCGAGTGCGCATGGCGGTTCAGGGAGTTGACCTGCAGGTGCAAAAGGAGCGAATGGTTGCCATGTGGTGAATGCTCATGTGCCAATAAGTGGGTGGTCGCCACCAAAGAAAAGGGAAATCGAATTGGTGGGGAATGAGTCTAAGTGAGTTGCTCATGGAGTGAATGGCTTATTGATATTCTGAGTAATTCATTCAATCAGTAATGATCAGTCATTACCTATTCACTTATTACATTGCTCATTCGTTTAATTGATAAGTTGGTTCCTTATGAACTGAAGTGGTTCTTGATATTTTGGATAGTTCATTTAATCAGTAATAATTGATTCTTATAAGTGAGTTGCTCATGGAGTAAATGGCTTATTGATATTCTGAGTAATTCATTTAATCTGTAATGATCAGTAATTACATATTACATTGCTTATTCCTTTTGTTGATAAGTTGGTTATGAGGAATGAGTAGTTCATTAGATCAGTTATATCCGAATCTTACAAGTGAGTGAATGGGCTATTGATATTCTGAGTAATTCATTCCATCTGTAATGAATTCACTATTTCACTTATTACACTACTCATTCGACTAATTGATAAGTTGGTTATGAGTTGTTATTGATATTCTGTATTCAGTATGCATTGAGTTCAATAATCATGTATTCATATTTTACCGTTTGTGGTTAAACTAAAAAGGTGGGTTAACCCCTTTCCCAAGCTGAGTTATTCATCTAATGGCACACCAATTCGGTTAATTATTCAGCCAGCATTCATTCTGCGGCCCGAGGGGCAGGACCATTTCATTCATTCATTCATCCCGAGTCATGGATTATTTAACCGCATGCATTTGCATTCATTTATTCATTTCGCGGTGCCATCTACAAATGGTCAAAGTCTTGCGGAAGCCAATGCCATATAAGTTAGCCAGCTGTTGGCCATAGCTAAGTCCTCTCCTTGGACTTCCCAACCTCTTATGTGTACTTGGTACTTGGTAGTGGCAGTGGTGCCTCTTTTTCCACCTCCCGCGCTGACTTATAGGGCCGCATTTAAGTCGAAATTTATGGGTTTTTAAACGCCCCCCATAAGAAGTGGAGTGGGTTTTCGTACGTAGAAGGAGGTGGGCAGAGCGCTATAGCCCCCAAGCAATTATATTTACATATTCAATTCAATTTGTTTTGTGAAAATTGTCCAGAGACGACTTGAAACCTGGACTCGAAGTTGGAGTTGGGGTTTGGGCACTGCCAATGCAATTATTTCATGCATTTCCACCTTTCCCCCCGCCTCGTCGGTGATTATAGAGCTCGAAACGTGGCCATTACCAGCGATATTAAACCAGCCCAACACGAGCTGCAAATGGCCAAATGAAAGCCGAGAATCGGTTTGCCACACAGTGAAAAATAGAGGATTTGAAATTACATACTCTGGGTATTTGAACTTAGGCTCTCAAGTTAAGCCAACCCTACGTATTTCTCGCTGTGCATTCGAGAATTCGGAATGGGAAATGGCAAACGATATAGCCGGGGCATCGAATTCTCCGCGGGCCAGTGCCAAATGTTGCCCAGTTGCCGGCGTGTCCGATTGCAGGGCAACATCAGCAACATCGACAGTGACATCAGCAGCAGCAGCAACAGCAACATCGGCAACGGCAACGGCAACAACATTAAACAGCGACAACAAATGTTCTGTATGCTGTATGAAATAGGTGGCAAAGACAGCGAAGAATGCCCGCTGATGTTGCTGTTGCAACTTGCGATCCCCCTCGAAGCGCACGACAGCAACAACGGCAACAACTGCGACAGCGACAAGAGCAACTGCAACAAGAGCAGCAGCAGCAATAGCAACATCAGCAGCCCGCAGCATCGCCAGCAGCAGCAACTCAACGGGAGCCAAACTGAAATTGTCGTTGGCCCAGCTGCAACTTGTGTTGCATCTTCAGCAGCAACATCTGCGATTGCTCTCTTTTTGTATGGAATAAAAACCGGGGAAGGGGCAGGATTAATGTCCAAAAGTCAGCCCCGAACAATGCGACAAAAGCCCAAGTAAATAGCTCAAATTACTTAGTGGTGATTTTTAATTAAATTGAAAGAGAATTAACATGATCTAGGAGTTCTCTGGATCTTTATTATATGGTGATATAAATATCATTGTAGGGTCTAGACCCTAGAAATGAAATGCATTTGAAATGCATGATCTTGGAGTTCTCATCACTTAGAGAACAGAACCATGAAACAGCTTTATTCACTAGATCTCTATTATATATTGATATATTTATCATTGTAGAATCTAGACCCTAGAAATGAAACTTAAGGAACAGAACCGTACAGCTTTATTCACTAGATCTCTATTATATAGTCATATGTATATCTCTCATTGTAGAATCTAGACCCTAGAAATGAAATGCATGATCCAGGAGTTCTCATCACTTAGAGAACAGAACCATAAAACATCTTTATTCCTAGATCTCTATTATATAGTGATATATTTATCATTGTAGGATCTAGACCCTAGAAATGAAATGCATTTGAAACGAGCCAAGAGCAACTGGAACTGGAACTTCAACAGAAGCCAATTACAAGGGCCCAGGAAAGATTTGTGAGATTCGAGCTGCGAGATAAAGCCCTTCGAGATTGCCCCGTTGACGTCATTGTTGCGGATCTGCTGGCTCTCCTGTTCTTCTGCCTTTTCTGCTTCTGCGAAAGAATAAGCATTGCAATTGGCCCTGCGACGATTGCCAGCTCACGAATCTCGTTATTTATAGCCGGGTGTTGGGTTTATTTTTGGCCTCCGCTTTGCGTCCTTGACCATTTCTAATTTACGGGGTGGGTTCTCATCATTCCTGGCATTTGCCTACTGAAATTACAGAATCCTCAAGGTTCATGAAGGTCACCCAACCCCACAATGCCAACTGTTCTCGGTTTTCTGTTTTCTGTTTTCTGTGTTGTTTTTTCTCGTTTTTATGCGAATGGTAATTATATGGCCGGGAATCGGAGATCGATGGACTGCAGTGCTTCTCATCAGCTGGTGGCCATCTCAAATGGTCAATGGTCAGTGCTGGCACGCCCCCTTTGGCCCCCGCCCCCTTGGGCTCCACTCGGTTTTCCTCTTGCTTTGGTCAATTCTTGTGGCCAGTGGCGCGTACTTGGATTTAAGTTGGCTACCCGGTAATCAAGAAAATTTGCAGTTACGACGAGGAACGCGATGGGAACACAAAGAGAGAGAGAGAGAGAGAGAGAGAGAACGAAACGGAATCGAAACGAATCCCGAAGAGGGGTCTTCAAAAGGTTATCATTAGGCACGCTTACTTCTGCCATCTTCTTCTTCTTCCCATTGCCATTCTCATTCTTGTTTGGGACCTCTAATTACGCCAAAGAGAATTGCATCATAAGCAGATACGAAAATATATGAATAGCGTAGGGAAGAGAAAAGAGAATAGGAGAAGAATGGACCTGATCAGTGATCACATCATTAGAGAGTGAAGGGGAAATGGAAAACAACTACGCACGATGAAAGGTCAAAGGGGTTTGGCTCACACTAATGACAATGACCAGTGAAAGTAGCTTGGTCAATTAGAAAAAAAGTGTGCAGATTTCCATTTCTTTCGCAGCTCCCACATTACAGTCACAGTCGCAGTCACAGTGACAATCACAGTCACAGTCACGGCATAACCAATTAAACGCAGATGAGCAGGAAACAGTAAATGCCAAATAATTGGTCATGCCAAATCCAATGCGATTTGCCTGTCAATCAAAGGCATTTTTTCATATCATACAAGATCGAAGGAAGATGGGGATGGTATAAGATCCTCGACCGTTCACTTTGCACACGATGCTAAAACTAAAATAACCTCTGGAGTGCACACGATTTCTGGTTTTCAGTCACAGTCACTGTCAATAGCAAAGTGCCAACTTGGAAATGCAAACACTCACCGCCAAAGGAATTATGAGGCTTTGGGTCGCTTCTTCTGAGAATACCCTGTATTTATTGGGTTGAGATGATAGGCAGTAATTGAAGTAATGCTAAGAACTTGTAATAGAATTATTGAAATGGATTTATAGGTATAGATTATAGTCTAATAATTATCATCCATATATCTATCTACAAAAGTAGAGTTAACTAACAATAAATCAAGGGAACCCTGTACCTTATAGAGACCCCTAAACTCCATTTCAACGTTCTCTTCTCGTTATGAGTGTGAACGGATGTCAGTCAGTCCGTCTGTCGGCTGTCTTTCGGTGTTTGCCTGTCCACTCGATCAATTGGCGCAAAAGGAAATGGGAAACAGCAAATATACACACATTCGCCCAGGAGAAACCTTTTCATTTAATGCAATTTGTTGCTGTTGTTGTCACAACACGCGAATGTAATGGTTACACGCGAAGAAAAAGAGTAGTTCAAGTACACAGATTGTAAATATTCAAACGATATGATATATAAGTTAATCGTATCATATTGATATAAAGTTTAAGATGATATTATAGAGACTTTAAGTTCGAGAAAGCTCTAGTTATATAACTTAAGATCATTTTCTCTCTCTGCAGAGCAAGACAGAGTGGGACAGAATGCACTCAATCACTTAGTTGGTGGCAAAAGACCAAAAGACCCCTTGTTCCTCGACTCTTTCCACTCCTCTCCACTGGCACCTCTCTCGCTGCATTTTGCAATTATGTAATTTTCAATCATCGCTGGCTTAAAGATGCGCGCTGCGAAAACGTGCAGCCGACCAAAGTTGAAGCACCTGCCATGCAGCATGCGTGCTGCAACTCCCCTTTTCCCATTTTCCTATTTCTCTATTTTTCCTACCTATACCTATGTGGAAGAGGCCTTTGTAATAGAAGTGCGAAGCAGCAATAATTGCTATCGAACAATGGAAGCGCTGGCCAGCTTTTCCTTGCATCCAGCTGGCTTTTCCCACTCGCAGTTTCCACTTTTCTCAGGCTGTCGTTCTCATTCCCATCCTCAGGTGGTCAAACGTGCATTTAAGCCAGCTTCTAAACGAAAATATTAAAAGTTATAATTAAAAAAGAAAGAAAAAACGCCAGAAAGAGATAGGCACTTGAGTGGCGAAATTAAATGTTCGCCAGTCTTGGCTGAAAATTGCCTGGAAATTTTCTATACGTTTTTTAATTTGGAGCAGGCATTTTACCCCCTTCCATCCCACCATCCTTCTTAGCCGCCAAAACCGCGGCAAGGCGCCATCTATTAGGCCCACCATGTACTATTAAGAACCGTTACAAATCTAATCGAGTTGACACCCACTTAGTGATAGGAATCCGGGGGTAAAAATGGGGAGGAGAGCTACTAAATCTGATCACCCATTTGATATGAGAGGTAGCGAAACGTTAGATGGGAAACTAATGAAAAAATGTAAAATATGGCAGTTGCACTAGAATGTAGATAACATGTAGATATATCTACTAAATATCTACGGATCTGAAATATTCTCTTCTTGCTATATAATGCATTTTAAACATGAACTTCAAAATGGATCATCACAGTTAATGGAAATTGTAAAATCTGGAATCTCTGGGGTGTAAAAGATGATGTTACCCACTGCAAGGGCATAATAATAATAGCACACAGAATCAAGTTGGCCAACGAGAACAAGGCTAAGAGAAAGGTGCCGCTCCCAAAAAGAAGAAACAAAAACCAAAGGGGGGAATTTTCGCGGACACTGTTCTTTGGGCATGTGAAAAATGGTTGCAGCTGTTTGGCTCTTTGTTTTTGTTGTTGCTTTTTTCTATTTTTTTTCTATACCCATTTTTTTTTTTTTTTTTGGTTAGAACCGGAAATTTATTGCATAACAAGTTGGCAGAAACGATATCCTCTTCTGGAGGAGCTGCCTCAAGGTTGTTGCAGCGCGCACACATAGCAACATGTGGGGAGTTATTTGAAAGTGCTGCCCCATCGACTGCGATGCAGGCAACAAGATATGCAACACGGCAGCTCAGGAGGAGATTCAGAAGGGGGGTTTTGGGGAGAGGGGGGGTGGGGGGCAATCCATGGGCGGGACAGCAAACGGGTGTGGTTCCAAACCTCCTGGTCAGCCGATGGAACGTGCAACATTCAGCAGAAAACGAAAAAGAAACCCAAACATTTCATAAATTCTTTGGCACGGCATAAATGTTTTGAATGCTCTTCCTCGCTCCAGATGCCTATCGAAAAGGGGGGGGGGGGGGGTTTATACCTATAGGTCCCCGTCTTTGGTCCCACTCTTTTTGGCAGTTGTCTCATCAATCGCTCATTGTCAGTTGGCCAGAACGCACCGAAAGAAATGCCATGTAGGCTTGTACTAACTTTAATAATATTTACTACTTCTTATTGCTAATGGAACTAACTTAGACTTAAACCAATATTTATTTGGAGCTGTTTGGAATCACTTGGTTATCTACACTATAAAATGAATATTTGTTGAAAATATAGACATTGTAGCTTTACTAGTTTGTGAAATCGAATAATTTTATACATTTTAAGCACAGTTTTATATAGGTGTAGATTAAAAAATCCCAAGAAAATAGTAAACTCGCTTTGTGATAAATCCTTGATCTTACAATCAGCTGTAGAGGTGTTTTTAATTCCATTTTTTCGAGCAGTGCAGCAAGTGCGCGAGGTAAAAGAGACTTTTCGTTCTTGGAATCAGGATGGGATGGCGGGCACTTCGTTCTGCGGCTCTTTCGCGGAAGTTGGCCAACAAAAGCCATTAGCCAAAGAGCCAAAGAGAATGGACTGAAAGATGGAGATGGAAAGATGGGCTGAGAGACTGAAACCGAAGAGGAGGCGAGCTGAGCTGAGCAGAAGGATGAGCAAGAGGATGAGCAGGAGGATGAGTAGAGGATTGGGGCTGGCAACAAAGAACAGGAGTCATTAGAGGCGCATTTGAGGCCGCGGAATGTGTTGGAGCTCCGATGAAGCCAGAGAAACTCTCTTTTGGAAGACCGAAGACTGGAGACTGAAGACTGAAGACTGGAGACTCCAACTGCAACTCCAACTTCAACTTCAAGTTTCAAGTGGCGGGCAAAAGAACGTTGCATGATTTATGGCAATTATGAGCAGCAACCTCCAGTTTTGCCACGCCAGAGAAGAAATGATGATGACACGAGGCGAAAGGGGCAGAAAGTAGCAAACAGCAAACAGCAAGCTACAAACTGCAAACTGCAAACTGCAAGTGCAGGCTTCAAAGTTTCAGCAATTAATTGCAATTGTGGGCCCTAAAATGTGGGCATGGTCAGGGAAATCAGCGCTGGAATGCCCCGGCAAATGGAGGCAAAAACCAAGCCAAACCGCAGCAGTCATCATCCATTCCTCAGATGAGGATCACCATCGCCATCACCACCGACTGGAATGCCAGAATGTCAGAGTTCCGATCTAGAGAGACTCTCAAGTTCAGATAAATGAGAGGTGATCTTGGAGAGGCGACTTCCTAGGGATGGGATGGGATGGGATGGGATGGAAAATGTACAGATCAAAGAAAGTGGTTCTTGGAATCGAAGGATTTTCAAAGACTATTGGATAGCATCTAGAAACCAGAGAAACTAGAGAACCATGGCATTGATCAGTACTCTCCTAATAGCACATATATCATTTGAAGAATATTCTATAGATATAAAACCATCTTAAATGTATCCATATTTTATACCAAATATTCTGAGACACAAAAGTAAAAGTAATTTAGGATAGTATGCATTATAAAAGAAAGGCTCCGCAATCGCTTCTGGTAAAACACACATTTATTGTAGGCCATCAACTCCCCGAGGACTATCTGCACATTCCCACACCAACCCACCGATCCACCTCCAGATGGGAAAAGCCCCTGCTCATCGATCACCGGACTCGAAAAAGAGATAGCGAACTGTCAGGCGGCATCATAATCGAGATTGTCCAGCGGATCGCATCGGCATCACTTTGTGGTTGACATCTCTGTTCGCTGTTCTTCGTTCCCCGTTCCCCGTTCATTTTTCAGTTTTCAGCTTTCCAGAGGCTATCTGGGAATGCATGTATTTTTAGCCATCTATCTTGACCAACTAGCTGGAGAAACAAGGCTCATTACAATGCAACCGACACTTGGCCAACAGAAAACAGCAGAGCAGCAAGGCAGAGGAGAACAACTACCGCATCTGCATATTGGATAACCCATTTGGGTGTGGACCTGGCGCTAGACATCCTCATCCTCTCGGAATCACAATCGCCCCGCTTCGGTATGGGCCTCATTAAAAATATTTGCAATTTAAAGAGGGAAACAAGAGGCTCTGCTTGCTGACCACTTCGGCCTATTTTTAAATGCAAAACTCGCGCCGTCGCACGACAAGACAATCAGGACATGGAAATAATTGAATGCGCCAGGCTGCAAGTCGGGCTAAATAAATGGAAGGGGGAGGTTTATAGCACTCAACAAAAAAATCATGTCATTTAAATAACACCAAGCTGGTTTACTCCCAACTACAGTGATATATTTTTCGTAAATCTTACTTGATTTTTCTCTCTCTGCACTTGGTCTTAACTTGGCCACAGAAGCGAGTGGAATGGCAAATGGCAGCAGATGAAGATGACCAATTTGCTGCAACATGTGCAACGGCCAAACCCCGAGAAGCCCCCGATAAGCAAATGTAAACCAAGTTGGCCATAGGTTCCGGCCCCTTCTTGGCCACAACGTTAAGTTCGCCTAAGTGGCCCATTGTGGCTCATTTTGTAGTTTGTGCAATTTTAAGAACAACATTTAATTAAAGCCAGCCACAAGGTGAGGTGGTTTTTTTTTTTTTGGGGGGAGGAGGAGGAAGTACGTGACGTTCATCTGATCAAGTGCCTCTAATGTGTGTGTTTCTATCTCTTCTTTGATTTTGATTTCCTCCTCGTATCCACTGGAAAATAGTTATTTGGCTACATTATATGTGATTAACAAATTTAAAATGAAAATGAAATAAAATTCTTTTGATTAGAGCCAAATTTCTCATAAATATATTTAATGGCAACCAAGTTATTAGCTCTTAACTTTAGAGAACCAAACAAAAAAAACGAAAGACTTAGGCAACGAACTTGGTTGACAAAAAATAGTCAAAGATTGCGGATAAGCCAAGAAAGACTAAGAGATACCGTTTCGCTTCGTTCCAGTCCGTTCCGCTGCTAACTGTTCAAGCCGATTAGGCCAAATTACCAACATTTTTCCAACAATTATAGGCTATTATTGGACCAATTAGATGGCAGCGCTCTCAAATGAAATGCGCAAACAAATTGAAATTGAAAGAAAGTCGAATGCAAATTTGTGCGTAGCAGGTGAGAAGAAGTTGAAGTGGCAGAGAAGTGGCAGAGGAAGCGGCATTGGTAGATAAACAAGCCAAACGAGAAGATGCGGGCTTACAGAATACAGAATACAGACTACAGACTACAGAATATGGAGAAAATCGGGCAGGGGGAAGTGCTATTTGTTTAAGTTGGCTTTAACAGCTTGCGGACGTTCGCCGTTAGTTGACCTGGTTAACTGTCAGTTGAATGAGCGATAGAGAAGCGAGGGGTGGAGGGGCAGAGGGGCGGGGGGTGCTCAATACTACCAAACCATCCGCAATTTGAATGCTCAAAATTTAAAACTGCCAGATGGCCAAAAGGTCGCAACCCTCCGCGTTGAACCCACACAGAAAAAACAAGGCAGTACAACGCACGTACTTAGAGGAGATGATCAAAGGCTCTATCGTCGGGATTAGGATTGCGAGGAGGCGTATTTGCCAAGGGGCGTGGCCGGGGGCAGGGGCAGGGGCAGGAGGCGTGGCCCGGCACTGTCATTAGACGGCCCTCAAACCCCCGGAGATGATCATACGATAATGCTGTTTGCTCAATTCACTTCTCTCTCTAGTCTTCTGTTACACGGCAAAAAAAATAAAGTAGTTCCAAGAAACAGTTCACTTGATTCTAATTTAATAATATTCCACTTGTAACTCTATAACACTTATTATTTTTTCCCTGTGTAGCCTTATCCCATCTCTCTCGCTTGGTTGCATGTTAATGACGCACAATTGCAGGCTGCAACATCAGCAACATTGCAACATCAGCCACACAAAAAACGCATTGGAATGCCAACAATGGCAACCTGGGCCCATTATATTCCAAATGGTCCCCACGTCTGTCGCATTAGCCGATTTTGTCGATTTAGTTGCGGCTTGTTATACGCCTAAAAACCTAAAAAAAAAAACAAAACAAAACTGAAAGATCTGAAGAAGACAAGAAGATAGCACCACCTCCCATTTCTGCCCACTCTTTTCTTCTGGTGCGTGGCCAAATCCATTGGATTTGTTTTGGCCATGTTTTCCTTTCAGCCATGAGATATGCGATGAGTGCTAATGATGATGCCTGCCCTACGCCGCTAACCCTCCCCAGTAATTGACCTCTTCTTTGACGTCTCTATCTTTGCCGCAATCTTTACCTTTCTTCGCTACTTTCCTTACTATCCATAGGTAATATAAACGAAAAATACCATGACTTGGACATATTATTTAGCATAATATGTAGTTATCTTAAATCGATTTTACATATCGAAATTTCTAAAAAACACATTATAGAAATATTTATATTTTATTTTAAACTTTCCTTTTGATATGTGGGAAAGGCTCACTATTTTCTGACTTCCTATCTTTGTTTCTTACATTTAACCAGATTTCTGGCCATATCCCCAGACCTATCGAATTAATCGATTTTATATATACAATTAGGTAATATAAACGAAAAACCCCATTACTCAGACATATTATTTAGCATATCTTAAATCGATTTTACTTATCGAAATTTCTAAACAACAAATTATATAAATATTTATATCTTATTTTAAACTTTCCTTTTAATGTGTGGGAAAACCTTTGTTTCTTACATTTAACAAGATTTCTGGCAATATCCCCACACCTATCGAATTAATCGATTTTATTCAAATTTTGTAATCTTCGTTTTAACTTTTAAGCATTTCTTATTTCATTAAAAAACATGACTCTCGTTAAATCTGCCATATATTAACAATCCCTATAACGATTCCTTGGTCTATCGAATTAATCGCCGATTATCTGGAGTGTATGTCTCCTTCACTTCCTAATGCCATCAACCGTCTGTCCCATGGGATCGATCAAACAATCGGCGATAATTTGTTCTGCCTGGGTGAAACTTTTCCACTTTTCGCTCAGGTGTCGAATAGCTTGGATGTGCTGTTCGGTTTGGTTTGGATTGGGAAAGTGCGTTGTGTGAGTAGTTACCAGCCGTTACCCCTCCTTCTCCGCCTTATCGACCAGGTTGTTCTTCCGCCAAATCACACTCAATTGGAGAAGTAAGCGTGGTTGGAGAGTCTCGAATGCTGGGATCGGATCGAGAAGTGGGAGCCCGAGTCGGGAAAGCGGTCACATGGAAGTAGGCCAAGTTCTGGCCAACACACATATACTTGATCGTACATACAGACACGTCGCCAGTGGCGAATTCGGTTTGGGCTTTGGTTTGGGTTTGGGTTTCGGTTTTGGGAGCCAGGCCATGTCAAAGATTCCGCCGCTTGGGCCTGAATTTCAGTTGCAATCTCTTGGACTGGGGCATGCAAATCCGTTCAAATGCCGCAGCAATTGGATGTGGGTCAGGCGGATATTCCATTTGGCTGGGTCCACTTGGGTCCGCCGATCTTGGACACTTGCTGCCCCCGGTTCCTTTTCCCACTTCAGGTTGAGGTGTTTGGGAAGTCGGCTGAAACAAACTGAAACCAGTTCCCAAGCCATCATTCTTTCCCTCTTTCCTGTGCCTTTTCTCTACTAACTACACAGAACATGCTTTTTGGCTATATTTTAATGTTTGTGTGATGTTTATTAGGTAGTTTTTCAAATACTTAATTTTTAAAAAATTATATTAGCTAGATTATCATTGTGATGATAAATAAAATTTAGTTATTACGGTATTCAACAATTTTTATATCGTCCAGAATGACCTGTTTTTTCTCTCTGCATGCCTCGATTGTCACTTCTTCTTCTCCTTCTCAAATGAGAAAATGAGTTTATGCGGTTTCTCGGCTCGGTTTCCTTCTCGACTCGCTTTTTATGCCGCTGGTAATCATAATGATGAGAATGGAATCTCGCGTATTTATGCCAGGCATTAATCGGTTATAGGTGCCACAAAGCTGTTCGCAGACACCAATTGAAGAGCGACTACACTACTTAGAGAACTGGATGTTTAACCGGGACTCGACTCGTTTAATGTGTAAACCATAAATCTGCAGTTTCATTTGCTACCTTTCATTCCAAGTTCGCCATGTTTATTGCCTGTAATTTCTCCTGCCTTGCGGTTAGATTTATAAGATGATGCTTACGCTTGCGATGGTCTCATTAATCGGTCGATTTAACGAGCCATTATCGATTTTTATTTTATTTTGAGCACTTACTTTTACACTTGGCCACTCTTATTCTCTCTTTATTCCCTATCGTAGAAATTCTCAGCTTGCAATTTGTTTAGAGCGCTTTGACTCGCTCTTAGAAAAATTTGACAGGCCATCTCTTCGATATACGATTATTTCGATATACAGTTCAGTTTTCTTTTCTTAAGAAAAACATGAATTTGATATACAGGAAATGCTGTTATCGTTTCTTGCCAAAGTTTCTCTTTCGCCAATCAACTGTCAAGCGATCTGTTTTTTGTCATCGATTTCCTAAACACTTAACTTTTGCTGCTCCAGTTTCAAATATTTTCACCTCAACTATTTGCTTTTCGTTTTTGTGCTAATTGGCAAGTAAATTTTCCTCCTTTCCGACTTCTTGTCTTTGCATTTTCGTTCACTTTTTTGTTTGTCACTCGAATGTGGAGCGACCTAACCCAAAAATGCTCATTATGCACGGTGCAGTGCCAACTGGAATAGCCACCCCCCCCTTCATTTCCCTGATTTTCCCCGATTTGCCCTGTTTTCCCCCCCTCTCACGACTACGTGCCTTGTCAAAAGGTTTCAACTTCAACTTTTTTCCCCCACAATTGTCGCTTGAGAACTTTTCATTTTCATTTCTTTTGGCTGGAAGTCGAGAAGCAAAAATTTATTATGCGCATCGCTCTTGGCACGACCTAAGACAATCTGGCCCACAGAAGAAGACCTGTGTACCAAATTTCCAACCGAGAAACCACCTCATTCACATGCCACTCAGGCTCTTCTGACTTGGACTTGGACTTGAATTTGGATTTCGGTGGGGCTGGGACATGGGATGTGCATGTGGACACGGTGGAGTGGAATCGGAGGTGATGGGAAGTGGGCATTGGGAAGTGGAAAGTGGAAAGGGGAAAGGGGAAAGGGGGAGGAGAAGCCGAGATCGTGGCATGCCGACATGTGACTGCGATCTCCAAGAGCTGTGACTTCGTGGTCACAGTGGTTCCTATAGGACACAACATTTTCAACTAAAAACTATAGAAATTAGTAAAGCAAAATTGTTTAAACTGCACAACTCCCACACATTTAATATGGATTTCTTCAACACTCCAGAATGTTACTTAAATTTGGATTCAAAAGTATTAATTTTAGAAGTATTATTTTACCCACAAAGAAACGAAACCGATGCCACTGTACCGATTGTACTCATTGTTGTTGTCATAACATATATGCCAAATGGATATGGCCGAACACAACACCAACAATTGGCAATAGGAAGGCTGCAAAAATGGTAGAAAAGGAAGTCATGGAAGCAATGGACAATGACAATCGCCCTACGCCCATTTTATTTATCACTTTTGTCGGATTTCTTGACTTTGGGACAGCCTTTAACACAAACATAAATAAAAAAAAAATAAATGTAGTTTGTTTGTGATGATTTTTGTTTTTGAAAATATTCTAGGTGCTCTATAAAATTAACAGCAAAAAAATTTTTTTTTTTATTTTAAAATATTACAAATTTTTTACGAAATTTTGAGTGTTTTTTAATTTTATTTTCTAGCCAAACTAAATATTTTTCTGTGTATAATCTATATACATATGTGTACAATAGATATACCGACATGCATGTTTCGTTTCGATTCGTGAAAACGTGCCTGACATGCAGAGAATTCAATAAATAAAATAAAATGAATTCGGTGAAAGCGAGAACTTTGGGGGCGGCAAAGGAGGCGGGGCAGAAGCAGAAGTCGTGTTGCTGCTAATGGCCTGTCCCTCTGTTCCCCCTTCCCCCCGTCATAACAAGCCACAAACCACCCCCTCCCCCTTTTTGGCATTTTCCCATGGAACTCTTTTCGTTGTTCTCCGTTTTTATGGTTCAAACGCGCCTCACGCCTCGCCAAAAAAAAACAACACAACTGACTATCATAAATCAATCAACAAGAATAGTAAAAACGAAAAGAATGAGAGGAGGCGGTCCCAAAAAAAATATAGAAATCATCAGACTAATTAAAAAAACGACCAACGAAAGCAAAACCCTTTAACGAAATGGAAATTTCGTTAAGCCAAACAAATTTTTGCTTACCTGATTTGCTTTCGATTTCTTCTGGGCTGAAGACTCGTCTTCTGCTGAAAGTACAAACAGAAAATAATAATGAGCAAATTTGTATGTGACTTGTTAGGGCAAACAATAGAAAATAGAAAATAGTTTGATAAATGAACCAAAAGAAGGCACTTCTTTTTGCCTTTTTTTGATGGGGCTAGAAAAAACAGTGCCATAAAAAAGGCTATCACACTAATATACAAATAAAAACCCGCATCAGCTTAAATAACCGTTACATATAACATAAATGACGCACGAAACGTTATTTTTTTGAGGCTTGGGGGGCGTATACTTGGTATTCAGGTTGCTCATGAGGGTAAACACGAAATAAAAAAGAGCAGAAAAAGTATTTATTTTCTTTGACCGTGACACAGAGATAAAAATGCTGAAGGCAGAAATTTAGTTGGCGGAAAGAAAGATCATATTTAGAAAAGAGTCAAGAGTGAAAGTTAAGTACTTAGCATAAATCATGCTTATTAGGGTGACCTTAAAAGTTAGGATCCCCATAAATTACCTTTTAAAAAGAGCTTTTAAAGAAAGCGATTAGAATTGAAATACTTAAGTATCTTTTGGTATATTTCAAGCCTAATCCTAGAGTTGTTTGCTTTCTCACCGTTTTAAATTACTTCTTGTGGTTCCGGGCAATCATAATCTTCGCCCATTTATCCCAGACTCATCTCTATAAACAAAGCCCATCAATCTTGTGATCTAATCAAAAGCCACCGATCGAAGCTCGTAGATCACACTAAACTTTTGTGGTTTGCTGCACTTTTCTACGCCAAGTCCAATATCTAAACAGTTCTAACGGTAAGTCGCAGCTCATCCATAACCTTTTTTTTTACCACTTTTTCGATTGTTAAATCAGAGGGAAGAAAAGAAGAAGAAGAAAACCGAAACTGAATTGCGTTCGCTCTGCATAAATTGCGGTCCAGGAAAGCCTCCCTCTGGCCAGCAGTCTTTTGGCCACTTTGCAAGTCTTTATAATAAACCAAAAAGAAAAGAAAAAGAAAAGAAAAAAAAAAAGAGCAGGGCCAAGAAAAGAAAAATATGTTATGCATGGCAATTTTCCATTTTGAGGCCTCCGACTTTGTCTAATGTCATGTATTATCCGAGGAGCGGGTAAGAGAAGAATAAGCCAAGTGTCCAGAAGGCCAGGTCCATTGTCTTTACTTTTTTTCCTTTTCTGTGGGCAGGGCGCTAGCCAAAAGTGAAATATTTCAAACACCAAGTCGTGTCGCATTCCCAGAGATCTCTGCCCCCTCTATAAGTCGTATCTTCAAGATGCAGATTGCCATTTTTTTTCTCCTCTGCTCTGTTCTGTTGTGTTGTGTTGTGTTGTGTTGTGTTGTGTTGTGTTTGCAGTGTCATCTTTGCTTGAGTAAACAGAGCAGCACAAATGGAGAAAGGGTTGAGCTGCGAAGAGGCGTCTTCTGGGCAACGGAGATTTGCATTTGCGGCCCGGCAGATGGATCTT
This sequence comes from Drosophila prostipennis, assembly GCA_037075205.1. Taxonomy (NCBI): domain Eukaryota; kingdom Metazoa; phylum Arthropoda; class Insecta; order Diptera; family Drosophilidae; genus Drosophila; species Drosophila prostipennis. The sequence goes on along the minus strand of JBAMCJ010003207.1, from coordinate 470,929 downwards.
CTTTTGTTCGGCCCTCTCGTGTGTGTATGCAAATCTCGGCAAGATTTAATGGTCACACACAACGGATATGGATATGGCCAGATGGTTAGAAGGTTCTTTTTATCCATTCTAATCAATTCAATTACACTCCAAGTCCTTCACATAATTGCAATGGCGGCGATAGGGTTAGGAAGTTAAGAACATGTAGAGAACATGAAGATGTGAAGAGATTATCTGAAGGAGTGTAGTGAAAATTAAGAATTAAGTTTATGAAGAAACTCCACAAGATATGCCACTTTAGGTCATCAAAAATACTGACTGAAATTATAATCAAAATACACCCTCAAGTTTTGTATACTCCTTAATTATATTCTATAATAATTAAGTTCCAAGTAGAGAGCTATTAAGGCCGGGACCATAAATCTTATTTCGAAAACCCTGTGAACTTTTAACACACTCACTGCCAATCCCACGAAACCATTGTAGTTTTTGCCAACTATAAATAGAAAACCATTATCTTAATATCTGTAGACGCTTATGCCAAGTGAATATATTCCAAGGACCAAGTCATTCTGCTCCAGATCTCTCCAGAAATTCCCCAGGGGTTCGGATCTTTGTGTTGTTTTGTATCCAATCGATGTCTTTCTGCTGGTCCCTCTATTCTCGCCTTGTGTTTTCAGCTGCTTTTGATTTTTTTGGCCATTAAATTCGAGCAGCGACGACATTACCCAAATGGCTGACATGGCCGGGACATTGATGATGTGGTTGTGGACCCCAGAATCTAGAGTCCAGCATCCAGAATCCAGAATCGAGAATCCAGAGCTCCTCCGACAGACTAAACTTCTCCTTGGGGATCGCTTGTGCGATCTTTTGGTTGTTCAGTTGTTCGGTTGCTCGTTGTTCGGTTGTTCGTTTGGTTGTTTTGGCTTGTTCTAATTGTTGTTTTACCTCGTTCGTTTGGCGTTTGCGTGTGTGATGGGCTGGCATGGTATACATAGATACCATATACCTATGCCTATATAGTGGGCTGCATATCTTCTGGCTCCTCCAGTTCGGTTCGGTTTGGGTGTTTAACTGCGATTTGAGTCACGTTTCATTACTCGTGATGCCAGACAGTAATCACTTGATTTTCGAAGCGGCTTTCTTGTTCCTAAGGAGTTTGCTAGTTGCCAGTTGCTCTTGGTGTTGCTGCTGCTGCTGCTGCTGCTGTTGCTGCTGCTTCTACTGCTGCTGTCACAGACCAGATCAGACACGAAAAGCTGGCCAACTGGTGGTGCTGGCTGGCCAACAGACCTTGGCCAAAAGGTGCTACCAAAAGCGGCAGCAAAATGGCACACAAATCTTGTTAGGCAAGTACAACAGCAACATCACAGCAGCAACATGGATTTCTCGGCGGGTTTTTAGGGGTATTCTTTAGGGGTCATAAATAGAGCTTTGCACTTACGCTGCACAGCGAAAAAATAATCAAGTTTTCAAAGAACTAAACATTTCTCGTCGATGAGTAAAAAATAAAATCAGTTCTAAAACTTAAAAAAAAATCATCTTTAATAAATGTTAAAAATATTAATACTTAAAATATTTAAATTTAATATAAAAAAATCAAGTTTTAAAATAATTAAATATTTATTTTTTATGAGTAAAAAACAAAATAATTTCTAATAATTTCCCAAAAAAAAATCCCCTTGATAAATGTTAAAAATATTATTATTTAAAGTTTTTAAATTAAATATATTTTGCACTTATGCTGCACAGCGAAAAAAATGAAGTTTTAAAATAATTAAATATTTCTTTTTTGTGATTAAAAAACAAAATAATTTCTAATAATTTACAACAAAAAAAAAAACCTTTGATAAATGTAAGAAATATTATTATTTAAAACATTTCAATTTAATATATTTTTCACAGTAACACGTGACTCACGAGTTCGTGCCCTCGGAGGATTCGGAGTTGCCAATGGCCAGTTGCTTCTAATTTGGTTTTTATGCCTTGATCTCGTGACGCTTGTCATTGCGGTCACTCGCACATAAAGAGAGCCAGATAAAGGGGGTCTAAAAAGGAGGAAGGTAAGAAGGCGGGGGGTTTGGGCCAAATTGCCTGCGACGCCAGCGATAATCAATTAACCTGGCTCACTGGGCAGTCGCCTTCGGATGTGGCCGAGATGTTGCTGCGGTGCATGTTGCATGTTGCTGCTGCTGCGGGGATAACCAATGGATTCGCCGCTGGATTCTCGCCTCCTCCACCTCCTCCTCCTCCTCCGAATCGCCGTTGATGAAGTTTTCCGCTGACTTTGATTGCGGTTGAATTTTCATCGCCACATTTTCCCCAACCAGCGAATTTTTGTGTTTTTCAATTTTCCTTTTTTGCGGTTAGCCTCGAAATGAGGCCCAAAGAAAATTCCGCAATTGCTTTTCACGGGAAAAACTCTCGGGCGCATTTAAATTTCTTCTCTGGGAGAACGCAACAACATGTACTTAACATTTTTTTACGCTATTTATATTTTCACTGGCTCACTTCTAATATTTATAATTATATCGCTTAGAACATTGCCATTAAACTGGAAACCAAACTTTAAGCTTTCCCACTTCCTTTTGTGTGGAGAAAATCTTTAAGTACACTCAAAAAATTTTTTTTCCTAAATTTTAGAAAATCGCCATAAAATGAAATTTTTTCTTAATTTTAGAAAATTTTCTGAATTGTAGAAATTGTTTTCTTGAATCTAGGAAAAAAGACCATAGAAACAGAATTTTATGAAAAACCTTTCTTAAATTTAGAAAAATGATTTTTTTTCTTAAATCAATGGTGTTTTTTCCTAGTTTGCTCTCCAAAAGTTTTCTTAAATTAATGGCGATTTCGCCATTAAATTAAGAAAAAATGTACTTCATCCCTTCCTAGAATCTAGAAAGTCGCCATAAAAAACACGGTACATTTTTTTGAATTTAAAGAATTTTTCTGAATTAAAAAAAACTTTTTTCTTGAAAACAGAAAAGTAGAAATAGAAAATCACCATAGATTTAAGAAAAACTTTTTTTATTTCTGTTATGCTTCTCATTCTTTCTTCGAAACGAAAAAAAAGAAGACATGGGGTTAGTCAGCGGCGCGTCGCGTTGACAGTTTTTGGCGTATGTATATGTTTATGTGTGTTTGTGTGTATGATCGAGAATTTTCTTGTGCGTAGCTGTAACTTTTATTGCGTTGTTGTTTTGGAAATGCAGTCTCTCGCGAGAGAGTTGCTTGCGTTGCGCTGCATCTTGAACCCTTGCGCTCAGTTTTGGATGAGCATTCAAAGTAATAAGTTTGTGTAGAGCCTATTTAAGAAAGTTAAAGTGCGATCCCTCTAAGAGGCAATTTATAGGTAAGCAATTGAAATAAATTTTAATATAAATTTGGTAAGTAAGTAAAAATGTATGGTAAGCAAAGGGCAAACTATTTTAATAGATTTGGCTATTAATAATATTGCAGGCCGCAAATACCATCCTTCTCTAATATTAATTTTTATTTTCGATTGCAGGAATAATTTCAATTTCAGGTATTGTTGATAATTTGGCAGTAAGTAAGTAAATTTTAATAATAATATATTAAATATTTAATATAAATATTAATAGTTTTATTTTTATCTTTTTTGTTTTCTTTTTTTGTTAAGGAAATATTTGTAATGCTATTTTTTCTTTTTTTGGTTTTCTTTTCTCTTTTTTGTTTAGGAAATATTTATAATCTTATTTTTATCTTTTTTGTTTTCTTTTCCTTTTTTGTTTAGGAAATATTAATAATTTTCTTTTCGTCTTTTTTATTTTCTTTTCCCTTTCTTGTTTAGGAAATAAAATAGTAAAATAAATATGTAAGCATTTTATTTAAATAAAGAAAATTTTCTAAAAATAAAAAAAGTCCTTTCTTATTTTAAGAAAAAAGATTCTATATTCAAGAAAAGTACTTTCTGGATTTTAGGAAAATTTCTCAATTTGATGGCAACTTTTCTTGATTTTAGAAAGGTATTTCTGCTTTTCAGGAATTTTTTTCCTAAATTTTAGAAAATTCCTTTCTAAAAAATACGGTAAATCGCCATCGACTGAAATTCATGGCGAATTTCTTGATTTAATGGCGATTTCGGGCTGTTTTTTTTTTGAGTGTACATATAAATTGTTAACAGATTGTTTGGCGATAGAGCGATTGAGAGTGGGCGTGTCTTTCGGTGGGCGATTTAACATCGCGTGCGACATTTGACTTGGTTTTTGGCTCTGACTCCTTTTTGGTTATATTTTTTCCAGCTTTTCCCGCCTGTCTTCTCCTGGCCTGCCACTCTTCATCTGATTTTACATGGCACGTACCGCAGATTTGCTTTTCTGTTTTTGTGTTTTTGTTTCAAGCAACTAAGAAAGGCTACGGAGGCCCAAAAAAGACGGCAGCTGGCCGAAGCCAAAGCCAAGTCATCCGCAGTTGGCCTCCAGTCTTAAGTAGGTTAATTTTGACCGGTTTGTCTTCGCCTTCCCTCGTTGTCTCCAACTCTCTGCCTCACCACCTCCTTTCTCCCAGAGAGGAGAAGACATTCTCAATTTCTCAGTTGGTCCGTGGTCGCTGATGTTCCTGATTGACTGGCGACTTGGGACTGCGGCATTTGCCTGATTAACCCAAGTTTCAGCTGCTTTAATGAGGCAGCCACATGTCGCCTGGATGTTTCCCCCTAACAACTCTTGATTTTCCCTCAACTTCATTAGAAAGATCTTGTTGTGCATTTGGGGAACTTGAAAAGTTTGTTAAATACCTAACAACTGGCAAAATTTAGATAGAACAATTGATGTACAAAACTTATGATCGCTTTGAAGATTCTAAAGAATTGAGATAGATTTACAATCTGCTAGCATTTCTCTTTTTTTTCCTTTATAAGCAGAAACGCGAGGGAGACAGATGCCTAATTCTCGCTGACTAAAGACTTGTAAGACCCGCTCTTCTCGATAAGCCTTATTTGAGATCTGCGGCAATTTCTTCTTTCTATTTCTGCTTGATGACGCTAATAATGATGTTGCACATAGCGATCATTGTGATCATTATGATCAAGTTGGTCAGCACAGCGTGGAAATGGAACAGATTGGAACGGAGCGGAGCGGATCGGATTGGATCGGAGCATTTGTCGCCATGAAATCATGTTATGTTAGAAATTTGAGACAAATTTCTTTGTCGTTTGCTTTCAAATTGCTTTTGGCCACATTTGTAGTTGGCGTCTAACGGCAAAATCAAATGGCAAACGGAATCAGAACGGAATGCCAAAAACCGGAACGGAATGGAATGGAATGGCGGGAAAATGCAGTCACCTGGGAATGAATGGAACCTAATGGATGTTCTGACAATCGAAAATAAAACAAATGTTAAACCCTAACTCAACCATAAAATATTATGGTATGGAATTCTAGTATTCCCTGGAATATTTAGCGAATCTTAAGTGGAATATGTAAGGTCTGATCTATAACTGATTGAAAATTCCTGTAGCGAATTATTCAAATTCTTTGGCAGTGAGTTCCCTTCCCCACTTCGATTCCACCTTCTTTATCACGTTAATCCTCCCCACTTCTCTCTCTCACTCTCTTTCCCTCTCGCCTTACCATATCCCATATACCCTTTGCTTGATTTATGGAACCATTCGGATCACTCAATAAGCGACTTCTTCGCGGGGCCTTTCGACACTTTCGGTCGAGTGCTGGCCAAGATCGGTATAGATATGTATACTACGCGTGAGCGGAATGGGGATGGGGATGGCGAATAGGGAATCTGGGGAGGAATGCACCTCGATGGTTTCACATATTTACATAGCCATCAGGCCCAGTTAGCACTTGGCTTAACCCACAAATGGACGGGCCGTGTTCGGCTTGGCAGCGGGTCAAAAGCAGCCCATCTGGCTGCCAAAGGGTTAAGGCTGAGGCGGTGGGCTGTGGTTTGTAGTTTGTAGCTTGACTTGACTTGACTTTGGCTTTAGCTTTGGCTTTGCCCAACAAAGTCAAAGTCACAGTCGTTTTGGCCTCGCTGCCTTAACAGGCGAAAAAAGCGACCAGAACAAAAAGTACACCGAAAGAAATAATATCTAAGCTCAAAGGGTTTCTAAGGGCTTAAATAAATTATGCACTATTATTTTAGACAATCTATATAATATTGTTTCAGAAAAGAGCCAATATATATTATCAGTAACCGAGTTATGGGGGTGATTAGAAAAACAAATTTTTTTTCTTTAACCTACAGAATTTTTTTCTTCGATTAGTTTTCATGAATTTTCTTCCAGTGCAACTCCTATAGTGGACTCTATATCCAGTCGCTGGTTATCTGCGTCTTGGTCGTCTGCCCCTTTAGCATAAAACATAAATAGCAACTGCATTCAAATGAGTCTGACAAACAAACTGAGAAACTGAGGGGCTGTGTGGCGTGGATGAAAAATGCAAATGCTTAGACCATGTTGGGTTCGAGATGTCGGTTTCTGTTTCTTTTTCTGTTTCTGGAGGGGCTAAGCCCAAGCCAGCCGAGCGTGGGCAGCTCCATAGATGGCGATGCCGCCTCAAAAGATGATGATGTCCTTTAGCCGCATTTGGGGATTTCGACGGCCCCTTTTCGGAGACCGGAGACCGGCGAACGGAGATCGAAGATCGAAGAACATCGAACATCGAACATCGCAGCAAAAAGCGACCGCTGAGCTCAGCAAATATTCAATAATTGCAATTATTTCTCATATTTAATGAAGCCCCTCGCTTTGGCCATCCGGAGTGATTTTTTTCCTATAATGAGACTCCCAGTTGGCAATTTGGTCGCTCGTTTATGGCTAAATTGCTAAATTTGGTTCGACCAAAGGTGATCTGAATTGAACCAAACTAGTGAGGGGTTCTGTTTTTTGCCTTCCAGTATTTCTCTTTGGAACTTCTTCATTAAAAACAACAAAAGATAATCAGAATTAAAATTTCCCTAAACAAAATAAGCTAAAATTAAATAAGAAAACATAAAAATATTTAAATTTAATTGCAATATATTTCTTTTGATTTATTTTTCTGAGTACCTCTATGAGCCAGGTTCCCTTGAAGAGCTTTTGGGTCACTTATCTGAGATCCCGGGCCGAACTTGGATTGAATTCCCGGTAATCGTTGGACAGAAATCTGGCCACGAAATGGGTCACGGCGAAAGACAGTTTGAGCGGATGGATGGGTAGATGGTCCCGGCTTTGTTTCTGTTTTTTCGGTTTTTTTTCTTTTTTTTTTGGCAATTAAACAAGAACCAAACAGACTGTCAACCCTATTTGACTAACGCCAAGTCCGGGGAAAATGCTGCCTGAAAGAAGAAAAACCCCAAGCCGATGCCATCGCGAAGAGAGTGGAAAAAGAGTGATGACAGACAGTCGGGCTGATTGACTGATGGGCCCTAAGTAACTGAAATTGCATAAGTCCGCTGCTAGGCAGTCCCCATCCTACCATCCTATTCCTATTCCCATTCCCATTCCCAATTCCTTGGCGGATCCTCTGGACTCGCTGGCTCTATTCCCGATGCGATTCGCTTTGGTTTTCTTTGCTTTGGTTTAATGCTAATCGAATGTCTCCCGTCTGGATCTTTGTCTTTTGGCCCCCATCCGCCTGTCAGTCAGTCAAAGATTCTTTTCGCCGGCCAAACGAAGATGAAGTTGGCAGTCCGCACAAGATGGAGAATACTACAGAATACAGTACCCCAAAACAAAACCTTCACCGCACACAGCACGGTTTCATAAACTGAGCAAACAAATGAAAGCTGCCAGCCACCGTTGCTTCCGTTCTTTGGACAAAAAAAAATGAATTCTGATGAGTTTTTCATTTTAAGACGTGTTGCGTGCCTTAATATTTCCCAATGTTTATGGCCATAAGATACTTGAAATTACACCAACTAACTGGTTTTATTTAAAGAAGCCATGAAAACCTAAATACTTGAATTATTATAATTATACAATATAATATAGAATATTAATATTCTTTAGGTTTCTATTACTACTTGTATTTTTGAAACATTCCTTTATATTAAATATTTAAGATTTTTAATATTTTTCTATTAAGAAAATTCCTGACTCCAGGTTTAAAGTATATAATTTTTAATGAAATCTATTCTATGGGTCACATTGTTATTTTTCTTCCAAAAAGTGTACTACTAGCTCTCTAATTTGGCTCATGATTTATAACTCCACCGTAAGCCCGTCTTGTAAGCCCAATGTTTTCCTTGTTCAAAGTGAAACTGTACAGCACAACAGTACAGGCTTTTGGAGCTGTGGGCCCCCGTAAATCAAAAATCGTTCTCATAATCTTGCCTTATCAGCGCCCCATCAACAGATTTCTCCTCTTTCTTTCTCCGGCTTCTTTCTTCTTTTACTTTCATGCTCAGCTGCATGTTTTTCTGTTTTTACTGTTGATGTTGCTGCTGCTGCTGCTGTTTGTCCGTATTGTCCGTATTAGGGAGAGCTTATCTCATTGAGATTTTTTTTGTAAGGGGGGTTGGATCTTAGAAAGGGGGGTTTTGGGAACAAGCTGGAACATTGTGTGACAATTTGTAGTGCACAATGCCTGGCTTTGTTGGCCCCTCAGCTTTGGCCAATATTGCTGCCGTTACTTGCTTTGCTTTCAGGCTTCTTCAATCTTTTTCCATCTTTTGCCATCTTTTTCCGTCTTTTTCCTTCACCTAGGTCTGGTTATTTTTTCTAGAGTTCTTCTCCTTGGCTCTGTGGCTCTCGAAATTGCCCATAAAGTACAAAAATGTATGTGAATGGCCTTTGGCAACAGCGGCGGCGGCAACTTCGCTTTTGCCATTTGCCATTTGCCAGTTCATGAAGAGCACACTTTTGTGCTGTTGTGCTGCCTGTTGTTACTGCCGCACGCAATTTGGAATTTATTTACACAATAATTGGCAAGCTGAATCAATACAAAACGCTCTTGGCTGCCCACAAACAATAAATTAACAATTGCCACTTGATTGCTGAATAAAAAGTGATTACCAGCAGGGCAGGCAATCGATAAATGTAATTGAAAAGGCAAAAATATAGGTAGAGAACAAAGAACAAGGAATACAAAAAGGGGAACTGGCACAGAAGAATTCTATAAAATATAATGGCCCACTGAATTAATCGATATCCACTTAGGGGTCATATAAATGTAATTGCTGGGAGGAGATATTCGATACCTACTTATTTATGTTACCGAACCATTTCTTGCTATATTATTTCTTCAACTGTACTTCAATGCAAGCAATTTCGAATTTGATTCCGATTAAACTGACCATAATAAACGATTTATGATTTCGCCTGAGAGCAATGGCAAATAACTGGAGAAACTTTACAGATTTTTGTGTGGAAAACAGAACTTCCGCTTGCCGCAGAGAATAGGATAAGGAAAGACAGGCGGGGGTACGGAGGGGGTTGCAAAGGAACCGCAGAAAAGCCCCAAACTCAGATGCCCATGGCTTGATAAGCTCTGAGCTTGAGTCTCCAAGTTCCAAGGCATTCTCTAGATACAAGCGATAGATACTATATCCAAAGACTTCCTCATAGCTGAGAGCTGAGCAAGGAGGAAAAAAAAGAAGAGTGGATGGGCGAAAAACCCAAGTGCATAACTTAATTAGTGCATGGACAATGACCGAAAACTTGGCGAGGCCGCGACAGAGATGCATCGGTAACTATCGATTATCGCCCAGGCATGTGAGAACTTGTGGTAACGCCCTCGGGAAAAAAACAAAAAACCCGCGATAAGCCTCAAGGCCCGAGAATAGAGACTCCGGACAAGCCCAGAGAAGAAGAGGCGAATTAAGAATAGACAAAGACAAAATTAATTGCAATGACAGCCGACTGCAAAAGGTGCGGCTCTCCGACTGAAACGCATCTTGGCATCCACATCACCTTCCCAAACAGCATCCACATCCAGATAATAACTTTGAGGGACAGGCGAGTCTGTCTTTCTACACAGAGAACTATTTTCTAAAAATTAAATGTTTATGGTCACTAATGATGCATACATTTGAACTAACTGATAAATTATAAGATATACAAATTACATTGAAAAAAATTTAGCACTGGCGCCCGAGCAGGGACAATGATTTCAACATATTATATTTTTTACTTGGATATTCCACAGATGCTTTTTTTTCGCTGTGCACTCGCTCGGCCTTTTGTTCTCCTTTTCAAATTCTGCCATTTATTTTCGTTTTGTCAGCAGTAAGCCAAGTGGCCAACTTAATTGTCGAAGAGTCGTCAAGGCGGCTCAAACAAATCAAAGCGAGCTACACTGAACCTGAACCTGAACCACTGAGCTATAGCACCATTGCACCACCTTTCCCTCCTTCTTCGGGCATTACTCAATGTCACCAAAAGGGGGGCGGCGGAAAACAGGAGGCGAAGAATTGGTGGCTGGGCGGTAAAATGCCGCCAAAGCGTTTTGCGTTGATCGTCAATTAGTTACACTAAGCCGCCACTGGACAATTTATGGTTGCTAGAGATGGGAGAGCAGGTCTTGAGATGGCAGAAGTTCTTCACCATTATTAAAAATGGGAAATAAAAATAGTTATACCATCTGGTATATTTTTGAGTAGAGAAAAAACATAATTATTTGGTTAAACATTTTATATAAGAACTAACTTTGGGATCTAGTATTGTACCAATTAAATCTTAGTTCGCAATTCACAATTTTGTACGAATTTCGGTTTTTGTAGATTTCTTCTTAAGTCAATTCTTCTTTGATGTCAATTCTTCCTTGATACCTATTGAACTTGCCGTTTAAAATAGGCCTTATTTTATAGTAACCATAGATGATCGTGTCACGCAGCCATCCCTAAATTAACAAAGACAGACCTAAATGATTGTGAAGACGATTGCGAGTCGAGGGTGCGCATTAAGGCCGCTGCAGATGGAGAGATGGATAGATGGATGGATGGATGCGATGGCCAAGTGGACAGATGTACAGATGGATGGACGAGTTTCGTCTGAGTGACTAATTGCCAGGCGATTGCGTCCTGCACCTCAACTAAAAATAGAAGAATCACTGTCGCAAAAAAAAAGAGCCGGGCCGCAATGATTAGACTTAGATTGGATTGGGTGGAAAGGAAAGCCATTCTCCATTCTCAGCCATTTCTGCCATTTCTGATTTCTTCTCCCGCAACCTCAAGTTCTGTCTTCTGTTTTCTGTCCGATCCAATCCACTCAACACCTGCCTTGATTTGTGATCGCAATTACAGCGGAAGACATAAAATACACAAGTCCAAGTTGAACCGAGCCCGAAGTTGAGTGGAGTTCACTTCACTCTCCCACCCAAAACAAGAGTTTCCTCCACAGCCTGTCTTTCTTCCATTTGTCTTGTCTTCTTACCTTTGCTTCTGCTCAAATCTTCTCGTCTTCTGATTCCTCTGCGATTGCTTGGCGGCCTTAGCTGCAAGGAGAGAGAGAAAGAGAATTTGTTTCTGTTTAGATAAGGTTTGATTAAAATTTATTATTCTACAGGGATATTTCTTAAAGGTTAAAATGATGATTGTTGATAGGCCTGGTTCAAGGAAATCTACAGAGGTTTCTTCACTCACTAAAATACGAATTAGGTAATTTCTTGATATTCCTACGATTTGGACAGCTCTTTCTGTCCACTTCATAATGACTTTCTCTGACCATTTTTCACACACATCTCAAGTACGCTGGTTTCTTATACCAGCTCAATGCAATCATCTTATCGAAGCTGCACCAAATTTATTAGGAAGATTGTTTTCCCCACTTTTCGGGTTTTTTTGTTGTTATTTTCTTCAAGAGAAAAACCCGACTTTCAACAAATTATTGAATGATCTTGAGTGAAGTGAGCTCAAGATGATCCCAATTCCGGCATTTCTAAGCTTCAAGTTCCTCTTGAGATTGGGATCTTTTACCCCATCAAGTGTTTTCTCTAACGGATCGCACTCCACACTCCACAGTCCACTCCACCTGAAAACAATGCCACTTAATTATAACATATCTTGGCCCCTCCATCGCTTCTCCTTCTTATACGTACATACATATATATATATATTAATAACAGAAAATGCACTTTCCAGTCAAATGATGTTGAAAACGAGTTTCCAATCGATTTGTGCTGCTGCTGCGCGGCTTCTTCTTCTTTTGTTGTTATTTTCTCTTCTCGTTTCGTTTAATTTAAGCCACTTTCTGAGGGGGCAGGGTGCTACACACATATCTATATATATATATTGGCCTTTTACGATGGCAAAAGTTGAAAAATGAAAATTCCATTTGAGGCGGCCAGTGCGCGCTCCACTGTTTTCAGTTCAGTTCATCCATTCAGATGCCGAAACTCGGATTCTGGTTCTTTGAAAACATGTTTTTTCTGTGGCATCTTCTCTTGCTGCGTAACGGTAACTACTAGTAGGTAGATACACAGATACACAGATACACCGCCAGCGAAAAGCTAATGGCATATTGATATACACAGGTCCCCCTAACTATATAGCACCACCATCATATGCCACACCCATTTTTGTGGGTTAAAGTCGCTCGGCTTTTTTCTTCTTCAGCTTCTTCTGCTTCTTTGATTTTCCAAGCAAAAGACGAGATTTGCATGCAACATGCTGAGTAATTAAAACAACAGTGAGCGGCGCAACATGCCGGCAATTAAGGCGGAGAATAAATGATTACTTGACCGAATTGCAAGTCTCCAACTATCCAACTCTCCACCTCTTCACACCGAGAGGCCATAAAACAAAAGACTCAAGACACAAACGCAACCAAATGCGGCTAGGGAAAGCGAAGAAATAAATAATCATTCTCCATTCAAATGAAATGGCCATTGCCATTGCTATGCAAATGTAAATGCAAAGTGCAACGCCTGGCTGGATTTGCTCTGGATTTTAGATTCCATTACTTTATAAGATGGTAGCCAAGAGAAAGAACATTCGCACACTCCAAAAACACACTTTCCACACACACACACACACACACAATTGCCATTTGCATACGCATGACGTTCGTAATTAGCCCTTTTTTGTTGTGTACTCATTAAAGACCGAGTACTGAGTACCAAGTACCCAGTACCCGGTACAGTGAACTCCAGTCCAGCCCACAGAGCACAGAGAACCGAGAACAACGAGGTGTATGAACCTAATGGGCGGCACTCACGCACCCAAGAAAAACTACTCATGTCTTTTGGCCAACTCGTTTTCCCCGCCAGCACGTCAAGTGCACCAAAAAAAAAAAAAAAAAAATAAAAAATTTGGAATGTGTCGAAATGAGAACTTGAAATTGACACTGGTCACGGACCCTAAGAAAATGAAATGGGAACACTTTCACACGTTCACCGGTTAGTTTTTCTGCTTTCTGTGTTGGGCAGAAGACCTTTCTTCTTTCTTTCAGCGCCCCCCATCAATCAATTTAAATTTAAATTTGATTTTTTTGGTAATTTACACCGAGTTAAATACCAAAAGAAAGGAAGAACAGACGGCTTTAATTGGCCGTAATTATGAGCTCGGCATTTCGTGCTTTAGGTAGATAAAGCTTGTGAAAGTTATAAATGCATAAAATGCCTTTCTTTCCAAATAACTCTTTTCTTATTCTGAAGGAAATATATGCTAATTTAAAATGAAGGGAAATTTTGTTTGGCTGGTTCTTAAACTTAATTGTTTTAATAAATACCAATGTGTAAAAAAGAAATATTCTTGAAACACCGACTTTCTCTTAAATCAGTTTATTTGATTTGAAGGCAAATATTTGCTCAATGAATGAAAACCATTCAGCAATGATGGATTGAATGATTCATTCTACTTTAAGGCGTCTCAATAAAGACATACCATTCATAAGGTATTCGCTTGTAAATCATAAATTGGGTCTTCAAGTTCTCTCCAAAACGAAGGGATTGGATTTCTATTTTATTATTCGGAAGATGGCCACTAAGAAATGTTCTATAATTCGAACTTAATTGTCTTTATGCATTTATGCAGGCGGATTTAGTCTATAATTTATTACTACTCCATCGGCATAAGTGATTCGCTTTGCTCCGGAACAATCAGCTATTCAAATTAGCCGGCAGTTTGATTTGCATTCGTTTGGAACCGGGCCATTCATTCCATTCCATTCATTCACTCGCCGATTATTCACTTCACCATCTTAAGTGCATTCATTTAGCGTTTACTGCTATCGGCCTCATATTCCATTGAATAATTTTATGGCCTAATTGGGAACGAAAGTTTGGGGTCCACAGCGTCATTGTGCTATGACAAAAACAACAAAAAAAAAGGCACACAGAAAAGAGTATAAGCCAATATACCGAATCCCAAATACCGAAACCAAAGCCAAAAACAGAGATACGAACACAACTTTGGCCCACATTTCCTTCCTCTTTCTTTGCCGCCGCCGAGAACCAGCTATATAAGTCATAACTAAGAAGCATTTCGTTTTAATATGGCTTATAATACCAAATATGGGGGGAAGTTGGGCTGGGAAGTCGGGGCTGTAAACAAAACAACCGTTGGAATAGCACAGATTCCTCAAGCGAGATCTTTGCTGCCTGTTCTTTTTTTTTTGATAGCATGGCTTTTTATAACACAGTGTTTTCGTTTTGTTTCCGTCAAAAGAAAACGAAAAGATTTCAGCTGGAACGACGACACAAGTGCCAGATCATCGTCATCATCATCATCATCATGGTGGCCGAAGAATCAGAATTTACCCCATCACGATGATGATCTGGCTTATATTTGGTGTAATTACCATGGCCAAACGACGAAGCAAATTCGATTTGGAACAGTTTTCGTTTTATTGCCAAAATAAAAAAGAGAAAAGAGGAAAGACGAAAGAGCCACTTTCCTACGATTCTTTCGCTTCAAGGCCAGTTGGTTTTGGAGTGTCTGTCTTTTTTCTTTTTTTATAATAATTCTACTTTTGGTTATTATTCATAAATCCAATTTCTGCTAAGGAATTAAATGATTAATATAATTACTAGGCTGGCAATTAAAGGTTCTTGGGTTTGTAGTTCATCTCTCTATAAATCTTAACTAGTTATTATTTTTTCCCAAATGATCACTACTTTTACCAGAATCCCCACAATAACGAAGCAAGCAAAAGTAATCCTTTAAGCAGTGAATACCTGGCCCTTCTAGACAAACTCTTTCGCTGACTTTGAGCCAGTCTGAGTGACTGAGCCCATCTCTTGAGAACCCACTTCAATCATCACTCGTCACTCATGTGATCCTCACTCGCCACTCGTTGCTCATCACCCATCACTCGGTCTTGTATCGCTTCACCTATTCTTCAGCGGGCCCTCGAAATCCCAAGTGGTAGGTGAGTGGGTGAGCTCAACTCATTCGCCTGGCGAATCTCCAGCTCCAATTGTGTGTTGTCATGCGTCTGGGCCGAACAGGTGCCACCAATTGAATCCGAATCCGAATCCAAGCTGACCCACATAGGCAACCCAAAAAAAAGAAGTAGAAGAAAGATTACAGGGGAGGCGAGGAGAATGTGTGCCAAGCCAAGCGGCACAAGCCAAAAAGAAGGCCACCAAAGCGGCAAGCTAATGAAATCGGAGATGCTAATGAGGGGAGGCTGCGAGCACGAAGAGTGCTGTTCATTAGGTAATCAAGCGCCAGTCAAACGCACTCACTGTTGTATGATCATGGACTGCTCAAAGAATCATTACAAGGATACAAATACCCACATATTCTTAAAGGAATCATTACTCCGAGATATCCCAACTCATTAAGCAAACGAAGATGAAGACGAAACCTCCATTAAGTAGATTTCCAATCTATAGATTCATCTATAATATTTTAATAGTTCAAAGAATATGGGCTTTATAGAGATAGAGAAAATACTATGGTCCAATTAAGACACAAACTCAATTTAAACAAATCTATATTAACTATGTATTGAAGACAGGAGAAAGAGGAAAAGAAAGAGCAGCTGCAGCTACCGCCAGAGGGCGCTGTCTTAGTACTACCCATGTTTAAGTTTCCCCCAAAGAAAATTTTCACAGTCCGTTGTATTTTTGTGTTTTGATGTGCCAGATTTTAACCGACCGAAGAAAGGGGGACTCAAAGATAGAAGACAGAAGAGGCGAAGAAGAAACGGAGGGGCAGAAGAACGGCCAGCTGGAGTGACCGCCAGAGGGCGCTTTTCCCGGCTCATCTCAATCAGACCGAATTCATTCGTTTCATTTGGAATTTCAAATTAGTCGGCCGCCCGCAACCAATTTCCGCTTTTGGTCTAAACTGGGCCAAAAACGTACGTTCGCGTTTAGCGTTAAATCTTTTGTGTTCTGTTTTGTTTCTCTTCCTTTTTGGGTCAACTTTGAACACGCATTGAAAAAGAGAAATGTGCCGAGTAAGTTGAGAGTTTAAAGTGGAAATCCGTCTTTAATGAGGAGAAAATGCGATGTTATTTGTCTAGTTTTTCTCCACCATTTTTTTTTCTTCAATTTCTGCCTCAATTGATGGATTGCGAGGCTGGTTTAATGGCGCTGTCGTTGATTTGCATCGCGGCAAGACATTAATTGATGTTGGGATGCTAATGCCTGCCCCTTGGGGTCGGCATTTCATTTGGGTTCTTTGTTTGCCGCTTTTCTTTTGCCGAAGTGCAGAAGTTTTCCGCCTGCAGGTTCCAGGTTCTGAGTTCCAGGTTCCATTTCCCAAATCGCCTTTAATGGCTTCTCTGTGTTCTATGTTCTCTGTGTTCTCTGCGCCTCACTTTTTTTTCGTAACATTTTTTACGATTCGATTATAAAAGTATAACCCGCACTCACAGAGTCGAGGTCGTTTTTATGCAAGATTATTACATTATTTCCGGGGCGCTGAAAACAATAAAGTTTTCATTCGAACCGAGTTCGTTTTGCTACTGGGAAACCCATTAAACCAGACGCCAGACACCACACACCATACACCATCTGGAGGCCCCCTAAAAATGGGGTTTGGGTTGGGTTGGGCTGTGTTTTTCGTGTTGTCCCCGGTATCTGTATCTCTACCCATCTCTCTCCCTCACTGTTTCTTCACATTTCCAACCGCAATGTTCTTCTGCTTCTGCTTTTCTTCAGCGACGGTGGTTTTTTTTAATGCGTTTCTCATGCTCTCGGGACCGTTGCTTTAGTTTTTCTGCGCACACGCACAAGAACACTGGCCACTAAATGCTTTCCTAATGAATTGGGTGACCATACCGCTGGGTAATAACGGTTAATTGCGTTAATGACTTTAGCAGAAAACTGAAAAACTGAAATAGCCAACAGCCAAACAGCGGGAAAAGAGCATGGAGGGTGGGCTACCCACCAATTGCAACTTTTAGATTTGATATATTTTAAGACTTTTTTTGAAAATCTAACTTTAGTTTTTAGTCTCAATCAAGTGCATTCTCCAATTCGCAAATAGAAAAAAATAACAAATATTTAAATTTAAGTTTGTAACAAAACTATAAAATATATTGTAATAAAAAAATTGCATATTTATGAGGTAGTTATTCTTGACCATCACTTTAAGGTCTTGCATTTTCCAATGAAATTGAAAATGTGGCAGCAAGCTCTGCAAACGCATCCCCCATTGGTCATGCACATGAACAATTCAAGGAAATTTCGAGTTTGCCGCCTCAGTCTTTCCTTTTCAAGTTCGTTGCCTAAGTCTTTCGTTTTCAATTGCGTTACGGGGGAAAAAAAGCGTAAAAAGGTGCACGAAAGGGGCCTTTGAGCAGGTGACAATTGGCCGGGCAAATAGTGGTAAAAAAAAAAATAAGAGAGAAGAGACCTCCTGGCCAGAAACCTACTCACTCCGAAAGGTGTCACTTTTGACGACGAGAAAGGAGGTAATCATGATCGTAATGGAAACGAAAAAACAGAGAGAAAGAGGTGCAATAGAATGGAAGAAGAGACCAAACCAACGCATTTTTTATATGGAATTTTCTGAAATTCTTTTCTTTACATTGGGTGTAGATATTTAAACAGAGATTTTTGTTATTTTAAATCATTGAACAGGATTGTTATTTGTTTTGGTTTAAGAAATACACTATTTAGTGAAGATTGGATAAACTATAAATTTTAATATGAATATGAAAAGCTTTTCTAATTATTATTTCAAATTAAAGAAATCCCTCTAATTACATTTCAAACTGTAATTTTCGTTTTTATACAATTTATCAAAGGCTTTACCAAATGGATTATGTATTTAAAAAAAAAACCGTTTTAAATTTAATAGTTCTTTATATTGTCCTTTTGTATAGTTTATTATTTAAAATTTTTTTTGATATGAAATCCTTGGGCGCACAACTTTAAAAATTGGTTTATCCACTTTTGTTTTAAAAAAAATGTAAAAAAAATCACTTGTGTGTTACTTGTTGCCCGTCCTGGTCTCTTACCTTTTGCTTAGTTTATATTGCACGTTAATCCTTTAGCGAGTGTTTTTCAGTGTGTTTTTGCACTTTCACAGTTTGTGTTTTGTATTTGACGGTGGTTTTCGGTGGCTGTTCACTTGTGGTTGTGTTCACTTGCCAAAATCGCAGCCGCAAGGAGTGGGATTTTTCACACACGCGATTGAACCAAAAAAAAAAAAGAAGAAGTACAGAATGTGTCCACGCTGCTGATGAATCCGCTGGGTGATGATGATGGTTGTTTTTTTTTTTGGTGATTGGCGATCAACTGCTGGCTGAAAACTCGAGCGGTACGAGGTGTTAGCACTTCAATTGCATCACGCGCAATGGCTGCTGTTGGCGGTCGAGCGCCACTTTTATGCCTTTCCCAGCGGTCCGATCCATCCAGCCACAAGAAGAAGAACCAACCATCCAAGCCCAGACCCAAGCCCGAACCCCAATCCGAGCCCGAGTCCGAATCCGAGTCCGAAACCCGGAGAGCGGCAAAGAACGGACAGAGAAAGCAGCAGCACAAGCCCCATTTCCACCGCACTCACACACACACACACACACGCGCATAAGCATTATCAGCGCTCTCACACGCTCCAGCGATCGTACACTTGGAGAAATATCTGGGACTAGGTTATATTACAGGTGAAATTTTATGCAAAATTTCTAATGAAATATGAAGGTTTTGAGAGGATACTGCAAAAATAATAAAACATCTTATAAAAAGCATAAAAATGCCCTTCTTCGATAATAACTACTTATTTTTGGGTGTTCTGGGTTACTCCTCTTACTCCTTAAAAGTGGAAAATAAATTGACTTTTTTACAAGTGTACAAAAAGAGAGCACACTGAGAGAGCGCTCTTCACAATTACAACTCTCTTCCGAGGCCGCTCTTTGTTTCTTTCTTGTAAAGTTCATAGCATTGAACTTGAAAGAGAGAGAGAGAGAGAACGAGAGCGCAGAGCGACCTTCTTCTTTTGCAACGGCACCTGTTAACAGAGTTACAACCATTTGCATGTACAGTGGGCACCTCGGATAGGAGAACTCCATATTACAGTAAATAACTGTGTGTAAAATGTTTCCCAATAGCAACAAGAATTTTTAAGGATATTCTCATAAATATGATTTCATAAGGTAAAATTATTTAATAAAAAAATACAATAAAACAATAATTGCCCTGCTCCTTGTTTTTCATTAGTTCATTATTTCGAGCTTGCACTGTTTACCACATTTTGACGTCAATAAAATATGAATATATTTTTATATGACATAAGTAAATATTCAACACTAATGTATTACATACATATATTAACTTTAAATAAGTTAGTATGCGTATTTTCCTTGGGAAGGGTCGCCTTGCAGATAAAAAGGTATCACTTTAGTAGAGGATTCCCCACAGCAAGGATAATACAACGGATATCCTCCGTAAGTTCTCACAGGTAAGCAGCTTCTCGCGATTGGAAAGTCTTTTGCGTAATAAAGCTCTTCTTAAGCCACCCAGGGCGATATTTCTGGAAATGCCACCTGATATATATATACATATATATTTCCCACTATATAGTATAGTAAACCATAGCACGCCCATTAAAACAGGGTCGTAATGAACAAATTTTGATCGCCCGGCAAAAGTGCGGAACGGAATGGAACGGAACCAAGCGGCACTTTATTTGAACTCGCTCGGTGAAAGGGGGATTCTCGAGGGGTTGGGGGGGCAAGAGAAATGACGATGTGAAACACATATTTGCATTATACATTAACGGTCGCCAGTGTCAAGGGAGGAGGGGCAGGGGCGGCGAGGGGGGCGACTAGGGGAAGCGAGAAACCAAGAAAATAAACATTAAAGTAAGTCGCGGCGGGGTTAGTGAGTAGTTGGTGCACTCAGAAAAATTAATTGAATTTTAAATTGTTTTTAAATAGTTCTGTAAATTTCAGAGTTTTTAACCAAAAAGATACCAACACTTAAATTCATTTTTTGGTAATTTCAAATGAAGTTGAAAATATTAGTAGAAGGATATAGATTCTTACCAAGCTTAGATTCATGATATCTAAACTTATCATATAATATGGTTTTTTTCTCTCTGTGTAGCACTGAGTGAACAGTGAGCAATGAGCAATGAGAACTTAGCCAAAGTCGCTCCACGCACTCAGGTCATTGCCATGCTGCCGTTGCCTAACATTTGGCCAACAGCAAATGGCTAACAGAGAGCGCAAAGAGTTGGCTAACAGAGAAATGCTTCTTCTCTCTTCGAGTGCAGCTGCAATGGCAATCATAATTCATTAGAGCAACATCAATCGGTATCAAAATCGGGGCTTAGCACACAGTGAAAAAAATGATATTAAATGAAGATCGATTGGATTCCAAATTAACTTTATATACTTTATATACTTTATATATGAAAAAGGGGGATGCGATTTAGATCTGCTACTTAAGCCTAAATTAAGATTATATAATTATATCATAAATTAATACACTAAAACTTCTTTATATGTTTATAGTTAAAAATTGATCTGATTTTCTTTTTGTGTGCGGAATCGGGAATGAGCAAAGCTTGACATAACAGCAAAATGAATTGCTTTTCACCGAGGTGTGGAGATGCAGTTGCAGTTTGCTGCGGTTGCAACTGTTGCAGTGGCAACCGTAATTAAGATTGGAACGAATTGCAGAGCAGAGCAGAGCAAAGTCGTAAGAATTTAAGAACAGGAACGAGCCGGAGAATCAGCCGCAGTAGCCACCGCGAAAGCGTAAAGAAATCACTTAAATTGAGACAAATAAAAGCTGGGGATATTTTTCAGAACGATATGGGGTATACGCTTTAAAAGCAATGAATCGGATTTTTAAGTCAAAGATTCACCTGCTTCTCTTGAAATTGTTCCAATTTATTTGTAAATTAATTAAATACGTAAATACTAATATGATTATTTAAATAAATAGTTAAAAGGTCTAAAATAACAATAAATAAAATAGATCTCATATAAAAATTAAGATATTTTTTATTCCTATGAAAAACTTGTTTAAAAATTGATCATGATCTCTTGGAATTACTTATAGAAGAATTGTTCGTTGCGCTGTTTGAGTTCCGCTTAGTTTTCCTTCCCCCTCCCACAATTTTCCACCTTACACTGTGTCACACAAACTAACAAACAAACAAACATGTATACTCATATGGAAAAGCACCGTTGTGTCAACTGTCTCGCTCACTGGATTTTGGGCGCCATCCCCCAGAAATTCTTGAGCTTCAGCTGCCAGATCTTTCAGATCTTGTGGTTCCGGCTGATGCATTTTCGATCATCGTAAATTGCCAGGCTTTCTGGTTCTAAACCCATTTTGACCAACACATTTTCCAGTTTTCGCGCCATTTATCGGAGAATTCTGGACATGTTCTAAATACTGGCAGAAGCTTTTACTTTTGGATTTTTGCTCTTTTTTTCGGTCCGTCAGCTGATCTAAGCTAATGTACAGCAGAGATCAAAAAAGTAGGTCCCAAAAATTAAAATGTTTAAATATCCCGACAACCTTTTTCATCAATTCTTTCTCATCTCTCAAGATATTTTTTATGTAAACAAAAATATAGCCAACTAATATGTACCAACTGACCTACATATTCCATTACATCCCAGCTATATAATTTGGATCTGCCTAGACGTCGGATAACCTTTCACCGTCAGCCAAATCCGAATCAAAATCCGTATAATCGCTTGTTGATTTTAGACCGCTGCTTGATTTAACTTCATTTCTTGTTAATTACTTTTTATCATTGGCTCGTCTATTTGGTTCGTGATGCAGGCGCCGATATGGCCCACAGATGGCCATTAACCCGTTAGCTTTCTTTCAATGGGAAATTGATTGTCCCAACTAGATTCGTGCCTCCGACTTTTACGAGAGCTCAAAAAAATCCACAAAAAAAGCATCGAAACACCGACCAAAAGTCGTCAATGGATCTCGCCCCGTTTGATCATTATAACCGGAAGCTGTTGATCGCCAACGGGAGAAGTGGAGAGGTCGAAAAAGTCCCAAGAGGAATGGTTTAACCAAATGACGTAGAATGAGGAGATATAATGATGGATTCCCTTTATTTTTTTGGGGAGGGTTTCAGGTTCATGTTCGGTGTATTAGATGTCTGGATTTTATGGGCTGGGAAGCGGATTGTGTTATTATCTATTGCCAGGGGAATTCCTCGGGGAACATGTGATTACATAATTAGAGGATCATCTAAGAACAATGTGTATCTATTCATCCATTCAAAAAGAAAAAATTCAATCTTCTGAGAATTAAATCGTTAAACTTAAGGATTGAGGCCTGATTGCTTATTTTTGTGGTACATCCTAAACGGTATCTAAATTTTAAAGAAATGGTATGCATGATACCTTTAAAATATTGGGCGTAAGTAGCTATGATTTATTACAACTCAAATGTGGCCCTAAGCCATAACTCGGAGAATCGGTCTCGAGACTAAGGCTAAATCATCTTTCTCCTAACCAGAACTCGCGGCATTAGCGCTAATAAAGCCGAGAAATCCCCATGATCATTGCTCATCTGCGTCTGCAATCCAATCTCTGTGCGCTGTGTGGACCGCTTCCAGGTGTCCATCATGACTTGGCCTAAACCCTCCTCCTCCTTCTTCAGTAACCACTTTCCTTGGCACTCTTCACACCTTTGCCAAGTGCCGAGTGGCAGCAATTCCGTTTGTCCGAAAACAAAACGGCCAAAAAGGCCCAAAAAGCCATTACCAACACACAATCAGCCAACGTGGCTAATTAGCGCCTTCAAAGGCAGTAGAAGTAGAAGCGAAGGAGATGCACAGGGGAAATACACTGCTAAAAGGAAAAAGGTCCATAATGATCCTGAAATGGTCCACAAAAGGATTTGAATATTGGAAGTAGAAGATATGATATATCAAATATTCTTATTAGAATATATTTTTGACAAAAATAGGAATTTTGCCTTTTGTTTTTTTGCTGTAACTTGGCCAAAAATGGTGTCACACCAAAAATACATATTGTTTTGAACAGATAACAAAATAATAATTAAATCTAAGAACCTTTCCGGGTGATCTTGAAAAAATAAAATTTTTGTCAATTTTCATTTTTTTTATAAGGGTAAGTTCATCATGATTTTTTGCGAAAAATGGCCAAAAAATAAAATGTCTAGGTTTAAATGCCAATAGATTGGAAATTTGATAACGAGTTCAGAAAGGTATGATAATCCATATTTGGATCAATATTTCCATTGTTATGGCCAAAAAACTATTTTATTTTTCTTGGAAATTCAGGACTTTGGATTTTGACAAAAATAGGAATTTTGCGTTTTCTTTTTTGCTGTAACTTGGTCAAAAATGGTCTCACACCAAAAATACAGACTGTTTTGAACAGATAACAAAATAATAAATAAATCCATGACACTCTCCGGGTGATCTAGACAAAATAAAATTTTTGCCAATTTTCGTTTTTTTTTATAAGGGGTTACATCGTAATTTTTTGCGAAAATGGCCAAAAAATAAAATGTCTAGGTTTAAATGCCAATCGATTGGAAATTTAATAACGAGTTCAGAAAGGTATGATAATCCATATTTGGATCAATATTTCCATTGTTTTGGCCAAAAAACTGTTTTATTTTTCTTGGAAATTCAGGACTTTGGTTTTTGACAAAAATAGGAATTTTGCCTTTTGGTTTTTTGCTGTAACTTGACCAAAAATGGTCTCACACCAAAAATACATACTGTTTTGAACAGATAACAAAATAATAAATAAATCCATGACACTCTCCGGGTGATCTAGACAAAATAAAATTTTTGCCAATTTTCATTTTTTGATAAGGGGTTACATCATAATTTTTTGCGAAAAATGGCCAAAAAATAAAATGTCCTGGTTTAAATGCCAATCGAATGGAAATTTAATAACGAGCTCAGAAAGGTATGATAATCTATATTTGGATCAATATTTCCATAGTTATTGCCAAAAAACTAGTTCTGTTTTTGGAAATTTGGGATTTTGGTTTTTGACAAAAATATGCCAATTTTCTCTTCTTTTTATATGAGGTTACATCATGATTTTTTCGAAATACTAACTGATGATAAATTATTATTATCATCATTTAATACTTTATAATATATATTTTAGATAATTTTTTAAGGAAAATACAAACGAAGATATAAAAGTTCCCTAGACAATATTAAACAGCTTAATTTATTCGTTGGTCCTGATAGTTTTTTAACCAACTATTCACGCCCCTCTCTGCCTTTTCTTTCAGTGCTCCTGCCGGAGAGAGCGAGATGGAGACGTCAGAATGGTGGCTTTCAAGGAGGAGGGGCTGCAGCGAGGATCGGGAATGGGAATGGGAACGGGGATAAGCCCGGTCATTTATTATGGCCAACGGCTGACGCTGAGCCACTGAGAGCCACCAATCCAGGTGATTAGCGTGGATTGCGGATTGGGAACTCACTCGGATTTAGCAGAGCAGCAGCAGATTTAGCAGCAGAAGATCAGGAAGCATTTGGGGGCCTGAGTGGCAGGCGTTGCCCATTTAGGAACCTAATTAATTTTGTCCCATTCGCCGGCTGCCCTGACATTTATCTTAATATTTTTTGGCATCACCTGTTGACAAGATCGCGACGAAGTGGAGGTGGTGGTGGTGGTGGTTTTGGTGGTGAAGATATGGAGGTGGGCAGACAGACGACAGTGATTGCCATTTTGCATTTTGCCAATTTAAATGAAGATGCCGGAGACATGCGAAGCGCACATCGATCATCATTTGCGGCACGATAAAAAAAGAAGAAACATAGAGGCAGAGGAGAATCTGCACAAGATGAGGAAAAAAGTGAAATGCCTTGGAATCCATGGAGGCGGGACTGAAACAGAGAGGGAGTAGAAGGAGGAGGAGGAGGAGGAGGTGGAGGCCCGCTGGTCATACAATTGCTGGCCAAGATGATGATGATGATGATGCTCCGCCATGAGCTGCAGACACTGTCTCTCGCACCCTGGGCATTAGAATTAAGCTGTAACTTTGCATCAAAATTAAATTTATAGCTCCGCAAGACAGCCAAAGGAAAATCAGAAAAATTGCTGGCACAAAAACCACAAAGAAAATAGAAAAGATTTCAGTTCGCGGCTAATCATCGAATAGCTAGATGCCCTGGAAATTCAAAGCAAGGCCATAAAAAAAGCACAGGAGCTAACCACAAAGTCGGAATGAATAACCATGAAAATTCTTATTACACGACAACCACTGGAATTCACTTGCTTATGAAATCTATCAAAAGAGATTTTATTATCTGGGGTAGATATAGCTTTTAATATTTAACATATGCAATGGATATGGATAAAATAATGCTGAAACTCTTTATGGTACTTTCATCTTAAAGACCTTCTTAATGTTATATAAAAATGTATTTTAAAACATTTTAATTTTATAATCTTAGAAATCGTTAATCACAAAAACTCCATGATTTCCCAATGCTATAATTGGTTTTTAACTATTCCATCACATCCCAATACCCTGTTAAGCACAAAACACAGCTGAAGAGACTACAAAATATATATACGAGAAAAAATCACCACTATAATAACCGATGCGGCCAAGACATTAACTCGACATCGGGTTGAGGGGGCGGAGAAAGATGATGACGGTGGGGTGGTGGACAGGGGACGTTGGGGAAAGGTGGTGGTAAGGAGGAGGGGGGAGGCGATGACGGCCGTCGTCACATTCACATGTGAAAGTTGTACGAAAACAAGAAAATTTATTTAGAAAATCACAAAATGAGCCGCCAAGGCAGCAAAAACAAAACCGAAACCGCGACACAAAAACAGTTGGATACTAAAACAAAACCGAAAAAAAAAAAGTGGGGCTGAAAGGGGGTGGGGATTTAGACGGGATTGCATGCTGGTCGAAACGACCTCTGATCATGACATATGAGTTTGTTATGATGATCACGTCGTTGGATGGTCCACTATCAAAAGTGTTGGAAAGTACCTATTTAGGTACTTTTAACATTTTAATCAACAATCACAGATCACAAAAGATATGGAAAAAATATATAGAATAAAGAAAATTGTTATTAAGTTTAGCATTGTATGCTAAGCACAATTTGTTGTATACAATAAATAAAATAGTACAATAATATTTTTTCAGGTAAAAAAGGTAAAAAATGATTTACCCTAGGTACAAAATACCTCCTGCATGGGTACAACATCTATTTCCTTTCCCAACACTAACTATCACTCATCAGCGAATCCACATGACCCATTTGCGGTGTATGGGATGATGGCACATATATGCAGATGTCGGCGAAATTGGGTTTATGTTCAAAACCCAAAGACGCCGCATGAGTTGCTAAGTCCCCCAACTAAACAAAAAAGGAAGTCCAATCAGCGGGCAACTGATTGCAAAGACTCCAAGTGATCAACACCTCTTTCTAATCGTTAAGTTGATTTCGCCCGGGTGCATCACAGATCGTTAATCGCCACTACGGCTTTATAATTCGGGGGTTCTCGTTAAAGCTGAGAAAAGCACTGATTGTGCAAGTCTAAATTCGAGTTAACGTCTCTTCTGGGTAATGAATCGTAGTAATGAATCAAGTGATCTTTGTGTTGATTTCAGTGCGCATTGTGCTCCTCTCATCACGGTTCTGCAATGTGGAAATTATTATTCTGCACGAGTTCTAAATTCAAAGGAAATGCATGTAAAGGCAGCGAAATAATTACAATGATACCAAGAATCTAACAATGTTCTTTAATTGCTACAATCAACCTAATGGTTTATTCGATACATTAACCACGGATTAACCATCAAAGCTTAATCACTGGCATTCAAATTACTAAATCAACTATAAGGAAAATGCTTAGATATGCAGAATTTTATTTTAATTTATTTTGATTCATTGAATTATATATTTGCTTAAGAGCAATACTTTTTGACAAAAATAGGCATTTTGCCTTTTGTTTTTTTGCTGTAACTTGGCCAAAAATGGTCTCACCGCTAAAATACATTATGTTTTGAACAAATAACAAAATAATAAATAAATCTAAGACACTTTCCGGGTGATCTTGAAAAAATAAAATTTTTGTCAATTTTCATTTTTTATAAGGTTCATCATGATTTTTTGCGAAAAATGGCCAAAAAATAAAATGTCCAGGTTTAAATGCTAATCGATTGGAAATTTAATAACGAGTTCAGAAAGGTATGATAATCCATATTTGGAGCAATATTTCCATTGTTTTTGGCCAAAAACGGTGTTTTTTTTTGGAAATTCGGGACTTTGGTTTTTGACAAAAATAGGAATTTTGCCTTTTCTTTTTTTGCTGTAACTTGGCCAAAAATTGTCTCACACCAAAAACACATACTGTTTTGAACAGATAACAAAATAATAAATAAATCCATGACACTTTCCGGTTGATCTTAAAAAAATAAAATTTTTGTCAATTTTCATTTTTTTTTTATGAGGGGTTACATCATGATTTTTTGCGAAAAATGGCCAAAAAATAAAATGTCCAGGTTTAAATGCTAATCGATTGGAAATTTAATAACGAGTTCAGAAAGGTATGATAATCCATATTTGGAGCAATATTTCCATTGTTTTTGGCCAAAAAACGGTGTTTTTTTTGGAAATTCGGGACTTTGGTTTTTGACAAAAATAGGAATTTTGCCTTTTCTTTGTTTGCTGTAATTTGGCCAAAAATTGTCTCACACCAAAAACACATACTGTTTTGAACAGATAACAAAATAATAATTAAATCCATGACACTTTCCGGGTGATTTTAAAAAAATAAAATTTTTGTCAATTTTCATTTTTTTTATGAGGGGTTACATCATGATTTTTTGCGAAAAATAGCCAAAAAATAAAATGTCCGGGCTTAAATGCCAATCGATTGGAAATTTAATAACGAGTTCAGAAAGGTATGATAATCCATATTTGGATCAATATTTCCATTGTTTTGGCCAAAAAACTGTTTTCTTTTTTCGGAAATTCGGGACTTTGGTTTTTGACAAAAATAGGCATTTTGCCTTTAGTTTTTTTGCTGTAACTTGGCCAAAAAAGGTCTTGTAAGTAAGTTTTTCCCATTAAACTAATAATCGTTACGGTCCCTGCTTTCAATTTAAATTCCATTTAGATTTTTTAATTCAAATCGACGATGACCTTCATTGATTTTGCGATACAATCTCCATTCTATTTTCGTTCGACAGCAACCCATTTCCTTTTGTTTTTTCCTGTGCCGATCTGAGTTTGTTTTCCATTTGCATTCTTGTAAAGAATTTTCTATTTGCTCAGCCCGAGTGGCTGGAAAACAAATAGCGTACAACAATGCGGGAATTAGTGCAAACTTGGCACATCTCATTCCAGGTCCGTTAGTCAGCTAAAATCTAAAATACAAACAGATGGAGATAGGCGGCGATTTATGGATATAGAGCAGGGGCTGAACGAACACGTATGGCAGAAGGGGTCAAAATGTGTTCGCAACGGAAGAGGCGAAAAAACAAAAGACTTAGGCCACGAACTCGCCGCCTCTTTGGATATAATTATCACCCTGTCCATATTGTTCTAACGTGAAAGTAAAAACCGTTAAGAATTAATATCTATTTGGTCAAAATGCGCAAAAAACTAAAACGAACAACAGAGGCCGGCAAAAAAAAAAACAACAAAAATAAAAATAAACTTTTTCTTTTACTGGGTCAGCTGTGATGTTTTTTTTTTCTGTCTCAGTTATTTGCCTTTTCTTTTCTATTTTACCTCTTTTATTTCGCTTTGTTTTCTTTCATTCCCGGCGCAAAAAACCAAGATCCCACAATTGAGGGGGCAAACAACAAACGCCGCTCGCTGTCTTCCAAATAGAACCACCATTTGGCCAAATAAATATTTGGCGATTTATGACGATTATCAATAGGAAAGTGATACACGACCCACACGACAAGCCCGAGTCCAGAATTGCTGACCCCGAAGAACCCAACCCAAATTTAAATTGGCTAACGGAGGAAAGTGAAGAAATCTGAGGAGGATATTCCCTTTTTGGAGGGGGATTGTTTTATACTCTTTATATATATCATTATATTATTGGATTGCCATTCTTTATAACATCTTATTCCAGCATTGTACCCAAGTCCGCATGCCCCAAGCACACTTTACGATCCATAATGAAATGGCAAGACAATGCTAATCAATTTGCATACAGAGGAGGCGTCGGAGCAAATCTGGTGGGTTGGGTTCCGATTGGGGTTCGGTTTCGGATTCGGGATTAATGATGATGGTGACGCCGATGACGACGATTGTGAGTCATCGTTAGACGTTAGACGGCATAATGATTGCTCTCAATCCAGACGAGGAACGGGTTTCGATTCGATTCGATCGTTCGTTCGGCAATCATGTGCCGTTTTCTATTGCCATTCCTGTTCGATTCGATTCTATTCCAATGCGATACGATCTGCTCCGAGGTGGTCGTCGCCATATATCGGTATCGGCGCATATAGTTTTGTATAATATCAATCATAATCAACGACAGTCGTTAATTTCGTTGGGTTTCGTCAATTTGCCTGGAACGCGACACATTCTGTCAGCGATCGCGACGGCTAACTGCAAGATCATTATCGCTAGATTATTATCTCCGTGGCCCATTCATTATCATTATGCTGATTAAGAGCGACAACAGTAGAACACGCCAAAGAACTGTTAAGATCTGTTAAAATACCATATGTAACTCTTTGTTTAAAAGGTTGGTCGGTTGGGGAACTCATCAATTGTATCTATAAATAGATTTATTTTTAGATCTGTAAAGTGTGTTGAAATGTATTTTCTAGAAATCCAATTTTATAGGGGGACTTTTCTTTATACTTTATTAAACAAGTAAACAAGTTATCATTTAGCTTTTTTAACCCCTCCCATCAAAACCTGTACTTTATAAATATGAGCAAAGAAAGTGGGCTGGGTATTTTCATAAAATAAACTCAATGGATTTGCCAATTTATTCCAATGACCATTTGTGTGCCAAAGTGCTTTGCCTATAACTTCATTTGCCGCAACTGGATGCAACTGGAAACCCCACCCCGAAAATATGTTGAATGTTGAATGCACCGGCGATGTCAAGACTCATTACCATTTGGCCATTGGACTTCACCTTGTCCCACTGCCCCGCCAGCTCATCGGGTTGTTAGCCGTCTTGCCAATCCATTTGGAATGCCATTTAGGCCAAAAAGACAATATGGCACAAGACCGCTTGGCTGACAGTTTGACCAGGCGGCAACAATTGACCGATTTCCATTTTGCGGCGGCCTCTCCGCCAACCTCGAACCTCCAATCCCCATTTTCCAGCTGCAATCCTCAGCATTCAAAACATCCCACTCCTGGGTTTCGCCTGTTCCGCCAGCCAACTGATAACTGAATGAGACGTTGGCCAACACCAACATGCAACATGCAATACACGGAGAGAAGAAGCCACAACCACTGTGACTTATTTTATTTTAAAGATTTTTAATTTTTGTTTTGATTTAAATTAAATTATTTAATATTTAAATTCACATTCTTTTTCTAAGAAGCCATAACAAATTTTAACTTTAAAATGTTTCAGTCTTTTAAGATATATTTGTTTTTAAAACAATTTTAGAAAGAAACCACATGATTTTTTGTATATTTCCAATAAATATAATAATCATCTTGTATGTAGCGAACTAGTTCTTTGTTATAAACCTAATTTTTTTCAGTGCAACAACTCGGTTCGGCCTGCTCCTAGTAGTCAGTGACCTAGAATGCAGACTTGGCTTTAACTTGAGACGAAGACGAAGACTCAGCTTCAGCTTCAGCTTCAGACTAAGATTCAGATTCAGCTTTAGCTTTGGCTTTTACTGTTGTCTTCTTGTCTCTGACGTTCCGTTGTTGCTGTTCTGCAAGCTGTTGCAAGTTGATGTTGTTGCTGCTGCTGCTGTGCATGTTGCCCATGTTGTTGCTGTGGCCCCTGTTTTTTATACCCTCTAAAAAGGGTGTTGAAATCTTACTTAGCTTTTTCCATTTCTTTCCTTCATTTTTATTATTTAAGGCGGGAACATTTTTTTTAAGACTTTTTTAAGTTATATATTTTGAAGTTTTCTAAAAGTTGGTTTAAAGTCTTCCATTTTAAATATTATTGGAATTTTTCGACAGCATTATTTTTACTGTATGTAATAAAGCCATGAAATATCAAGTCCGGAATTTGGTTATCCAGGGTACTACAAACTTTGGTCAATGGTGTTCTGTTCTAGGTTTTTGTGTCGCTGTCGTCGCTTGCAGCGTTTTAGTTTGGTTTGGGCCAACTCTTCGGTTACCAATACCGTTTCGGCCAGCAAAACAAAAAACAAAAACGCGGCAGCAGCTCCCCAACTTATTAGCATAATCTCAGGCATCGCCAGCCGTCGTCTCTCTCCGCTGGGTTTCTCATTATGCCTGCAGTTTTCGGAGTCTTTTCGGTCTTCGGCCAGTAGTAGCATCCAAGTCGAGGTCTTGGCCAGGGTCTTAGCCAGAATCTTAGTCTCCGTCTTAGCCTTACTCTGACTGACTGGCAGCTCATCATCGGCGGCATCAATTCGCCGTTTGCTGCCTCGCCGGTTGGCGTGTGAATGCGAACTGTCCGGCACTGAGAGAAATTCTCACCACAATAAAGATCTATCATTTAATATGATATTTTATGGAAGGATTATTGCAATCTCAAGGTCATTCTCTTAAATTTGTATAAAACTTTTGATAATTATTTATTTTTATATTTACAATTTTAAACAGTTTATTTTTTAAAATCTCCAAAATAGATTAACTATATTGCTATTAAAGATACAAATTATATGGTCAGAAAAACATATTAAACAAATTAAATATGTTTTCTTTAATTTTCCCTAATTCATTTCTCTCAGTGTGCTTGCATGTTTGGCATTCCTGTGCCAGTGCAACG
This sequence comes from Drosophila prostipennis, assembly GCA_037075205.1. NCBI lineage: Eukaryota > Metazoa > Arthropoda > Insecta > Diptera > Drosophilidae > Drosophila > Drosophila prostipennis. The sequence goes on along the minus strand of JBAMCJ010003207.1, from coordinate 438,741 downwards.
CAGTCCCAGGCCAAACAAAATTAGAAGCGACTGGGCTGGGATTCTTCAGCTGACTCTCTTCTCTCTGCGCAAGATTTGGCATAATTTCTGACTTTATGGCAGACTGTCTTCAGTCTTCGGATGTCAGATAACGGCATTTATAACCTTTTCATTAGTTTTTGATTTGAAACTCAAATTTGTCTGCGATTTTTATGCGATTCTCCCCCGATTTCCCGCAATTCTTTGACTGTTTCTTTCATTCTTTACGCCTTGGCTTCTGCCAACTCTTTTTTGACCATGTTTAGTCGACTAATTTCCAAATGGGTCGGCATCTTTTTGCCAATTCTCGACTAATTTCGAGTGCAAACAAATCTGTATTGGGATCACCAGCGATGACGAAAGTCAACAATTGACGATGACTCTACAACTCAATTGAGTCCAAGAAGCGAGAATTGAGAATCGAGAATTGCGAATCATGTGGGAAGCCCTCGAAGTGTGGCAGTCTTCTAAGAATGCGAACTAATAGCAGATTTTGTTTCTAGTCTATCTAGTACGAAGCCAATTGGAATGGGAGCACTGGGCTGGATTTCCAACGAGAAATGAACTAGTAATAACTTCAGTTCAAATTAATTATAAGCATCGAATGCTACATTGTATTGATCATATTTTAAGTTGAAAATATTTTATAATTTCTAATATTGTTATTTGTGAAATTACAGAGCAGCAGAAAAAACATGTTCATTCCGTAATTCCGATTGAATAATGAAAACAAAGAAAACCCAATCAATCAACAGTCGTCAATCAAAGAGTTTTCTTTGCTGGTCTCTCTAAGGGAGAAGAGTTCGAGCCCTCGCTTTTTACCAGTCTGTCATTCATTCTGTCAAAGGTATAAATAAAAAAAAAACGCCATGAAGATTTCACTGGCCAATGAAAACGAAAACGAAATTAATTTCACAATTGTGGCAATTAAACGCAAAATAAATGCGGTCTTAAGATGCAGTAAAACCCCGCTACCCTTTTTTCTACACAGAGAGAAATCTTGTTAAACGTTTGTCAACTCTTTTAAGAATTTCAAATGTTTTTAGAAATAAATTTAATATTATTAAAATAATATAATATAACAAAATTAGTTAAAAAGGCATTAAAATTATTTACTTGTCAAACGGTTTGGAAAATGTAACCTTTTTTTTAACTGTGTATTATCTCTCTTTCGAAGAAAGCCAAGAAGAATGCGAGAAGCGGTGGAAACTTGGTAATGATCTACGCACTTTTCATTGCGGACAGTGCGTGTATGTCCCTGCTTTTGGGTCTTCTTTATTTTTAGCTTTTCATTATATACCCTAACTTCATGAAAAGTTAATGGGCTGTAAAATACAAATACCATAAAGATGAAAAAATATGGTATATCATGTGATATTACAATATCATGGAAACTGAAACTAAGTTTTAAACTTTCAAATTTAAACCTAACTTTAGTTTAACCTGAGAACTAGAAATCGGTTCCAAAATGATCAAAAATTCAACAATTTGGAATTGTTAGAAAAACTTATCCAGAATTCCATGAAGGCATCTAAAGGACAACCGAAATTCGGTATTCTAAGAGGACGTAAGACATTTTCAGTTGATGCAAGTAAAATTGCTCGCTTTTTGTGGCTGTGGGCCCCCTTTTGTAGACTTAGTGGCATTGAAGGAAATTTCACTTTGAAGAAAGGGCACACGCCGCTCTTGCGACTTGGATTCGAACTCGGACCTCTCTTATACGTTAGTTATTTTTCTATTACGCCTTTCTTTTCGGAGCTTCTCCGCTTTTGACAATTATTTCTTTCTTAATTTTTTGTTTGTGTTAACTTGATTTTATTTTAATGTCTGGCGTGTTTACCCGCTTTCTTGTTATGGTCATCGTCGCCACCATTGAGACTTGAATCTAATGGGTTTTACTTTCATTGCGGCCAAATGCCGAAAATAACTTCTGGTTCCCCCAGCTGATTTCACTCGAGTATTTGGACTTCTTTGGACTTCTGGTCGTCGTCTTTCTTCGCCTGAGATAATCTCTTTACCTATTTCGAAGAGCCAACCCAAAAGCAGAAGCTTTAGGAAAGGCCATTGATTTATGACTCGCAGCCCAGTTGGAATTCTCAAAAGAAAAGTCCAAAATCAATGGGTGAAAGTGCCAGTGTCAGCAGAAGTTAGCTAGACAAATGAAGATTCTGTTCTGTAATGCAAATGAGTTTACTATACGAAAAGCCAAATTAATAGAGCTTTTGATCTTGGTCAAGTCAAGTCCAGTTCAGTTCGGTTTCTCCCCCTCCAAAATGGGCAGCTCGACTTGACTTTTCTGCCCTGTAATGGCTTCTAAGTAATGCCACAACTCTGGTTTCTGGTTCTGGATTCTGATTCTCCGTTTCCGAACACCGGAAATGCGAGAACGAACCACAAAAGACAAAAGACGGCAAAACGAAAAAAACAAAAAAAACAAAATAACAAAACGAAACGAAGCTATAAATCCAAAGAGCGCGGCAAAACGTCGGTGAAGAAAGTGAGAACAGTTATGTAGTGTAACCGATGCCGTTAGATAGCTCCGAACTCCCCAACTCTGATTCAGATCCAGAACCAAAATCCCACCAGAAACACAAAAAAATACAAAATAATAGAAAAAAAAGAACAAATGGGGAAAAGACAAAGGAACGAAACGCAAAGACAAAAAGCCAAATCTTTGGGCGATCTTTTTTTTGTTTTTCGGCTGGCGAAAAACTTTCTTTCCCAAAAGGAAATGCAAGAAAAGCGATTCTCGTAACGGGTCCATGGGTCCACCAATTCTCCCCCCGATTTCCCAAAACCCCTAGCGCAGATGGAGATTCTCTTCCACGAACCGCATTTGTCGCCATCGGCTCTTGGATTCGATCTCTTGGACCTGAGGAGACCATCTCCATCTCCATCCCCCAACTCCGCTAAACGATCTCGTCTTCCACTTTTTTGCCGAGGCTGTGAAAAATAGTTTTCGATTTTCGTTATGGTTTCTGTTTCTCTGTGCCCACGGGGGCTTCACTGGATCCAAGGATCGATCAGACTGGACAAAACTTTGATTTCAGGATGAACGATATGATACAAAATATTCTACTCCTATAGTTTTAAATACCGAATCTATATATTTCCTTACATTTTGTCAGCCATTTGAAAGGATAAGCTTTTAATGTAATGTAAATAGTAAAAAAAAATATTAAATCAGTTTAATAATTAAAAAAAAAATACCCTTAACTTTTTTTTGCCAAATTTAATGGCAGCTAATAAACTAAACATAAGATGTTCAGTTTCATAAAAATCAGAAAATAAAATCTGTGGTATGGGCGAGGTATCCTCCCAGTCCATCTCGAGTCTATGGAAAATGGCAACGGGCAGTTTGGCCGTTCTTCTCCTGCAACTTCTGCCTCCGAAACTCGATTGATGGCTGACGGGCTCACGTCATCGACTCACGTTTTATGTTGTGCCTTGCGCTTTTTTTTTTTTTTTGCCTTTTGCATGATTTGAGTGCATTCCGTTAAATAGATTTTCCCAACATCACATTTCACCCACTTGGAGAACGAGGAATGGGCACAAGCTAGGCTAAGCTGGCTGGCTGGAATTGGGAATAAAGCCGCGAGATGCGAGATGGATGTGTTTCTGGTCAGCATTCGGCGAAAGAAAGTGATTTCTGATAATTGGGGATGATAGATCGCAGATCGCAGATCGCGGATCGTACATCGTAGATCCGATCCCATCCCCATCCCAGAGATCTCAGGATCTCGGTGAGTGAAAGCCACCGCAGGGCGGCACGACAATGTGTTCTAACCCTATGGAGGCGACCCCAGTTGTCTCTGCTCCACTTGGGAAAGTGTAGCCAGGCCGCGAGCTCCACACGCATGAGCAGCTAAACCATAATTTGCTCGGCCTCTAAGCATTTCATTAATGGAAATGGCAACGGAGAATGGAATAGAATGAAGCATGGAGCCAAGGAGCTGCACAGGAAGAAAAAAACGGTTAAATTTAAGTACTTTTTCCCACTGTTCATATCTATTTGGTGAGAGAAAATATTGAGGGTCTAGGTTCAATCCCCACTGTTGATTCATAAAGTTTTTTATTTAATTATTAATCTGATTATATTTTTAATATTCTTATGTTGCTTTTTTTTAGTTTACCTACTTTGTAATATTTTTAAGATACCCTGATTGTAATCATAATATTTATATAAAATATAAGAAACTTTTTTCTGTGTGTGTAGGCGGATGAACCCCAGCGAAGCGAGCGAATTTTGTATTTGTGGTTAGTGACTCTCTCTCTTGACAATGACAGTTAGATGCATTCCATTTGAGGAGGAGACCCACCGACCGACCCAAGATTCTTTGCGGTTTCAGCTTACATACCATAATATACCATATACCATACCGCACCACAAAGAACAGACATTATCAGAACGAGAACCCAGAACTTGGAACTTAGAGACCAGAGATGAATCCATTTGGCTTCGCCTCGGAATCACTGGCATTACGTAAACATCGAAATTGTGTGCTGTGCAACTGTTGTCTCCATGCTAGAAAAAGAAAAAAAGAAAAGGTCTATCCCGACAATTTTCTTGGGTCTTGAGTCGAAACTCGTCGCGATCTGCGATAAATGACTGAAAGACAGAAGAGGGAAATAAAGACAACACTCTGGAGAACTCTGGAGCATGAAGATGGAGGCGGTGATGGAGACATCCCTTCCATTTCCTGTCCTCCAATCCGAGCACAAGTGTTTATGAACTGTTAGAGTTAACTAACTAAATCGGAGCAATAACACTTGAAGATCACTGATGATGGTGGTGCACACGGTAAGGAATGGATCTTCCATCAATTTACCGACTCAACGAAGGTTGAAGAACTCAAGCCCAAACCCAAAGACAACCCGAAACCTTGCTCTTTTCGGCAACACCTTCTACGGTTGCTCCAGTTTTCATTCTTTTAGGGACTTTGTACCACGGAGTCATCAATCATGTCGGCCATGATCCATTAGGATCCAAACATGGCTTCAGTTCAATGCAATTTGTCCATATTGGCTGCAGCCAAGCCCCGAGATTCCCCATATACCCATATACCCATTCCAAAACCCCACAAACTCCCGATTCCGATTCCCCTCCAAGTTGGTAACTAAATATGGCAAAAACACCAATTGGTGTCGACAGCTCTTGGCCATTCTTCGCCTTTTGTATCTGGCTGGAATTGACACCGCCCAGGGGGAGGGGGGTCCTCTATAGGTATTGTTCGGATGCAGATGCTCCTACTGACACAGATTCACAATGGATACAGGCCCTTCAAAAAAAAGGGGGGATACAACACGAAAAAAAATCAGGGAAGGGGGCAGCGGTATTTAAATGAACTGGGAGATATTCTTTAAGATAAGCTTGTCCACCTTCAGTCCATAAAAAAAGAACACTAAAATAGTAGAGTATAGGTAAAGGTCCTTATACAAACTCAAGCTCATTCATTATGAACTAATTTTCAACATAATTCAACTACCTTTACTTTCACAAAACAGTTGAAAGGTATTTATGAAAATGAGAAAATGAAGTATTAAGTATGGCTTTTAGCTAAGATTCAATCAAGACTTTAGGTAATGAGGCTACAATTTTCCTAAACGAAATGCAGTTGGCATAAATACATATAATGGCCAAATGTGTTCGTTCTCATGTTTCTATTTATTTTCAGAGTTCCAGTGCTTGAGTTTGACCGACTTCTCCACTTAGCAGACATTGCAGAGGGTTCAATCTTCTTTGAATCACCCCGAGAGCCATCTTTGCATCTCTCCAGAGGTTATTACCGATGATTGGGCCACGACAAGAGGTGGCATGTTGCATCTGCCTGCCGAGCTGCCGGCAGATGCTAATGCACTCCACTTTGACTTCCATTTGCCTAACTGTTGCAAGCAAAACGCAACCAGAACTGGGTCATCGTCGTCATCATTGTTGATTAGATTAGAGTGTGGAGAGTGGAGAGTGCAGGGTGGTGGTGAGGAAGGGTATGGCCCATGTGATTCCGATTCCCCTTCGGGTGTCACATTTAGCCAGCGTCGGAATTGGAGCAAATATGCGCATCAGGGCATCCAGACTGCCACCTAACCCCCTGATCCCATAAGTTTTCTGCTTCTGCAAAGCACTGAGAAAAACAAGTAGCATTTCCTTTGAGATATAAATACAATATAAATTAATCTATACTAATATATAAAGGAGTCCCAAAAAAAGGCAAGTAGCTTCTGCAGCCTAAACGGATTGACATAAAAATCTAAAAAAAATAACAGAAATTCGGAAATAATATAAAATACAAAAGCACGCTTAAAATGTAAAGATAAAGCTATGAATTTCTCAACTTTAGTATCAATCAGAGTTCTGTTCTGTCTCAAAATGAAATTAATTTTTTTGCTTAGTAATTTTTCTCACCGTGTAGCTTTAGCCATCTCTCGATCTTATTATGCGCGCTCGTATTATAACGGTCCGCAATTACCATTCACCGCTACGCTACCAACGCGAGCAGCTCGAGCAGCGCCCGCTGCTAATGTGGATCGTTCGTGGATGGTCCGTAGTCGTAGTAACCCCCTTAAGCCCCTTGCAGACCCCATAAAACCGCCCCCTCGGAACCGCGGAACCTCGAAACCTCAGGCTGTTTGCCAGCACGTAATTAGTCATTTTCCTGGAGCACCTCCCGCACCATTGTTGTCAAGAGTCTCTGCTAACTTGGCTTAGTGTCGTTGTTCTCGTTTTAATATTATGTGTATTATTATTATCTCGTTGCCTGGCTTTGTTTTAGTTGAAGTCCCCCCTTTTCCGCTTCTTCACACGCCCCCAGAAATGTTCACTCAGAAAAAAAATGATGTTTAAAGCAATCAAGAATGCGGTTTTAGTTGCCTTTGTCAAGAATTTAACTTCCAGTGTTTAAAATGGTTTTTGTGACAATTTCTTTGTTGGATTTCCTTTGTTTTTTCTCAGTGTTCAGATTCGGAGGAACTGGCAGGGCAGCATCTTCGGAAACCGCAACTAAAACAGTTGTGGGTCTCAATTGGCTCAATTGCAGTCTTCAAGCGTGACAGAAATGGAGCAAAAAACTACACGGGACAAAATGAGACAAAGGTGGAAATGGGGGTGGAGTTGGGAATTTTTAGGTTGGAGACTCCACTTGAAAGAAAAAGGCAAAGAAGTGCTGATGTTGCGGATTTGGAGGCGTGACGACGTAGCACTGACATTCGCCGTTGCCCATTTTTGGCCCCTGATGAAATCATTCTAAATAGTTAGCCAGGCCAAGATCGAAAGAGACAAGCGCGAATTTAAGCTGGCCAACGGAAAATGTGGGGAAACTCTGAGGTGAGTTTAATGGAGATGGAATGCATTTACATAATTGATTCATTTGGGCGAGATTCTATAAGGCGAAGTAAAGAGAATTAGTTCCAGTCAAGAAAAAAAATTTCAACTAATCAAAAAGCTGCTAACTAATCACATGGAAAATATTCTCGTTTATTTTTAGGGAGAGTGCCAGACAATATCAATATTCATGATAAGATCATCAATCAAGATGGAAATAAAGAGAGCGATTAATCATTAAACGACTGTATAATTAAGATTTTGTCAGGTTAATCGATAACTAATCGAATTACCCTTCCTTTTCAGTGAATTCAACCAGTTATCCATGGAACCAGTGGATTGTCTCACCTCCATATCGTCATATCGACATATCGCCATCTCGGGAACATCCTGCTCAAAGTCACAGAGTCACCTTCGAAACGATAACGAAACCGGAACCGGATTCCATCTGGATGATAATGATGATGATGATGATGATGGCCAGGCCAAGAAGACCAGAGGCTGGGAGCAAAAAAGAAAAACATTTAGCACAGTAGTCGCAGAGGCAGAAGCAGAAGCGATCTGGTTGCATTTGCCAAAGGTTTGATGAACTCCTCTGATAATTTGCATTGGCATTGGATTCTAGTCGGTTGCGGAATAAATTGAAATGCGAAAGGCGAGCGAGTGAGAGTCCAAGAGTCAGTCAAGGAAATCATTTTGCACACTCGACTGGGGACAGTGGTGGCAAGATTACCCAGATACTTGTACCTAAAGTGTATTTTAACTAATATGTATTCACATTAAAAATACGCTGAACTTGGTAACTAGATACTAAAATATTTAAAAATAATTCGAAGAGTAAAATATATTTCTTTTAAGTACATATTCTTGAAAATATCTCCCACTTGCTTTTAGGTACAAACAATGAAACAGCACTGTAAGACTTGAGGCTTCGATTGCGGTTAGCAAATGGAAAGCAGTTCTCAGATTCTGATTCAGATTCAGACTAAGATTCCGATTCAGATTCCGATTACTCGTGTCTGCTCATTTGTCGCTTGGCTGATGATGGCTGTGATCTGTGATTTCCAGTCGCGTTCTCTAGTCTCGTCTGGTCTTCGCACTTCGGTCTTGAGATCTCAACTCTGGGGATCAATTTAATGTCTGCATTTTCAGCGCAGTCATTCCAGGTCCTGGCCCCGGGCTTTTTGAGTGGGCTTTCTGGATTTCTGAATTTCTGAATTTCTGGCTGACTTTCTGGTTGGCCAGCACACCAATGATGCGGGTGCAAAGCAGCCCAACCTGCATGTCTGTCCAGAAACTCAAACGCTGCGCCTTCTGCGGGTTGGGAGATCCATAAAACTCATCCTCATCCACTCCATCGGTTCTCCAGCTGTATAAACTCCAGTGCACTCTCAAAAAACTAGATGCAATAATCAACAAAGTACACTAAAGCAATGGTCAATCAAAAATTTGAATTAAACTGACTTAAGAATTCGCGTTTTTAGGATTTAAAATATCAAAATGAAAAAATAAAATTTCTATTAAATTTTAATACAATTTTACACTAAAATGTGGTAAATTCAATTATTGAAATTGAAGTACAATCATAAATTTTTTTGCAAGTGCATGCACCAGCCCATTCATTCCGCGTCTAAGCTTTCAACACTTCGACGCTGGCTGACAGATTTCCATCAGCAAGTTCATCAATTTCAGAAATTGAAAAACCCAAAGGAGGCGACGACGACTACGATGCAGATGGTAGATAGCCAGAAATGGCTGGAGAATGAATCTCAGGGCCCGGACCATCATGAGATATAATTTCTGGCCTAATGAAGCATAAAAGTGGCCGCCCGGCGAATTCTTTCGATTGTGAAAGTCTCGGAAAGTCGGAAAGTCGGAAAATCGGAGAGTTGGAAAAACCGCAGATGGGCAAGTCTCCATCTGAGCGATTCCCATGATTCTAGGCAAATTAGACAAGAGGAGAGCCCCGACCCCCGACCCCTGAACTGAACTTGATTTGACCCCCCGCCTGGTTTTGACCCCGTAAAAACAGCCTTGAACTTCGAACACTCCGCAGCCAATTCGCTTATGACAGTTCGAGTTAAGCAACACATCAAAATCAAAAGGCTCTTCAAATTATATGTCTGTCCAGATGTGATTTGATTGATTCTGATTTCTGTTTTCAGTTTTCTGTTTTCAGTCAGCCAGCCAGCTTCCTAGCTCTTCACATTTCCATTAGGAATGCATTCTGGTTAGCAGACAGGCAGAGAACTTTGCCACCATTAAAGCTAATCAATTTCAACCACTGGCCGTCCATCAAAATTTGTAACAAGCCCCGCGGGGCGTTTGCACAGCAGATGAAGATCAGGGATCACTTGGCTGGTTTGTGGGTTGGTTGGTTTGTCGGCTGCTTGTTTGGTCGCTTGGTGTTGGCCAGCAAAAATAAACAGCAGGAAAAATGCAGCAGGAGAAGCTCTGACCGAGCTCTACTGTGTGATCTCCATTTGACATGGCCTGATGCTCGAAATGATTAACATGTTGCACTCCTGGTAGCCGCCGAACACGAGAGGATGGAGGATAAATGGCATGGTTAGCTGGGTCTGCTGGGTTAGCTCGGTTGGCTCGGTTAGCTTGGTTAGCTGGAAGCCAAGGGGGCTGGCCACTTGGCGTGACGAAAGCAGTCAATCAACAGAAGGATCAACATGCTCCCAGTCCAGGCTCTCGCATCCTTCGGGCTTCACTTGGATAATTTCCATTGGCAAATGTGTTTGCACTCAAGTAGATGGCTTACAAAGTGTTTGGGGCAGGTGGATGGGTCATTAGACCCGACCCTTTAAGCTAATAGTGGTGGAATATCGGTTGGAGATTCCAGTGCAATATTAAAACTGAAATTTAGGAGCTAGAGGAAAACTTATGCTTAAGAATTCGCGAAAAATAATACTTTAAACTAAACCAAACTTTGAAAAGACATTTCTTTATAGTTTTACATTATTCATTTACATTTTAAACTAAAATTTAAGAGCTAATTGAAAATGATTCTCAAGAATTCGCGAAATATTGTACTAAAAGAATTACCAGATTTTCCTTAACACAATTCTTACAGCTTCTTTAGTCATTCCTTCACAGTATTAAACAGCTTTGAGTCTTGTATTTCAATCTGCACAGTTTCAGCTACAAATCCAATGATTTGTGGCCATAAAATCGGACTAATTTGCATAACCGCGAGCCCAGTCGTTCGGCAAGGCATGTGGTTATGAGTTGAACTGCTTCAGTTAAATTTAAATCTAGTACCAGACCAATGGATTTGTCACACTTCATTTGGGGAAAAATGGTCTTGCGCTCTTGGACTCTTCTATCTCAGAGCTCCCTTTGGCAACGAGGATGGCCAAAACGGCAAAAAGTCAACGGATATGTCAACGCTGATGGATCCCCAGGCTCATTAAGCCGGGCGCTCCAGTCGAAGAATGTCGGCGGCCTTTGGGGCTTTGGGCCACCTTTTGCGAGTGCGGTTTTGACCAGCACCAGCACGAATATTCAATTAAGGCAAATTACAAACTTTAGAGCAGGAAAGTGATTCGCTGGGGCAGCCGAAGCAACCGAGGCAGCATCAGAATGCCCGCCAGCGGCAATTTGCACACTTATCGAGGACCCGGGGCTACGAGGCCCCAAGATTGCGATTGCGACCGAGTTGAGTTGTCAAAAGGTTGAAATTAGCCTTGACCCCTTGGCTGATGGCTAATGGCTGATGGGCTGACGGCTAATGGAGATGCCCAGTAACAGTAATAGTACGAGTATTACACAGAAAAACAAGAGAGAACGCTATAGTCAGGTTTGCGTCCCGACTATCTAATACCCGTCACTCGGCTAAAGGGAGTGCGAAGGAGATGGATATATAAACTTTGATGAGCCATAACTTTTTAACGAATGGTCCGATTTAAAAAATTTCTTCTACATTTCGATAGGTATTGATAAGCACAACAAAACTGCATTTTTAGTTTTCCGAAATATTAAAATTTTTAAAATCGTATATTAGCTATTGTGGGCGTTAGAGGGGGCGTGGCACCTTCTGGAAACAAACTTGCGCTGCGTAGGAACTCCAAGAATCTTCATGCCAAATACCAATCCTCTAGCTTGTATAGTTCCCGAGATCTCAGCGTTCATACAGACGGACAGACGGACAGACAGACATGGCTAGATCGACTCGGCTAGTGATCCTGATCAAGAATATATATACTTTATGGGGTCGGAAACGCTTCCTTCTAGCTGTTACATACTTTTGCACGAATACAATATACCCTTTTACTCTACGAGTAACGGGTATAATAAGGACTATATCGATATCGATATCAAATATATATGGATACGAAACTTGTATTCTCTCTAAACTTTCCTAAATACTTAATATATTCGATATTAATATTTAAAGGGAGATTTATATATAAGACTATTTCGATAATATCCAAAATATATGCATTCCCCTCTAAATTCTCATGAAATCATATAATTTTGAAAGTTTCTAATCTAATCTAAAAGAAGAACATTTGATGACACATAAAAAAGCATGTCACCGTAAAATCGATATGCGCATGTAAATTTTTCGTTTTAACATGAATTACTCATTTTGAGCATATCGAATTTACTGTGCCGCATATCAAGTTAAAATTGATATTACATAGTGTAAAATCGATCTACGTTTGTAGTTTCATAAGTTTGAGTTATGCATTGATCCCTAATTTTTCTACCAGAGTTTCATATTATTTTCTTTCTGTGCATCCCCGTTTGCCATCCCACATCCTTGACTCTAAAACACCGGGAACGCGGAAAATCAGGCATGTCCAATCCAAGTCCAATTAGTGGGTTGAGACACACGGCCTAACAAGATCGTCCGATTGTCTAGCCAATGACAAGAACAAAACAAAAAACACAGAACAGAACCGCTTGGAGAAGATAATGGAATAGAATAGAATAGAATAGGAACACAGGAATGGGATTATGATTAAGTGCGTCCACGTTCCATGTGACGCGCTCCAAGCTCCCACCTCCCAGCTGCCAGCTCCCAGCTCCCAGTTTTCCTCACAGCTCACAAATGAAAGTTACCTTGACGAATGACCCATTTAGCCACAATACCAAAAAGGGTCAAAGATAAATGCGGAGGCACGAGTGCAAAGACCCAGAGCATTGGGCCGCTCGTTTTATTTCAAATTAAATTATTATTTTCCTCTCTTGTTTACTTAAGTCTGGGTTCTGTGGGGCCAATTATGTCTTTATGGGCATAAGTAGAACCCCAGAGCAAGAAAACGAAAAACAAGAAACCTAAAAACCAAACCGAACCGAACCAGACCGAATCGAAGAGCTCGAGGGTCTGGCCCGCATAATTGCATAAAGCCAAGATCAGGGTAAATCGGTAAATCGGTGAATCGAAAATCGCTATGGCTCTGGGTTTTCCACTTTCGAGTTGAGAAGATAACACACACTGATTCAATCGATTCCCAATTTTTGGGCCATGTAATTATATAAATTAAAGAGCATTTAGAAAATTTAGCAGTTCTAATGACCTACAAACTACAAATTGTGAATGCCCGAAAGAGAGAGACCAATAGATATTTATCTACGATCGATAGGTGACTAGGTAATGCGCCCCAAGTTCTGAGTTCCATTTATGGCAATTGGTTCGAAATGATGGGAAATCGGCAATAAAGCAATCACTGCAAATTACAAGCTTCTGTTGAAAACGAAAACTGAAAACGGAAAACTCTCCTAAATCGATTTTGGATTGCCAGAACCTGTGCGCCGGAGGAGAAAGTCTGTGTGTGTAGCACTTTGAAAGTCTGGGCCTCCCCCAATTTAAATGGTTAGCCAGACTTGGCTAGTGTGTCAAAGAGTCCCAGAGTTCGAGTCTCAATAAAAATGAGTGCCTAAATTACAGCAACTCCTGCTCCACACTCATGATTTATCCAAGGATCTCTGAACTCTGCGAATGATTACATAGAACATCGCACAGCCCTTTCCTAAGAACGATTACAAATGGTTCGCTCATAAATCGCAACGCCAGCATCGACAGCTTGGCAAGTTATTGGTCCCTGGAACACCTGTGACCCCCAACGATGATCGGGCTGACCATTCGAATGCAGAGGAATCGCACATGCAGATGATACAAATGACCGGCGCAGCTGGACGATCTCCTAACGAACTGGGCAATGGGCATTGGGCATTGGGCATGGGAATGGGAGAACCTCTTCCGAGCCCGTTACCTTTACCAAATTCGGAGCCCTGGGTTCCGTCCAATTGACGAATTGAGCCAACCATCAAACGGAAAAGAAGCGAAGGCGGCACAGAAAGAAATTTGATCGGGTTTATAAAAGATAATATATTATTTATATTTAAACTAAGGATTACCACAGGGTTAACTTAAGGTTAGACCTTTTATCCCTTTAAAGTTGATTGTAAAAAGATAATATTTGGTATAAGAACAATTTAAACATCTATTTAATCTGCAAACATGAAACTTATCCCTTTTTTTACAGTATTGATATTTAAACATAAGATTACTGAAGGGTTAAGTTAAGGTTAGATCTTTTATCCCTTGAAAGTTGATTGCAAAAATATAATATTTGGTATAAGAACAATTAAAACATCTATTTGATCTGCAAACAAGAAACTTATCCATTTTCTAATAGTATTTATATTTAAACTTATCATTACCGCAGGGTTAACTTAAGGTTAGACCTTTTTCTAAGGATTTAGAGGAGTTTAGCCCTTGAAAGTTGATTGTAAAAAGATAATATTTGGTATAAGAACAATTTAAACAACTATTTAATCTGCAAACATGAAAATTATCCCCTTTTTTTACAGTATTGATATTTAAACTTAAGATTACCGCAGGGTTAACTTAAGGTTAGACCTTTTCCTACGGAATTAGAGGAGTTTAGCTCTTGAAAATTAATTGCCAAAAAGATAATATTTGGAATAAGAACAATCAAAACATCGATTTGATATGCAAACATGAAACTTATCCCTTTTTTTTTGCTGTGCAATTACTCGGCCAACTGGATTGGCTAACTGGATTCTGGGATTCTGGGACTCTGGCCTTCTCGATGGGCGATGGGAAAATGCAAATGACCATAGACACAAGGCACATTAGCATATAGCATGCAACATACAGTACCGATTATGGTTATATGATCAGCAGCGTCCGCACATGTTAACAATGTGGCTCCAGTTAACGGTTTCCCAAGCCCTTTTCCATCGAAAGGGAAATCCTTGGGTAAAACTCTTAAAATCGAGAAACGGTAGCTTGATCTCTGAGACTCGACTGATGGATTCATTGACCTGGTAACCCTGGCAAAGCCAAATGGTGATCAGCCCATTGTCTTAGTTCTCCCGCTTCTGGGTCATCAACTATCAAAATATTTTCGCCATTAAGATCGGTGATTATATATTGTGCTCCGTTCCGTTCTGTTCCGTTTGCGGATACTGGAATTCCAGCTGTATTGCCCGAATCGCCTGCCCCGCACTCAAATAGATGGGCAAAGCTTCATTTGGCCTGATGATGATTACTCCACTCGCCTACAGATTCCCAGATTTTCAGATTTCCAGATGCCACACGATTTTCTGCTCCTCGTCCACATTCGCTAATGTCTTCTGGCATACCGTTAGTAGTCGTTAGGCGCTAAAATCGTAATAAGTAAGCGAATTTCGCCAAAGCACTGGGAATTTGTCATCATTTAGCTATCTAAGGCAGCAGTGCCAAATGCAATTGGTCTTAGGAAAGTTCAGATCATTAGACCCATCTTTATCATTTAGTATTACACACCAAATCGATATGAAAAGTAGATCGATTTTAGGTAAATTCGATATGCTCAAAATGAGTATTTCATGTTAAAACGATATGCGTATTGCATAACCAGAAATTTACATGCGCACATCGATTTTACGGTGATGAACTTAATGAACTTGTGACTTCGCATTAGTCCCATTTAAATCCACACAAACCGCGAAACCTATCAGGAATTGGTTAAGATTATTACATTAAATTGTTGCCAAAGCACAAGGATAGTTTAAAAACTAAAAGTACTCTTTAAATCTCAAAATCTCTTTTAAGTCGTAGAATACGTAGCAATATGATCTTTAAGAACCCCATAAGTATGCCAAATTGTATTTCACAATGCAGCCCAAAAGTGTGCTGCATAAAATGCGGCGATCATTTTAAGTAGACAACAAGTAAAGATTAAACAAGGCATTTGGGTTAATAAGTATAAAGCAAGCCAAAAAAACAAAAACAACTCGGCATTTTCCTTTCCTTCATTTTGGCAGAGCTTCCATTAACAAGCCGGTTTTATTTTCGCGAAAAACCAGGGGAATTCATTCACTCGTTGCCCAAGAAATCGCCAATCTGCAATAACTCAAGGCATTTCCTTTCTTTTGGATACCCTGAAAAGAGCCATAACAATTTTCCGCTATATCTTATAGACTTAAGATTATATATATTATATGTTGGTTCCTTGAGAATATTCTCTTCATTGATTTGCAGTCAATCATTTGCATTTTGGCAAGCTTTTGAAAGACACTCAATGACATAAACGATGAAAAACCAATCGCTATTGTTGCAATTTGTTCCGGTATTGGCAAAGAAAATTTGTTAGCGTGTTTCGGCCATCGGTTTTCTATACCCATTCGGCTTTCGGTTTTTCGCTGGCTTCTCTGCTTTTGGGGCTTGCTGTTTTTATTGTTCCACCGCCTGGCCAGCGTAACCATGGAGTTTCTGGCAAATTGCATCACAAATACGGCTCCGGCGTTTACCAATCCACACTCGCTGGCACACTCACTTAATGACGACGACTATCACCATCACCCAGTCAGCCAACAGCCAACTGCCAACTGCCAGGCTGCCCAGTCATTGGAAACGCTGCCTCGTTGTCGATCGGCTCGTGCTGATCCAGAGATCCAAAGATCCAAAGATCCAGACATCCAGGGGTGTGTGCCCCACACAGAAAGAAAAGTTGATAATTTAGGACGTCATTTTGGTTCACACAATAATATATGATAATAATATCAAAACAGGGGGTGATAAGTGAAAGGAAAAGTGGTATTCAAAAAGTATGCAACAAAAAATTTGTTCTGAAAACCCTTATGATATTATTTTTGTAAGAGTTTTTCAATTCATTACTATTTTTCCATATTCCAACTCCATGAAGAGAGTTACATACTTTTCAACGCTATTAATATTTATTTGATCTATAATATCGAACTTTTTGTTTTCTCTGCAGGAAATCATATTTTGGAGCCTGATCTAGCCATTTCGCAAATCCGAGGTCGTTTGTTTCATTTCATCTATTGGGCATTGCAACATGCTGATTGTCTATCTCCTAATGAGTCGCTTTCTTTGCGGCTGACTTCTGGCTTGACCAAAAACTTTTCCAATTACCCAACGAACGCAATTGGCTGAGATCACCTGATCTCAGGTGTTGGACCTCCGCTGGAATCAAGTATTTCATGTTCAAGTCGCGTCTCTGGTTTCAAGTCTCAAGTCCCAAGTCCAATTACGCATTAAGTGTTTTAAAACGCAGACGCAATGCAAAGGAAGAAACGTGAAATAGTTTGTCAACCTTTCGGTGGATAGCTTTCCAGTTGGTGGTTCGATTACTCTTTTTGGGGGACTTGCATCTTGAGATTGGCAGGTTTTTTTTGTTAATTTTCCTTGAGATTTTTCATTAGACGTCTTATTTCTTCAATTGATATATTGATTATATCTATTTAATCATATTTCCTTCAATTGATATATTGATTATATCTGTTTAATCATATTTCCTTTAATTGCTATATTCATTATAATCATTTAATCACACTAGCTTTAACTGATATAATGATTATATCCATTTAATCACATTTCATTCAATTGATATATTGAATCTATTCAATTAATCACACTTCCTTCAATTGATATATTCATTATATCTATTTAATCTATTTCCTTCTATTGATATATTCATTATAACCATTTAATCATAAAACCTTTAATTGATATAATTATTATATCCACTTAATCACAATTCATTCAATTAATATATGGATTTTACTTTGCCATTCGAATATTCTAGTTCTATCAAGGTGAAGACCTTATGGTTAATTTATTCCACTGCAATCTGGGTTATCCCATTTCGCAAACAAACTTTATGCAATCGAAAGTGTTCCAAGAGGCGGATAAAGTTGATCTGTCGGGCTTTCCACTGGACATTGAACACATTGCTTTCAGTACGAATGAATGGATTTTGGATTATTGCGACATTTTTATGCCAGGTGCCTGTCGTCGTGCCGCCACTACTACTATTATTATTATTGTGGTAATTGTTTTGGGCCATGCATATGGGGAGCGAGTTCTGCCAGTTATCCGATCAGGTCACTCCACTCTCGGCCAAACTCCACTCCAAAGCAATCCAATCCAATCCAATCCAAACCGAGATCACCTCTCTTTGCTGGCGAAAATTGATCATAAAAAGCATTCGTTTGGTTTCATTTAGGCAGTGGCTTTTGCAGTTGTCAGGTTTTTGCGAGTGCATATCGTATAATATGCCTTCTGCTTGT
Source organism: Drosophila prostipennis (assembly GCA_037075205.1). Classification (NCBI taxonomy): domain Eukaryota; kingdom Metazoa; phylum Arthropoda; class Insecta; order Diptera; family Drosophilidae; genus Drosophila; species Drosophila prostipennis. The sequence continues at coordinate 420,845 of JBAMCJ010003207.1, read as the reverse complement.
TTGCTTTATAGCGCTTTTCCACACACTTCGGGAGTCGCAGAAAACTCCCATATAGCCACGAATCCGAGTCTCAGTCCGAATCCGAATCCGAGCTCCCAGTTCCCAGCTCCCAGCTCTTGGACGCCAACGTTGGCGGCGCTTGATCAGTTGCGGTTTTTACTTTCATCGGTTCGGTTGTCGTCGTGGTCTAGCCCAAAAATTACACAAAAACAAAAAAAAGCACAAAATAATCACACACAAAACTTAAAAGACCTGTCCAGAAAAAAAACACACACATTTCGGTTGGCTTTTCTTTACATTGGCTTGGTTTTGCTTGGATTGGCTTGGCTTGTCTTGCACACATATGTTTGTCCATCCAATTGCCACTTGGATTGTGTTATTTTTTTGTTTGTTCGGTTGGGGAAACAATTGAATTGCACAGAGGTGTGTGTGGGGCGAAACCGACCCTTACCTTTCACTTTTCCCCACAAATCCGCCATTCTAATGGTCAGCTAAAATACCAGTTCTCTCTATAAGATCAAGAACTCCAATGAAACCAGCAAAATATGTGAATCAATTCAAGTCTTAAATTGCATAATATGGAGGAGTATGCAAGAGTAGCCAGTGGGCAGTGGCCGATGATCATCGGCACTCCATCTTGGCGAATTGATACGCGGAAGTTATATAAGCAATGATACCATACCATACCAATAACCTCCCGACGCGTCGACGCTTTTCCAGCTTGGCCACCGACCACAACACGTTTAACAAGTTTTTCTCTTTCGGTTTTTGAGTTTTCAGGAAATTTTGCAATTTTCCCCTTAGCCTAGCTGCTGGTTTTTTTTCTTCTGTTTTCGCAGACAGCCTCCAAAAGCATAGAAAGAAATCAAAGTCAGCAAATCGATTCATAAACAAGTGAAACCAAGTCGAATCCAAAACCAAATTCAAATTCAAATCAAAATCCTTGGCGGTCTTATCATGATGAAGCCTTCATTTCAGCCAACTAGCCAACCCATGAACCAACCCAGAAACTGAGATTGCGACAATGACAGCGGAGGAGCACAAGGGAGTAGTCAACTGTGCGCACAAATTCCGCGTCCCGCGGGAAAACCAGCAGAATACCTAAGCCCACAAGACAATGCAGGGCGGAGATTAGCCGCAACATTGCACCAGAGATTCAACAAAGAGGTCCGCCAGCGAGTGAAGCCAGAGTCCCAGTGAAAAGTGGCCAAGTGGGACCAAAACGGGGGCCAAAAGGAAGCGAATATGCCATACCCAAGGATTGCCTTAGTGGCTCTTCTACTGCTCATCTCCAGCCGTTCCATTGAGTCCACCGACTCCTCCTCCAATGAGACAAGAGGCCAGGAGGCAGAGGCCCTCACAGGACATGGGTTTGCGAGCAGCAGCAACATTACGATCCTGCACGAAGTTCAGGAGTCCGAGGAGACCGAGTCACCGCTAGTTTTAAACACACACGAGGTTCTGCCACTCAAGCCACTGAAGAAGAAAGCCTACCTGCCGCTGGAGAAGATCCTGCCGAGCATTGAGTATGTGAAGCCGCCGCATCCGCTCAAGGACTATGAACTGCATCCGGTGACGTTTGACTTCAATTTGGGCGATCTGGAGGATCTGGAGCATGAGGTGATCAAGAAGGGGGACCTGAGCAGTCAGGAGCAGCATGTCCTGGCCTCCGACACCAGCTACAGTCCCTCCAATCCGGATGAGAACGATACGGTGGATGTGGAGCTGTCCACAGAACCAACAACGGCCACTTCACCGGGAACCACAACGACAACTGTGGCTCCTGGGACAACCACCAGCACCACTTCGAGCACCCACATACTGAAGATCCTCCGAAGTAAACCCCAAATGGCGCCCAAACTGGGTCGCGATCTGCTCAAGCAGAGTGCCGATGACGACATGCAGCTAAAGACCCTGGGCAGTACCATCAATAGCATCAATCGGTATCTGGGTGCGAATGCCAATGGAACGGGCAACGGCAGCATGGCCGAGAGTCTTTATGGCCAGGCCAACTACTTCCAGCTGGTGGCCAATCTGTACGATCACTTCTACTGGCAGATCTCCGAGATTCGGACGAGTGTTCGCACAGGTTGCGGACTGGAGATGCAGGCCTACCTGACGGCCCTGCATTCCAGTTACGAGTGGGCCCAAAAGGGTGAGTCTTGGTCTCTCTATAAGATCCGATTTCGAAAGATCCGAAGATCTATTCTAAAAGGTTAAGATTGAACGTTCTCTTATTCGAGAAGAAATGTTCTTGAAATCAAGAAGTGCACACAAAAAGAAAAGATCGAAAAAACTATCGAAAATATCGAATTTAAATCAATCAAATATCGAGCTTTTTTTAATATGAATAATAATATAATATTTCTATTTTTTGTGTGTTATCTCTAGTTTGTTTTGTGAGATAAATTTGGCTTTAAAAATAAATTTAGGTAGTCTAGACTTTGTTTTTAAACGTTCTCAGTTTTAGAATTCGTGTTCTCACTTCTTTGAGAAGAAGTGTTCTTGAAATCAAGAAGAAACTGCGCACAAAAAGATCGAAAAAACTATCGAAAATATCGAATTTAAATCAATCAAATATCGAGCATTTTTTGGTTTGTGAGATAAATAGAACTTTGGAACGAAATTTGAGACTGAATCTTGGCTCATTTTACAGGTTAAATGAACTTTTTTAAGAACGTTGTATTTTCTGCGTTCTTCCAGCTTATGATTCATCTGGACGATATCGTGGTCAGCTGCTCTTCGGCAACGACAAGTGGCTGGGTCAGCTATCCTTTTGCTATGAGCTCAATCGCCAGAGTTCCAGTGAGGAGCGCAAGCACTTTGATCTGGAGTTCTATGTGGCCGATGTGGCCCTTCATTTGCCGCGACTGAATAGATCGGTGGGTTTTTTGGTTTGCGCGCGACTCCAAAGTTCCAAAGTAATCCAGCTACTCCACTTCCTCCTCTTCCAGATGCTATTAAGTCTGGGCGAATGCCTGCCGAAATCCTGCTCCGCCCACGATGTCAAGTCTATTTTGTCCCTGGATCCATATGCTCGAATGCTGACCGTTCTGGGGGCGCACAATACCTCGATGCAGCAACCTCCGCTCCAGGTTCTGCATGTTCGCACGGTGCCGGGACTGTACAGTCACTGGCGACAGCTCAAGTTCCAGGTGTTCATGTAGGTTATCATCTATGAGCTATAACCTATAACCTATAACTATAACCTATAACTATAACCTATAACCTATAACTGTAACCCTTTGCAGTAGCTTTATGCTCACACTATTTCTGGTGATCCTGGTGGCCTCCTATTACCAGCTGAAGATCGACGAACGTCGTCTGGTGGTGGCCCCGATTGCGGCCATTAGTGGAAAGTGCAACGGAACTGCGGCCAAGAATGGTGGCTTCTATGGCAAACCCTTCGAGCTCTTTCAAATGCGTCCCCTGGGCAGCACGAATGCGGCGACTGATGGGCCCGAAATGGATGTTAATGGGAATAGACAACGTTCGGGCGACTCAACCGATATGGCCGACGGTGTCCCAGGGGTAGTTGGTGACCCCAACATGGTGACCTCCACATCAATGGGTTCGATGGCGGGCAAATCGGAGATGACCGATTACCAAGTGGAAACGGGAAGCTGTGCCGGCGCCACTGGAACCTACGAGGCAGAGCAGCCCATTGGTAAGTGGAACACACTTATTATACCCGTTACTCGTAGAGTAAAAGGGTATATTGTATTCGTGCAAAAGTATGTAACAGGTAGAAGGAAGCTTTTCTTGATCAGGATCACTAGCCGAGTCGATCTAGCCATGTCCGTCTGTCCGTCTGTCTGTCCGTCTGTCCGTCCGGATGAACGCTGAGATCTCGGAAACTACAAAAGCTAGAATATTGGGCTTACCAACACATATTCTTGGGTTTCCTACGCAGCGCAAGTTTATTTCAGCCGACCGCCACGCCCACAATCGCCATGGTCGCCAACAAACGATACTAATGTGTCTGGCGCCCACATTTTCAAAGATTTCTGAGAAGTATAAATGCAATTTTGTTGTGTTTAGTTATACCTATCGAAATGTAGAAGAAATTTTTTAAATCGGACCATTCGTTAAAAAGTTATTGCTGATCAAAGTTTATATCTCCGTCTTCCTCGCACTCCTTTTAGCCGAGTGACGGGTATTAGATAGTCGGGACACAAACCTGACTATAGCGTTCTCTCTTGTTATTTACAATCCTAATCAACCTAAATCCCCTCCAGCTTTGCACCAACAAATACTCTTGTGCTTCGCCTTGCAAACCAATGCCAAGGCCATCCTAAATATTGACAAGACCAAGGAGGTAAGTTTAGAGGTAACGTATCCACAAAGATCAATTCATCTGCTACTGCTGGATTCCCTTAACAGACCCACACTTCCTGTCTGCATGGCTTGCGGGTCTTCTCCGTTCTGTGGACCATGATGGTTCACACCTATCTACAGATGTTTGCCATTGGTGAAAATAAGGTGGGAACACTGACTTAATAAACTATGGGTATATTGAGTAAAATCCCATTTAAATCGCAGTTCGAAAGGGTCATCACAGAGCGTTCCTTTTGGTATCAGGTGATTGGCAATGCCACCTACTCGGTGGACTCGTTCTTCTTCATCAGCGGCCTGCTGGTCACTCTGCTCTACCTCAAGCAGGATCGCAAACATCCCAACGACACCTGCCTCTTCATCAAGCGCAGCTGTTCGGAATCCTTGATGATGCTGCTCTATCGCTATCTGCGACTCACTCCAGTTTATCTCTTCGTGGTCATCTTCAATGACTTTGCCGTAAGGTGAGTTATGTTCTATTCTTCTATACGGTGTCTTAACTTTTAATGTGGATTTTATTCGTTTTTTTACAGACAAGGGTTGGAATCGTCGGTCTTTCAACCGGCCAAAATCGAGCATAATACGTGCCGCGTCTATTGGTGGCGCAATATTTTGTATATAAACAACTACTTTCCCCAGACGGAGATGTGCATGATGTGGAGTTGGTATATGGCCAATGAAATGCAGTTCTATGTGATGGCTGCTCTGCTCTTGGCCTTGGCCAGAAAGTGGGTTGAAGGTCATCTATTTTTTGAGTTTCGTATTAAAGCGAACTTTATTTTAGGTACTTTAAAGCCGTGGCCGTTACGCTAATCGTATTTCTACTCAGCTCGTGGAGCATCTCTGGCATTATTTCCCTGCAGCACCAGTACACCCACAAAGTGGCCCTGCCCTTTGAGTCCTTTGACTTTCTGTATGACAAACCCTGGCAGCGAGTGGGATCTTATATAGTGGGTGAGTACTGTGTTGAACTTAAAAAATTATATGGTGTTAAGGTCTTAAGTTAATTAAACCGCAGACACAAAGAAAAACATGTCTGGTTATGCAATACGCAAATCGTTTTAACATAAAATACTCCTTTCGAGCATATCGAATTTACGGGGCCGCATATCAAGGTAAAATTGGTATTATATAATCTATATTATATCTATCTATTTTTTATATAAATTTTGGTGCAGAAAAACTTTGAACTGGCAAGAATGGAAGATCATATTAAGTGATCATACCAAGTTAAGATTTTTCTTATAAATAATATATTATTAAAAGTGAGGATCATTTTTGACTCACCCGTTTTAATACCTCCTTTATTTTCCAGGAATGTGTGCCGGCTATGTTCTGTACAAGGTGAAGACTCCGCCGCTGGTCTCCCGGCGACTAAATCTATCCCTCTGGGCGGGCAGCCTGTTTGTGCTCCTGATCGTGGTCTTCGGCGTTTGGGAGGGACAACTGAGCACCGTCAGCACCGCGTTCTATGTGGGCGTGGCCCACACCGCCTTCGGATGCGGATTGGTCTGGATCGTATTGTCCTGCTGCTGGGGACTGGCGCCCACCGTGAATGCGATCCTCTCGTATCGCGTCATGTGGCCCCTCTCGCGACTCACATACTGCGCCTATCTGATCCATCCCATCATCATGTTCATCTGCTCCTCGCACATGAGCGGCACCGTCCACCTGAGCAACCCACTCATCCTGACCCTCTTCCTGGGCAATGCCGTCGTGTCCTTCGGCTCGGCCTTCGTCATATCCGCCTTCTTCGAGGCGCCCGTCATTCGAATCCTCAAGATCTGCTTCAAAAAGTAATCGAATTATCTAGCCGTTGGGTAGCCGATTTCGTTAATTGTTGGACGAGCTACCCATATTCAAATTTGAGGCCTTATTGGTTCTTCTCCATTTTTGTTTTTTTTTTTTTGTTCGCCCCGTGTCTGCAACGAAATAATGCACATAACGATGTCAGCTAATGTTTATAAATATCCCTAGGCCTAAATATGTGTTATATACTTGTATATATTAAGAGGGTTTCGTGAGTGCGAGTGGAGTGTTTGAAATAAAATATAACTAAACCAAAACCGATAATGAGGATTACACTTTTTTTTGAACAATTATTCCTATAGTTAAACGTCAGCAGGACTCAAACAGTCAAATATTATAAATATGTATTTGTATAAAATATATTTCTGGTTCAAATTACTCCTATTTGGAGTGATACTAATATGTGGCTTTCGGCTGCTGTGGCTCGTTATGAAAACATGCAGAAAACAGTTGGCCTTATGGAAACACCGAAGTTACATCAAAGGATTAAAGACTAGGAAGTTCGAAGTACAAATGGTTTTGAATAAGGAGCAGAAAGTTATTGACTCAATAAACGCAATGTTGCGAGCCAATACCAATACAGCTAAATATTTTGACCATCAACTGGATAAACTTGTTAAGATTGTACGGACCACAAAGAAAGAACTGGAAAAGCTGGAGAATGAGATATTTCGAATGTGACGTTTGAAAATCGATATAATAAAGCTGATTTATTTGTTAATTTAATTACCTAAATTTGTTCGATTTTTTCGATTTTCCAATATATCGATAGGTTACACATGTGTAATTTACGGCTACCATCTCTAATCGGCTCTTTCTAGCGTTAAATAGCCAGATTTGGCGATAAAATAGCCGAGTTGGCACCGCAGATTGCTGATACACGTGCGCGTGTTTTGATTTGTTCGTAAACAAAAATGCACTTGAATTGAATTTTAAGCTAAATTATTCGAATTAGCCACAAGATGTCGCGTATTATAGTAAAGCAGCTGCCCAAGCATGTGAGTAGATTGGTATTTGTCACTATGAACTTGGTAAAACAGCTCCACAACCGCCGAATTGCAGATCACCGAGGACAAACTGCGTCAGATTTTCGGTGCCCAGGGAACGATTACGGATCTGCAGCTGAAGTACACGCCCGATGGCAAGTTCCGGCAGTTCTGCTTCGTGGGCTACAGCTCCGAGGAGGAGGCCCAGTCGGCCATCCAGCACTTCAACAACACCTGCATCCAGACCAGCCGGGTGCGCGTCGAGTCCTGCGCCGCCCTGGGCAGCGAGGCTAAGCCCCAATCCTGGAGCAAGTACGCCAAGGACAGCAAGAAGAACCTGGACAAGCTGAAGGCCAAGGAGGAGGAGGAGGCAGCTGCGGCGGCGGCCAAGGAGGCCAAGAAAAAGGGCAAGGAGAAGAAGGTGGACAAGGTGGAGCAGATTCTGGGCAGGCACAAGGACGATCCCGAGTTCCAGGAGTTTCTGCAGGCGCACGACAAGTCGCGCACCCTGTGGGGCAACGATTTGGGCGTGGCCAACAACCAGGATGAGCAGGAAGATGGTGAAGATGAAGAGGAGCCTCCAGCTGGCAGGGATGACAGTGGAGTGGATGCCGATGCAGGGGAAGATGAGGAGGATAACGAGGACGAGGAGGAAGAAGAGACCAGCAAACTAGCTGAGAAGCCCATCAGCGATCTGGAGTACATGAAATCCCTGATGGCGGCACCCGCTGAGGCCACCAGCACCGCCAAGACCACCAAAACCAAGGCCAAGGCGGACAAATCCAACCTAGAGTTGTTCACCATCAAAATCCACAATGTGCCGTACAACACGAAGCGCCAGGAGGTGCTCAAGTTCTTTAAGCCCCTGAAACCCTACTCCGTCCGGCTGCCCAGCAAAGTGCATGGCTTCTGCTACGTGGGCTTCAAGACGGAAAAGGACATGGCCAAGGGCATGCTGAAGAACAAGAGCTTCATCAAGGGCAAGCAGGTCTTCTTCTCCGACTTCACCGAGAAGAACAAGGTGACCAAGGCGAACAAGAGCGGGCAACCGGTGACGGCCGCCGCTGGCGAGGCGGGCAATGCCAAGTGGAAGCACCAGCAGGACAGTTTGTCCAAGGAAGATGACATCTCCGAATCGGGCAGGATATTCTTCCGCAATCTGGCCTACACAACCACGGAAGAGGAGCTGCGCAAGCTGTTCGAGCAATACGGTCCAGTGGTGGAGGTGAATCTGCCAGTGGACAAGCTGACGCGCAAGATCAAGGGCTTCGGAACGGTGACCTACATGATGCCGGAGCACGCGCTGAAGGCCTTCAATAGCCTGGATGGCACCGACTTCCATGGCCGCCTGTTGCACCTGCTGCCCGGCAAGGATATCGAAAAGAATCCGCAGGAGGATCTGGACGAAAACGACGCGAGTCTCTCGTTCAAGGAGAAGAAGGCCCTCAAGCTCAAGAAGAGCGCCCAGAAGCCAATTGGCTGGAATACCCTGTTCCTGGGCGGCAATGCTGTTGCCGAAATTCTGGCCAAGCAATTCAAGACCTCCAAGGAGCGCATCCTGGACACCAGCGATGGTGGCAGCGGAGCCGCCGTGCGGTTGGCGCTGGGCGAGACCCAAATAGTCATCGAGATGAAGCGTTTCCTCGAGGAAGAAGGCGTCCGGCTGAATGCCTTCGATGAGCCCGCCAAGAAGCGCTCCAACACTGTGATACTGGCCAAGAATCTGCCGGCGGCCACTGAAACCTCGGAGCTTACGCCCATCTTCAGTCGCTTTGGCCCCATTGGCAGGATTGTGCTTCCGCCCAGCGGCGTAACGGCGCTCATCGAGTTCTGTGATCCCCTGGAGGCAAGGCAGGCCTTCAAGAAGTTGGCCTACAGCAAGTTCAAGAATGCCCCGCTCTATTTGGAGTGGGCTCCCGAGCAGGTCTTCACCAAGACGCTCAGTGGAGAGCCAGTGATTGCCAAATCCGAACCGGAACCCAAAGAGGAGACCACGCAGAAGCCAGAGGTTAAGAAGGCGGAAGAGGAGGAGCAGCAGCAGGAGGAGGAGCAGTCTAGAGCAGAGGATGCCGACGATGAACCCGAACCAAATACCACACTCTTCCTGCGCAATCTGAACTTCAAGACGGTGCAGGAAACGGTGGAGAAACACTTCCGCCACTTGGGCACCATTCACACCGTGGAGATAGCCAAACGAAGGGATCCCGAGAATCCGCGCAACTTCAATTCCCTGGGCTACGGCTTCATCCAGTTCAAGAAGAACTCGGTGGCCGAGCATGCCCTCAAGAACCTGCAGCTCACCCACATCGATGGCAATCCCGTGGAGCTCAAACGCAGCGATCGGGTGCTCAAGTAAGTATCAATGGTATCCAGATGGCAATTGCCAGTTTATAAACACCCTTTTCCGATATTTTTCAGGACACAAGACAATGAGGGAGCACAACGACGACTGGCCTCGCAGAAGAAACAAACTGGCACCAAAATCCTGGTGCGGAATATTCCCTTCCAGGCGCAATACCGCGAAGTTCGAGACATATTCAAGTGAGTATATTCAAGTACCTGTTGGGGGAATTCTTGATACTATATATTTCTAATCCGTGCTTCCGTCCAGGGCCTTTGGTGAGCTGCGTTCCTTGAGGATCCCCAAAAAGGCCACCACCGGCGAGGAGGCGCATCGTGGCTTCGGGTTCGTTGACTACATGTCCAAGGCGGAGGCCAAGCGCGCCTTCGATGCTCTGAGCGCCAGTACTCATTTGTACGGCCGTCGTTTGGTCCTCGAGTGGAGCGCCAACGATGACAGCCAGGACGTGGAGGAGCTGCGCAAGCGGACGGCGGCCAAATTCGGTGACAGCCAGGCGGCAACATCGGCGAAACGCAGCAGGAAATCCTTCTTCGATGTGGAGGGCAGTGTGCAGCCAAATCAAGATGACGACGAAGAGGAGGAACAGTAATCCCCCGTAGTTAGTTAGCTTAAAGTTTGATTCAGATGTATAAAGTACAAGATGTAAACAAAAATATAAATTATAATTTTATAAAATCATCGAAAGAAACCCTGCTCTTTTTGTTCAACCGAATCTCGTTAGCCGTTTCTAAATAGAATATATTTTATTTTACGCTTCTGTTTATATAAAAACCTAAATAATTAATATAAAACAAGACGAAAAAAAAACAGAATTTTTTAAGCAAACACATACATCGTACATCGTATATCAATCATTGATCAATCAGCCGGAAAACTTGCTACCTCACTTTAGTAAATTATAGTACTAGTAGTAGTAATTAATTATATATAGGTTGGTATATATGTCTCTAGATATATACGTGTAATATTGAAAATATTTGCAATTTTCTGCTTTCCCTTTTTCTTTTATCTTTCTTTCTTTCTTTTTTTTGCAATAGTTGCAGTAAGCTAAAGGTCGCAATCTAAAGGTAAAGCAGCATACAGTCTACAGATCTACGGAAATATCTGTAATACATGGGAATAATATTTAGTAAGCGGAGGAGCAGCTAATTAGTGTTAGACACTTGATCATCCCAGGTGTGTGTTGTGTTGTGCGTGTGTGTGTGAGCCCGCCATTGAGCAGATTTGTTCACATCCCCTTCTCGGGGATCCTCCTCCGTATTCCTCGCCAGATCCATCCATATCTTCAGCTCTTAGTTGCAGTTTCGGTTTCTGGTATATACAATTGGCAGCGCAGGTGTATTGAAGTGTTTTTCACGTGTTTCTTTAGGCGAATTTCAAGCGTTTTCAAGGTGTTTTTTTCAGGCGTTTCCCGGAAGGTCTTTAAGGTGTTTAGGCGTTTTGTTGTGTGTATAATTTGTGCAGGGGGCGTGTGGCTGACAGGTGGGGGCGTGGTGTATGCGTAGGCTATCCATCGAATTTCGTTCGTATTACCGCTATTGCTAAGTAAAAAAAATATATAATTTATGTATATATATATGTGTATATATATATATTCCATATGTATATCTGTGCAGACGGCTGGTTTTGGGTCCTAATCCTTCTTGATGCGCGCCTGCAGGAAGCAGTAGAGGATCCCGGCCTGGGCCATCACATCGACGGTGCTGGCCGCCAGCGGATCCTTTTGCTTCACCTGCGTTTGGCCCGGCCTCAGCAAGGTGGGCCCGAAAACCATGGCCAGATTGTGCAGCGACATCTTGTTGTCCGTCTCCTTTTCGTGGACTCTAAAGGCAGGAAATCGGTCCATTATTAATAATGCCATATGAATAACAAACGTAACCAAAACACCCACCTAATCAGATGATCTAGAATCGAAGTGATGGAGGCCTTGTTGACCTGCGGCAGCTCCTCGAAAACTTTGAGCAGCTCGTTGATTCGCGTGGATTCGTTGTTGTTGCTAAAGGCGCTGAATGTGTCGAAGAATCGTGGATACAGCTGATCCGTGAATAGGGCCTCGGGCAGCTCTCGTAGGAAGGTCTTCAAAATGCCCGTCACCGAATGGATGTCCACTTCACGTAGCAGCTGCTCCGCCTCATAGGCATCTGATTGATAAGTAATATTTGTTAAATATTATATTATATATGTAGTAACAGGTTAGGCAGTAAAACCCTTAACTCACCGGACTCAAATGCCTTTTTGAGCTTGGCCAAATCAGAGGCGGAACCGCTGACGCGATAGCAGCCAACCTCCAGCATCCCCCGCCGCTCCACCTCGCGAATGCAGGCACTGATGATGAACGGAATGTCGCGTTTCTCGCGTCTGAACATAGACGAAATAATTATACACATAAGTATCTCTATTAAAGTATTAAAGTTCTATACGCACTTTAATACTTGACTCATTTTGGCACCGAAGAGGGCTCCTGGCTTTGTGGTGGCGCGGCAAAGGTCGCCGGGAACAAACCGGAAGCTGCAGCCGAGCTCCAAGGTCTCACTAAGCTTAATGGTTCGCGGCTGCGTGGTTTCTGTTAGCCAACTGAGGCTCAACTGCGAAAGATCACAAGATCACAATCATTAGTTACAATATTTCGTATTAGGGGGGGGTAGGGTCTTGCAAAAAAAAAAAACGATTTTTTTAAAATTTTTTTTCTTGTAGATTAACATCTTAAGACTATACAAAATAAGTTTTAAGTCAATCGGACAACAACTTTAGAAGTTATGCTAAAACTAGTACCCCAACCTCTAAGACTTTAGGTACGTAAGTGCATCTTTAAGTGCGTTTTTTTCGAAACCACGTTTTGAAAGTCCGTGTTCATCGGCATTTCTAAACGGCTCAACCGATCGTTTTCAAATTTGTCGCATATTTTTCTGCATTAAAAAAACCCGCCCCCGTTTTTTTTTATTTTTTAACTTTAAATATTTTATTTTTAAGCCGAAAGTCAATTTTTTTTAGGTGAAAAACGCATTTTTGACTTTGGACTTTCGGAAAAAATTCTTAAAAATAAAAAATTAAAAAAAGGGCTTCTCAGGAGGCGGGTTTTTTTAATTCTTAAGCGAATTGTAAAAACAAAATGGAAATTCGATAATTTTTAGCGGAGGTACAGTGAACACCGCAAAACGCCTTTTTTTAATAGTGTTCCAGCAATCGCTTTGCCACCGATATATTAACCGATAGTATCGGCTATAAAAATTAAAGGATATTATTTAAATGACACTTAATAATATACAAAGGGTTTGAATTAAATCCATCCAACCAGTTTTTATAGAAAAAATCGCAAAGTTAGTCGATTTTTTGGTGCCAAAGACCCTACCCCCCTTAAATTAAGGCAGTTGGCTAACCTTGAGTATGTGCTTGGCTCTGAGGAGCGGCCGCTCCTTGGCCTCGTAGAGTAGAATGCGCACATTCTGGCTGCCCTCCAGTTCGAGCATAAAGCTCTCGTTCCACAACGGCGTCTGGCTGCGACACACCATCTTGGTGGTGGCCTTGCGGAAATAGTGACCGTACGAGTCCACCTCGATGCAGATGTACAGGTCGGCCGCCTGCTCCAGGCCGCCCAATCCCTGGACGGCCATGTGCAGGTCTCCCACCAGCAGGCTCTCGTCGTTGGTGTTGCGCATCAGATACGAGCCCATTTCAGTCTTCATGCCCTTCTGCATGGCCACAATGAAGGCGGTGACCTCCAGCGAATTAATGGTATTGGCTCCGGGCAGGTTGCACTTTTGCTAAAAAGGGAAAAACAGTGTGATTAGGGCCAAAATCAAGCCAGGGAAATGATTGAGAACCCACCTTGAGCGAGGTGATCGAGTCGATCCACTGCGTTCGCTCAAAATCCGAGCTGAGGAAGAAGGTCATGGTCTTGTTGTTGGCCTTATTGCCCAGCCGCAGCACCAAATTGGGCGTGGCCAGCACCAGCTGTGACTCCAGATCGGCCAGCTTGCGACGATACTTGTCGCCGGAGCGCACTCCTCCGCCGCCACTGTTGGCCACCTCCAGGGCCAGTTGATCTCGAACGGAGCGCAGGTTGCGCTTCACTTGCGATATGTTCGCGGGACTAGATTCCTTCAGTTCGGCCGCCGGATCCGCCTCCTCGTAGATGGAGATCTCCTTTAGCGGTATGAACCACTTGAGCTCATAGTCGATGCGATCCCGTCCCAATGCCTTGTACTTGGCGCACGCGATCACATCGTTGAACAGGAAGAGATGCCGCAGCTTGCGGTGGCCATCGACCAGCTCCACAATGAACGAGTTGCGGACCATGCGCCTCAGATTGCGATTCGATTCGCTCGGCAGCCGCTGATTGACCACATTGAACTGATTGAGGAACATCTGGATGATCTTCTGCGCCTGCCGCAACGGCTGGTGATCCGGATGGGCATTCGGGGTCTCGCGCAGCAGGTCATTGAAGACCAAGGCATTGATCTGCACCCGAGCCACCGGCTTGTGCAGCAGATCCTCGAGCGTCAGCGATTGCTCCGTCTGCAGATTGACCACAATGGTCGAGACGATCTTCTTGAACTGCGGATTGTTCGCACTGCACTTCTTCACCGTCTCAATGGCGTTCTTGTAGTTGTGCAAGAAGGCGCTATACAGATCGAACATATCGGCCAGTCGACGGAACGGCTCACCGATCAGCACATCGCCGCCCTCGTGGGACACGATCGTCTTCAGGTCGGACAGGAAGGCGGTGTGCAGATCGTGGAGCTCGTCGATCTTGAAGAAGATCGTGTTCTCTTCCTCCTCCTTGATCACAGGCTGCGATGTGTTCAGGGTAGCGTGGATCGCCTTCTTGTACTGCATTTGGTAATGATATTAATTAGCCACTTGATCAATTTGAACACCTTCTCTGCGTCGCGCTTCAACCTCCTCAGGTCGTACGACATATTTCTGTTGTGTTTTGTGTCTAGAAACTACCCAATTTGACAGCAATACCGATTTGAGGTGACATTACTTAAAGATTTCTAAAGATTAAAATAATATTAAATCGATATGTGCATGGTAAATTTCTGGCATATCGTTTTTACCGTGCTTTACCAATTTCTCTTTTTCGGAGATTCGATATAGAGCGAGATAGTGCTTAAAGTTGCATGAGTGGGAGGGAGAAAGGCATTCGAACTGGCCCGCATATCAAGTCAAAATTGATGCTACATAACGTAATATCGATCATCGTTTCATATCATGTTTTTTTTTGTGTGTACTTATAATAAAATTGCACCCCCCTTATAATAATACCACTCACCTGCATCATTTTATTGAGGCACTCCACGTAGATCGTCTCGCTCTGAATAATTGAGCTGAGTATGGATCGTATTTTGGCACCGCGGGCATTTCCAGAAACCTGGTAAACGGAAAACGAAAGCACTTGGATGAGATGCGGGGTTGTGAGAGTGACATGTATGTATGTACATTGTACTGATAGAGTATATAGTATATGGTGGATGCGGAGGTGTCTACAACCCTTTCAAAACCATTTCCAAAGCTAAATACAATTCGCTACATTAGATAGCCTTGCAAATTACTCTATAATACATTGTCTTTTTGCAAGGCCATGGTAGAAACATTGAAATGGATGAGACAGAGATGGGAATACGCTGATCACAGCACAATGGATGGGAGCAAACAGGACAAAGACAAACCATATATGGGTAAATCGATCTTGGGATCGTGTGCATATATATACAATTGTACAAAACAATAAAATGGATGGAAACTGAAGCACAAACGAAGACAGAACTCAAATAGGAGACACACACACACGTTATAAATGGAAAACAGGCGCATTCAAAAGCAATAGCTATACATATTATGTACACAGATATGTATGTATAAATATATACAGAAATTAATGATCAATGCAGTGGATGCTAAAGCGATGGAAAGATCGTTAGAACCCAATCCACCTTATCAAGCATCCACTGTACGAAAGTTGAATGCTAGAATATAAGAATCCTGATCCGGGTACTCACAAGTATCGCTGAAACTAAGTTCTGTTGGGAGAAGAGAGCAGAAACGAAAAATCTTGGTTAGTAAATATTAGTATTAGTAAATAAAGATAAGTTCTTAAATTGTGTAGAATGGTTATGAATTTCGATAGGCCAGGGATTAATGGAAACTAGTAGGAGTACAAAAAAAAAGTGATCAAAGTAAAAAGTTTAATCAAAATTAAAGATCTTTAATCTTACTTAGATTACGAAATTATGATTCATTATTAATGGAATAAATTTAAAACAAACTTGTGCATGACGATTTGTTATAAATAGAAAATGAATCGTAAATAATCTTTTAGTAATGCCAAAAGGGCGAAGAATATTTAAATATTTCAAGATAATTAAGCTTTCTACTCTCTGAAATATTCGGTTTAAGGCTTTTCGAGATTGTACTCGCCCTACAAGTTAGGCAGCGCATGCATATTGTAATCAATTAGCGATTACGAAAAACATGTTAAGTGCTGAAGCGTGCGCTTAGTCATCTTAGTCATCATTGGGCAGGGGATTGCATCAACCCTATAGACTATAAGTTAGCTTTCAGCTTGACTTGGGGATTCGCATTCAGCTACAGAAACTATGAAGCTAAATGACAACGTTGAGTTGGCTGGGAATGGGAAATGTGTCTGGGTTGGCACTGGATAGTTGCCACTGGGGCAGGTGCGTTCATCCGTGAACTGATGCGAACGTGAACGAACCTTGCGAAGTGCTCCCGGCGTGGTTTGTGACGTGGTCTGCTCGTCGTGCGAAATGGTGCGCAATATGGGCGGACCCTCGTACTCCCCGTCGCTGTCCAGCGAACTGGACCGCGTCTCATTGCTTTGCCTGCAAAGTAGATAAATTGATTAGTAATTAAATTGAAAAACATTCTTCTACTATGCAGACTCACTGTAGGAAGTAGTCGATGTTGACGTAGTTGGAGGTCCTGCCTGGAGATTCGGGATCCGCCGCATTGGCCAGGGGCAGAGTGCTGCTGCCGGGCGTTGACAAGTCATCGCGACTGGAGGAGGAACCAGTGCGACCGGGCTTGATGAACACGTACTCCCCGTCGCCGTTGTCCAGCGGCACGCTATCGTAGTACGGCTCGTTGTCCGCTGCAGTCGAGGATTGCTGGGCTGCCGACGACGCCGCCGCCGCCGCCGCCGCCGCCGCCTTGGCGCTATCCGAACTCAGCGAGGATACACTCTCGTAGCTCTTGATCTGCAGGGGATTAGAATTTGATTAGCTTTTGAGTGCGAAAGCCAGGCGAGTCAACGTACCACCTCTGATATGCCTTGTGATGCCAGCGACTCCTTGGAGCCCACACTCCGCTGGTTCGTTCCCGATCCCGAAACCGATCCACCCTCCGCATCGCTGGCCTGCAGGCAGTTGCGCGACTTCTTCTCCAGACTGCTCGTGGAACTGCTGTCCGCTGCTGCCAGTTTGGCCGTTTTGTTTAGGCTTCCCGTGGGCGAGGCCCCGATGCCAGTTCGCCCCGGGGTCAATGATCGCCCCGGTGTGGAGGCAGTGCGTCCTAGACTTCCACCGCCCGAGGGCGAAGAGTCATTCCGCTTGGCCTGCTCCAGACTGTCCGTCTTGCCCACCATCTTGCGACCCAGCTCCTCCATCAATTCCGGATTGTTGACATTCACAAATTTTCCCAGCTCCGGTGTGGTTTTGCGATTCGCCGCATATTTGGAATCCAGATTCTCGGAGGACTTCTGGCGCAGAATGTCCGAGGGCTTGATGTTGCGCTCCAGCGAGTTGCCCGGACTGTCGGAGGAGAGGCTGCCGCCGGAGCTGCTGGGCAGGGGCATCGAGCTGCCCACAAAGGGAGTCTCTCTTTTTGGCGACGATGACAGCTGCTGCTGGTTGGGAATGGTGGGCGGCTCCACGCGGCGAATGTTCTTTGGCGGAGGTCTGTGAATGTGAAGAGAAAGAAGGCTGTATTAGTAGGGAAGGTATAAGGTTTATAGCCAAATGGTTCACTCACCTGGGTGGCATTTTCTTCTTGGCCTCCACGTGGGCTGCGTACGAGGTGAGCGACGGCGACAGCGGAGGAGCAGTGGCTTCCGAATAGCGAGCGAATGTGGAGGGCGGCGTGGGCTGCTGCTGCTGCTGTGGGTCACTGACCCCCGATGAAGAGGTGGCTCCATCGTCGCCCTCTTTGTCTTTGGCCTCCTTGACCTGGATGACGGTGACGTATTGCGAGGTGGACTTGCGCAACGGCTGTTTCTGGGAGGCTGTGGACTCCTTATCGCCATCGCTTGATCCTCCTGCTCCTCCCCCCATCGACGATGCTCCATTATCCGGCTGGGCCTTTATCGAGGCCGCCAATTCTGTGATGCACTGCTGCAGGGCTCCGTTGGTGTCCTTCTCGTTGCCACTGTCCTTGTCGCGATCCTCCCGCTCGAAATTCAGCTCCGCTATCCGCTTGCCCGCCCCCGTGGGCGGGGCAGAGTGGAGCGGACCGCTTGCCACCGCCCCCGCCCCCGTACTTCCGCCGCCACTCCCACTGCCAGCGGCATTTGTGTGTGTTGTGTACTTGTTGTCCGTGTTGAGCGACAGGCGATCCTTGTCCTTGCCGCCGGACGAAGTGGAGGACTCGCGCAGATTTAAACTGGATTTCTGTAAGGAAAATAAAATGAGTTAGTGACCAAGTTTCGAGTAAATCAATTGGGTGATCTTTGAACCAATCAGTGGCATTGTTAATGTAACTCAATTAAGACAAGTGAGTCGCACTGAATTCACATTTTAGAATACTAAGAACTGAAGGTATACAATCTTTATAACTATAATAATGATTATAATAATTAGATTTGTTAAACTGAAGCATGAGATATTGAAAAATAAGATACTATTTCTTATATTATTTTATAAAATTTAATTTTTCGGTTAACTACATCTATAATATTTAAGATGGAAGTTGTACCATAAAACTGATATTCGAACTATGTATATTTTAAGAATACTATGCATATTATAAATAAATTTAAATTTTCAGTGAATTTTTAAAACAATTTCAACGGTTATTTTATAAGAATACAAATAATTGTCATATATTATAATAATTATTGAATTCTATCTAATCTAATATTAATTAAAATTATTTCTCCTTCAGACTTAAAAGTTCTTGTATTATAATAATTATAGAATTCTATCCAACATAGTATTATTTTAAATAATATATCCCCCAGGGTTAAAGGTTCAATCGTTTGCCCCAGAGAGAGTTTAAATATGCAAAAGCTACCGAATAAGTAAGCTAAATTAACATATGCGAAATATGCAAACAAGTTGAGAGGAGAAATCGCTAACAATTCTTTGATTGCAGAACCAAATCGGGAGTAGATATGTTACCTCTACAGTAGAACAGATTCTGGCCAATTTCCCCGACCCAAGTGCTAATTAAGAGGTCTCTAATCCCAAGGCAAATAGCATATCGCATATCATAGCCACAAAAGGGCGCCAACGCCTCTGCAAACTATTTTTATGTACCATTTTTCTTTTTTTTGGTTTTGCTTTTATTTTCTGTCCAATCGAGTTTCCAAGCACGTAGCGCATTTCATTTCGTTTAATTTCATTCCGATTCGAGCCGTTTCTCCACTTTAAATGGCTAAAAACCGACAAACTTGGCTCAAACTCAAAACGCGTGCGTGCGTGGGATCTTTCTTTTTACTTTTCGTGTCTCATGTCTTGCCACACAATTTTTGGGCTTTGAAAAAAGTGAAAACTACATGGGTAAGCAGAAACAAACAAATAAATGAAATAAAAAAAATAAATAAATAAAGAGAGCAGCGGCCAGGCAACGCGCTTATTACCCAAAAAAAAAAACAAAAAGTGAAAAAATTGCCAACCGAAAATTGTCTGGGTAGCGGGATATATCGCATCCAAGTGGGTGGTGGCCAAAATGGATGGATAGACTACTGTAGATGTGGATGTGGATGTGACCAAGCGGAGCGATGAAGAAAGCGTGCCCAAGTGCGACTTGAAGACCGAAAGGTCGATGGCTACTTGCTCAGAGCTTTCTGCACCGAGAGAACAAGTATAATAATCAACAACCTACAAAAAGAAATTTTTAAAAAAATTTTGGAAATGTAGAAAAATTCATCATCAAATTTAAGAACAAATGTAAAAACTTGAACGATTAATTTATATTACATATTAAATCCATTTCCAGTAATTGAAATTAAATCCAATTTAAGCTAATATTTAATCTAATATTTAAGCATTTCTCTCTGTGTTCTCTCGTTCCTCCCCTTTTCTCGCCTTTCTTTCCTTTTTTCCTCTCTGCATTGATACAATTACTTAGCATATTGTTCAATTAGCAGTCACTTGGGGTCATAGGCAGCTTATCAGAGCCGCATTTTCTCATGAATGTGCGGGTGAGCAATGACAGGTTAACCCCTCACAGACACTTGTCCTCCAAATAGGACAGGCGACATGCCGCAACGTCACTGGCTCAGAAAAGAAAACAAGATATCACTAAAAACCATAAACCAATTTATTAACAACTCAAGTATATCTTTAAAAAAGATTATCTATATTTGTCAATATATCTAAAATATATGTTAGAAATGAATAATATTTTCTTAAAAAAAAAAAATTTTTTTTTTACCAGGCCTTATTTAAGATATCATATATTTATAGCAGAAAGATGAGAAAAGCCTGCATGCAAATGGGTGTTAATTGAAGCAGCTCAGTTAAAAGGCACAATAGACACTTCCAAAAAAATATGATTCACAATTTAAAGTGTGGCAATTAAGATCTGTAGATGTTTTGATGATTAGGTTTTTCCCTGGAACTGTTTGAATTCTTGGAGTCGCTTTAAATTACTAAACTTTATTTAACACTCGGCCATCAGCTGATTGACTCGCTTGCGTAAATACCATTTCCAAATTCAGAACAGCTGTTACCCCCATTTCTCTTTTTTTCATTTTGTTAGTCAACTGCAAAATTGTAAAATAGCTGTTCGCTGTTTTAATCGCAATCTCCTGGCCAAAAGTCGCCCGCATGTAACTACAAGAGCCCCTTTCTTTTGTTTTCCCCCAGCTCCCTTATCCACAGGCCCTATTGATATGGATTGCAGCTTATCAGCGGACACATTGTGCGTCGCTCACGCCTTTTTAAACCCCTCGACGCTCTCTTTTTCTGACTGCTTACAGCAAAGTTCAAAGCAATAGCACTTGTTATATTACAAAAAATACGAATAATAAGTCTGAATTAAAAATAAAATATACCTATATATTTATAGATTTAAATAGGTTTCAGATAAATGCAATTCGTAATAACAATTTGAAAAAAAAAAATTTTTCTTTTTTAAAAAGTAGTAATTAAAATTTAAATTGTTTTATATTTTTGATTGCCTAAACAATCTGTAAACAAATAATCCTGCTATTTATAAGGAATCCTTAAAAACTCCTATTTTTATTTGATCTCAGATCCTCCTATTTTTAACCTTTAGTTAAAAGACCTATTAAAAGTATTACCTTATTATTATTTTTACCCTAACTGTGCTGTATGTTTGTATTTTTCCAAGTGCTCTGCCTTAACTCTCTTTTTTTTTAGCCGCTATTGCTTAATTTCTTGGCCACACGAATATATATATATTTATATACTACACATAAAGTACATAGATATAGGGGGACCCAAGATATAGTGTCTACGTGTGTGCGCTTTGTTATATGGCATTTTGCGATAAGTTTTTATTGATTTCGACTTGTGATAATACAGCAACAATTGTTGCAGCTTTTTTTCGTTTTGAATTTCTTTATGTTGTATATTTTGGAATTAAGTTCTTAAGTTCTTAGCCGATTACGCACCCCTCTGGACCATAATTTGAATTTCTCCTTAAAAGAAGCCATGCTCCGAAATCAGCGCCACTTTGTTGTGTTATTTTCCTTACTGTCCCTTTGTTTTGGTTTAAATATAATAATACGACCGCAAATCCGAGGGAGTGTAGTACCCTATTGTAATCCCGGGGGTGGAAAAAAGGGGGGCGATCCGACGACTTAGTGACGATGACTAGGCGACCACGAAACTTGAGTCAACCGAAAAAAACACGTTAACAAACACTCACACACTCGCGCGAAAAGCGAAAAACGGAAGACGGAGCTCTACGAATGCAAAAAAAAAAAAATTATAAAAAATTTTACGTAATTTTTTGTTATTGTTTGCCCTCCGTGTTTTTTTTTTTTGCAGGTGTTTAATTGGGCTTTGTTATTTCTCTCAGTTGTAAACACAACAACAACTCACAAGCGGCGGGAAATATACGGAATTTTCACTACTTTTCCCTATAAAGAATATAGAGATTTTTTATGTTTCGACGCGTTTCCGTATCCGTCCGTTTGTCCCGTCACTGTTATTCACCCAAAACTATACTGGCGACAATATATGACAATATATGCAGCGACGCCAGCAGCAGCGCGAAAAACCTAAAGAAAATAATACTCACACACACTCCCGACAAACCCGCGTTCAGTATAAAAAAAAAAGAAAAAAAATGGAAAAAAAACCGGTGGTGTGGGTAGATAAGGGGCCGCTATTCGAGATATCGGAACGAGTGCTTATAGAAGTGGTAGAGCCCATGGACATACGCACACACTCACAGTCGAACTTCTGTAACCCGAACTTTCCTAACCCAAACCCGAAAGATCGAAAAAAAATATATCAAGATCAGTTTACTTAATCGTATCATTTAAAAATACAAATATTTACTTTCTTTAAAAATACTGTAGATTAAAAAAAGTATAATTTATAGAATTTTTACCAATAAATTATGTAAAAATACAAATATAATTTTCATTAACTCTCTTTAAAAGTACCGCAGATCAAAAAAAGTATAATTTATATAATTTTTACCACTAAATGATGTAAAAATACAAATATAGTTTTTGTTTACTCTCTTTAAAAGTACCGCATATTAAAAATAGTCTCTATAAAGCCCATAAAAATATGAACAGTTTGTAGTCCGCGTTATGAAAGTAATACTGTACTTATACAGGGTCAGAGAAATAACAGCTGTTCCATAAACCTCGGGGATCCCAGACATTAAAAGTAAAACTGCTACTAAACTTAAAGAACCCGGAACTTTCTTTGCATTTGCATTTAATTTTCTTATTATCAAAAGAATCTTTTATTTTTAATATCCATAAATTCTACATACATTTTGTAAAGTAATTCCCTATCGATAATTTTGAATGCTCCGCTCTATAAATGTATTAAACCCCCGACTCTCTCCTCTTTCCACACTCGATATTGATAAGCAGGCAATGACATTTGCGAAAGAAATTAAGGCCCAAGAAAGCTGAGCGCCTGGTAGTAATACCCCAGCCCTTGTCGATCGAAAAAGCGACGCTATATAGCTTGGCTCCAGAGTATTAGTCACGAGTAAGGGGAAGATTTTACAGTGAATTCAGTTGGGAACAGAACAATCATTAAAAATATAATGAATGGATTCGAAATATTAATGTACATAAAGCTTAGCGGCATTCGGTTTTCGTTTGAAAGAGCATTATTCGAAATTCCCCAAAGGGTTTTAAGATCTGAAAGACAACGACGATAACCTAAAACTAAATAAGATACTTTTGGAAAACTTCTACATATATATATGGAATCTTCCTACACTGATAAAAAAAACGAAGTAAATCTAAAGATTTCATATTCAATCCAAATATTTTTCGCTTTGATTTTCATACATAATATTATATTTAACGATTATAGTTAATTTTAAAAACGTTAAACATTGATTTTAATATACAAATTTTTTTTTAATAAACTAAAATAATATTTTCTACCTTGTTAAAAATATTTTCATTGGTAAATTTACCTTTATTTTAAATATTACGTTTTTTTATTTAATTTACATTTTTAATAGGAATCTTGGCATTCAATATGCAAATATTTATTTTTATTTTTTGTAATTAATTAAAATACAATTGTTCAATAATATACCATTATTAAATTCGAAATTATTTTCCTATTTTTAAGATATAACTTCTGGTTATATACTCACAAACTCTTTGTCCACGTTGGTGGTGCCTCCTCCTGGCGTTGCTCCATTGGTGGTGCCACCATTGTTAGTGCCACCACTTCCGCTGGCCGCCTCAAAGAGCGCCGTGGGATCCCCGCCAGAGGCGCGATACTTCTCAACATCGGACAGCAGGCGCTCCAGGTACTCCACATAGAGGGTCTCCTGCTCAAGCTCCTTGGTCAGCTCGAGGATGCGCAGCTTGTGCCGCTCGAGACTCGCCCGCACGTCCTGTTCCCAGGCGTCGGATAGCGAGCTCTGCGGGAAGCGCTGCATCCACAAACGCTGGAAGTCGTCGAAGACGCTCATGATGACCAGGAGCTACTCCTTCTGCTCCTCCTTCCTCGACTGCTACTCCTCCTCCTTCGATTTGCCTGCTCTCCGCCTGCACTTATTCCTCACTCCAGAGATGCGGTTTTCGATGATGCTTTATATTAATGATGATAATTCTTCGAGATGATGACGAAGAGAGGGCGAGGTTGCCTTTTATGTAACAACGAGCACCAGTTGTGCGTTGTCGCCTTCACCGCCTGCAAGAATGTGTGTGAGTTTCAGTGTCTGCATCTGTGAGTTGTTTTTTTTCGTATTTTTTCTGTGTGCGTCACAGTTGAAGACTTGAAATCTTGAATATCCTTGCGTGTGGGCAGCCAAGACAGCCACACAGCCAAAAACAACAACAACAGCAAGAGCACCTCGATGAGAAGTGTTCTCTGAGGGCCCTTTGTTTCACGGGGGCAAAGAAAAAACTCAGGGCTGCTGGGATTGTGGAGCACTGAACTAGTAACTTGGGCTACAATAGTATCTTGAAGATAGCAAATCCGTTGGGGTTATAGTATCAGGCAGAGTCGAAAGTTTAATACTTAAAGTTTTTGAAAAATTCTAGGGATCGTTTATACAACTTGGTATCTAAGAGATAATTTAATAATATTTTAAAAAATTCGGATGACCTTTCCGTTTAATTAAAAAAATTTATTTTGGAAAATTAGGATTTTGATTTTTGGTACAAATTTGACATTTTTCTTAATCGATTTTTTGCTGTAACTTGGACAAAAATGGTCCCAAATTAAAAATGCGTACTGTTTTGACCAAGTAACAACCTAATTATTAATATCAGTGCACTTTCCGTCTGATTTAAAAAAAATTAATTTTGGACCCAATTTTCACATTTTTGATAAGGGATACATCATAATTTTTGCGAAAAATGGCAAAATTTAAAAATTTCCAGGTTTAAATGCCAATCGATTGGGAATTTATTAACGAGTTCAACAAGGTAGGACACTCTATATTCGGATCATTATTTCAATTTTTATGACCAAAATATTCATTTTTTTGGGTGGAAAATCAGGCTTTTGATTTTTGGTAAAAAATCAACATTTCTTGATCGATTTTTTGCTGTAATTTGGACAAAAATGGTCCCAAATCAAAAATGCGTACTGTTTTGAGCAGATAACAACCTAATTATTAATATCAGTGCACTTTCCGTCTGGTTTAAAAAAAATAAATATTTTACCCAATTTTCACGTTTTTGATAAGGGCATACCATCATGACTTTTTGCGAAAAATGGCAAATTTTAAAAATTTCCAGGTTTAAATGCCAATCGATTGGGAATTTGATAACGATTTTAACAAGCTAGGACACTCCATATTCGGATCATTATTTCATTTTTATGACCATTTTTATGACCAAAATATTCATTTTTTTGGGTGGAAAATCAGGCTTTTGATTTTTGGTAAAAAATCTAAATTTCCTTTTCGATTTTTTACTGTAACTTGGAAAAAAATTGTCCCAAATTAAAAATGCGTACTGTTTTGAGCAAGTAACAACCTAATTATTAATATCAGTGCACTTTCCGTCCGATTTAAAAAAAATTAATTTTGGATCCACTTTTCACATTTTCGATTTTTTGCGAAAAATGGCAAAATTTAGAATTTTCTAGGTTTAAATGTAAATTGATTGGAAATTTAATAACGAGTTCAAAAAGGTAGGACACTCTATATTCGGATCGTTATTTCCATTTTTATGACCAAAATACTCATTTTTTTGGGTGGAAAATTATATTTTATTTATAAATAAACGATTCTAATCAAAGAGTTTCGAAAAAATATATCTTGAAGATACAAAATCTAATAGAAAAGCAATTGGCGTAAACACTCTCCAATTGGATTAACAATTTAAAGAAGCGGTTAAATAATTTTCCCAATTGGATTTCGAGTTCGAAATGAGCGGTTAAGTAACCGGTTGCACTTGCACTTGTATTTGTTTTTGTGGTTTTTTGTTGTTGTTTTTCCAGTTGCAGATGCTCTTGTTGTTGTTGTGCTTTTGCCCTTTCAAAATGCCTTTGTATGTGTGTGTTTTTTCGCTGCCGTGCAACATTGTTGTTTTCTTTTATTTTTTCGCCTTTTAGCCAAGGCCGAAATTGTTTTTTCTGGTCTTTTGTTTTTGCAATGTGTTTTTTTTTGTTTTGGAGGCGCAGACGCAATGAATTTTCTTTGAGATTTTCTCGTTTTTCGGTTTTTATCAAAACGACAACAAAAGCGTCGCACACACCCACACACGCACACACAAAGAGCAGCGCACACCGACACGGGAAAAGAGCGAGATTTCTATTCCTTTAACAATTGTTGTTGTTGTTAGTTTTTTGTTGTTGTTTTACTCTTCCTCTTTTCCTCCTTCCACTTCTTTCTCCCGTTTGTCTTCTTCTCTTTTCCGAGAGACAAAATCAGTGGGCGTTGCAGCCTCAAAAAAAAGAAATAAATATAAAAGCCACTGCACTCAAAAAAAAAGGTTTGCTTTTACAACGCACACGCTTGCACAGGTATCCTTGTATTATCTTTCACCGTTTGCCATTCCAATTAGTTTTCGCTTAGAAAAATCTACATATATATTTCACTCTTGGGCAAACACACAAACACATTTGCATATGTGCAGCATTAAGGCGCTGCATTGGTGTGGGTAAAAACTCGGCTTTGGTTTTTTGATTGCGTTTTCAATTCGCATTTCCCCGTCGCTTTCCCAGCCACCACTCACGTTTCATTTTCCGCCACGATTTTCATTCATTATTTTCACGATACACTTTCACATTGATTGGATATTGAACATACACTCCACATAAATATCCCAGCCGATTTTATATTACAAAAAAAACGATTTCATTTTTCTTCAGTTGTCCAACCTATCGATACGCCTCTTCTTCTTCTTCTTCGATTTGTCCGACCTATCGACTTATCGAATGAGTCTAGTGTGACCTTGCGGCGCTGCCAAACGATGGCAGGAAGTATCGATATTATATCTGTTGGAATAAAATTAAACTTGTTTTTTTTTTAATAAAATTGGTCATAAAATATTAATTTATTCAAAAATATTGATCATTCCATGCTTATGTGAGCGCTATATTTTGTCGATATATAATATCGGAATGCCTGGTGTTGCCAGACTCCTTTAACCGTTACCCGTTACTTTTTTCAAATGCCCAATTTAAAAATTAAAACTAAAATACCAAGAAACCCCCAAGATACACTGAATCTTATTTATTTGCCAAGTACAAGGTTAAAGTCCAGCAGACTTGTTTCCTTATCGAGCCCTGTTATTGCTCATTGATATTAATTAGTTTTTCCTGCACGGCACCCTATTTTTAGCCGCGAAAAACATTCCAGATTGACCTTAAATCGGCTTATCGCCACCTGCCAGATAAATTAATATAATATACAATTAAGGCGCGACCACTGATTCCGTTTCTTTGGTTTTTGCCGGCCTCTTAGTCAGCCCAAACTTTCTATTTCTGACGTAGCCACGGATCTGGATACGGATTTTGGTGGTCTCTTGTCTTATCGCCAATTAGAAACCCAGATAACCGGATGGATATATAAGGCGCTCGTTGCCGTCCGATGGCCATTTAATTAATTCCGGCCTCGGCGCTTTTGCTGTACGTTGTTTTTTACCTGTTCCAATTTAATTTAGGTTCGTAGTCTTAAGGATACTCACACACAAAATGTTGTAAGTACGGGGTTGGTAAAATCGGTTAAAGGACAAGATGTTTCTATAAATTGTGCAAATGTTCCAAGGACTAAGTTCTTGGTTTTAAATGAGATTGAGGTAAAGCGTTTCTTAGAAAAGAAAGTGGATGGAAAATATGTATATATATTTTTTATACAAAAATTTCGAGGAATAAAAAACAGTGAAAGACCAGAAAGGCCATTGTAGTTTACAAATCCTTAATGATTTTTTTTTGATTCTTATAATAAAACTCAAAAAATAACTGTTATTAGTATATTTTTAAATATAACAGTTATTCCTTGACATTTCTGAAAAAATGAAATATTATAGTAAAAAAAAATGTTTACCGTGTTTTATATAACTTACTAAAATTCTTAAAAAAAAAGCTAACCGCTTATTTTGTAAAACTATTTTTTTTAAATTTATTTTTCCCACAAAGTAGACATAAATTAAGTTAGAGTTTTACTTTTGATCCCGACGAATAACTGTTATTTTTCAACTTTTATTAAAAAACTCAAAAAATAACAGTTATTTTTCAACTTTTATTATAAAACTTAAAAAATAACAGTTATAATTTCAGTTTTACTGTACAAATCACAAAACAACTGTTAAAATGTGATTTTTAAAATAAAACTCATAAGATGTGGAATATTGATATTACTGGGGCATTTTGATCGCAGCACCCATTGGGATTCCCAGTCATATTCCAAAAAAAAAAATCCCATATACCATGTTGTATGGAGAGCTGTTCGACGCCTTTGGTGACCTATTAGTCGGGTACGGTGACCTATTAGATGGCAAGTGTCCCCCGCCCCGATTAGAACGCACTTACCTTTAACTGAAGTACAAACCATTTCCGAACCAACTAACCAATCCTGCGAACCGCAAACCCTATTCCCTTTTTTTAGATGCTGCAAGAAGTATGCCGTCTGCTGGATTATCCTGGTGGTGGCCGCCGTGGGCGTGACCTTGGGCCTGGTCTTCGGACTGCGGGACAGGGCGGAGGAGCCGCGTCGCATGGGCGCCGTTGCCTCGAACGGCGTGGGCTGTGCCGAGGTGGGAGGCACCATGCTGGACAACGGGGGATCGGCGGCGGATGCGGCCATAGCCACCATGCTGTGCGAGGGCGTCATGTTGCCGCACAGCTTGGGCGTGGGCGGTGGATTTGTGGCCACCATTTATTCCAAGGAGATGGATCACAAGGAGACCCTGATTGCCCGCGAAACGGCACCGGCGGCGGCCACGCAGGACATGTTTGTGGGCAAGGAGATCACGGGAGCTCTGTCCTGTGCGGTTCCCAGTGAAATCTATGGCTACCACAAGCTGCACACCAAATACGGCCGACTGCCGTGGAAGACCCTCTTCCAGCCGACCATCGATCTCTGCCGCCATGGCATCCTGGTCTCCAGATATCTGGCCGGAGTCCTGCAGCGCGAGGAGGAGCGCATCCGCAGCGAACCGTCCATGGCCGAGATCTTCATCAATCCGAAAACGGATGAGGTCTACAAGCAGGGCGAGATCATGTACCGTCACACGCTGGCCGAAACGCTCGAGATCATCGCCAACGAGGGCGTCGGGGTCATCTACGATGGCGGCCGGGTGGGCAGGAAGCTGGTCGAGGACATCCAGGAGATGGGCGGCATCATAACCGAGGAGGATCTGAAGAAATACGAGTGAGTAGGGGGTGTATTAAGTCAATTTACACTGTTTTCGAAGGGTGGTGACCCAGAATTTTTCAAAACTAGCGCTATTTATATTAGTAAATAATTAAATTAATTAGTTTACATTTTTCATGATCTTTCGAAATCCCTATTATACGTATTAGAGCCCTGCATTGAATTGATTCGATGAATTATTTTGAATTTTTTGTTTTATGTGAATGAATTACTTTGAATTTTGAGTTTAATAGAATTGATTGAATGAATCATTTGAATTCCGAAATAATTCAAACTACATTTTCATGTGAAGGTGAAAGGGTTCTAATTTTCTGGCTCAATCTGCCTCAATTTTAAACAATATGTAGTTATCATTGATTTTCAAAAATTTTCAACTAATGGTTCACAAAAAAAAGTAAAAATAAATTCGAAAATAAATCCAGAAATTCATACAAATTATTCATTCAATTCCAAATGCATTAGGAAATCATTTAATACAAATAAATAAATAAATAAATCTAATACATATGTCGAAACCCCCACTTTTGAGCTTCGAAGAAGGCTGGTGACCCCGACCGACCAAAAAACTTAGCATTTCATATATAAAAATTGATTATAATTAATAGTCTTATATATTAATCCCCTAGAAATACTTTGTACAAAGCTATATGTATTTACTAGTCATTTAAAGCTTAACTTAGAGATTGGTGACCCAAACTTAAGCAGTTAATATTTAGTATCCATTTGAAATATCCTTCTGAACTCGTTTTTTTGCAGTGTTCGCTGGGAAATGCCGCTGCACTCCCGCTTTGGCAACTACGACCTGTTCACCTCGCCACTGCCCACCAGCGGAGCCGTGCTGACCTTCATCCTGAACGTGATGGAGCCGCTGTACACGACCAATACGGACAGGTACTGGCAGCGATTGATCGAGACCTTCAAGCACGCCTACGGGCATCGCACCAATTTGGGCGACGTCCACTACGAGCCGGATGTCCAGGAGATCTACGAGAAGCTCGTGGATCCCAGCTTTGCGGCCGAGATCCGTAAACTGATCATGGACGACCGGACCTTCGAGGATATGGCGTACTATGGAGCGAATTTCGCCAACGAGGAGGATCACGGGACCGCGCACATTTCCGTTTTGGCCCCGAATGGCGATGCCATTTCGGTGACGAGCACAATCAACAGTCACCTGGGCGCCAAGGTGCGATCCCGCCAGACGGGCTTCATTCTGAACGACGAGATGGACGACTTCAGTACGCCGGGAAAGATCAATGCCTACGGAATACCCGCCAGTCCGGCGAACTTCATCAAGCCGGGCAAACGACCCATGTCCTCGACCTGTCCCAGCATCGTTCTGGACTCGCATGGCAATGTAAAGTTGATTGTGGGCGGTGCCGGTGGCTCCAAGATCACCACTTCGGTGGCCCAGACCATCCTGCGTTACTTTGTGCTCAACGAACCGATTGAGAAGGCCGTGAATGCGGGTCGTTTGCATCACCAACTGGCGCCCATGCACATCGACATGGAGCCCGATGTGCCCAGGCACACGGTGGCCTATTTGCGGGCCATCGGGCACGACATCAAGTTCCTCGAGGACGACAAGGCCTATTCCGCCCAGACGGCCATCGGAATCCTGGGCAGCGAACCGCATCCCGTCTGCGATCGAAGAAGAGTCGGCAGCGCCGTGGTCGTGGAGCCAGATCGATTGGACTAGGGTTCATATGCGCATCTCATCGGGGAACCTCTATATCGCATTAAATACTTTCGTTTTTAAGCCACTGAAATTTCGTTCTGTACTGTAAGAATTCGTTTGTAATGAGATCTTTGTTGTTAACCATTAAAATTGTTTGTTTTTAGGAATCTCTCGCTCTCTCTTTAATCGTTTTACATAGTTCTTTTGATCAAAACAACAAAATATATACATATGTTCTCTTTTGGGAGATCTTGTTAATTACCAAAGTATATATATAACAGGAAAAGAAGCTAACGTCGGCAAGTCCATGTTTTTATACCAATTCAATTAAAAACGTAAAAACATATATTTTTTGAAATCGTAAAAAGAATTTACTTCAAGTTATATGCTTAAATTTACTTATTTCATTCCTTTTTGCGATCTATAGGATTTTTAACTCTGAAATTATAAAAATAGCTTAATTAAGCAACCAAACGATGTCACATGAGTCAGTTTCCGGTCTGTTAATTCCAAATTATAAATATCCGGCTATTCAATTGAATCTATAAATGTTTATTTGGGCCTAACTAAATGTACATGTAAAATTGCATTGGCATATAGAAAGAAAATAAAAGAAAACACCAAACGAGTATATAGAATTTAAAGCAAAAACTGGTTTTCGATTTTTAGAATTACACTTTTCAAGGCAACGAAGCTCTGTTTTTCATAAAGGTTCAAAGCCCTAGGGTCATTAATTCAACGTATTTCATTTGCATTCTTATTTTAGGCGAAAACTTCTGGGCGAACCAAAAGTGAAATATATATTTATACCTTTTTCAATGGTATATTTATAATATTTGGACCATCGGCTACCCGAAGTTAGCTTCATTTTCTGTAACTTTCCGTTTTTAGATAGCAAAAATAGATGATTATAGATGATCTATATATAGGCGCACCTACCTCGTGTATATAAATGTGAGTGGTAGGCGCGTATTTTGGGTGCTTATGGTTGCTTATGGTAAACTAGGGCACATAGTTAATTAAACAATATCTCCAGATATATATGTAAATAAACTCAACAGGCACAGCTCCTGGATTCAGCATAAGATATACGGATATTTGAGATTTGCAGGCCGGCAGACTGCGAAACCGACTAATCATCGTCGTCGTCGTCAAGGCGTTTGCATCGCTTTTTGGCCATTTTTTGTTTCTTGTGCGCCGCCTCCATGCGCATATCCTCCAGATCCTCTTGCATTCCTAAAGAAGATACAAATTTTATTAGCATTTAATTATTTTTAAGTGGTTTTGGGTTTAATTACGCACCCAACTTCTTGCTGATGAACTCCTCCCGCTGCATCTGCGCAAAACTGGACTCCATCCCCCGATCATCGTCGTCCAATCCGCGATAGCGCCGCTTATCATAGCCGAAAATGTCGCGGATGTGCGAGGATATGTCCTCCTCGCAGTCGCCATCATCAATGAAGTCGTC
The DNA here is from genome assembly GCA_037075205.1 of Drosophila prostipennis. NCBI lineage: Eukaryota > Metazoa > Arthropoda > Insecta > Diptera > Drosophilidae > Drosophila > Drosophila prostipennis. The sequence continues at coordinate 388,512 of JBAMCJ010003207.1, read as the reverse complement.
CAACTCGGAATCGTACTCGTCCTCATCCTCGTCGTCGTAAATGCGTCCTTGAAAAGGGAGTTATATAAAGTAATTTATCTGGTTTGAAGCTCATTTCTCTTACTTTTGTTGCCTGGCTGCTCTTGGGGTTTCCGTCTCCTGACATCCGCGGGCGGGAATTGCCTGCCGCCCGAGGATCTCTGAACATCCGCGGGCGGGAACTGCCTGCCGCCCGATGATCTCTGGACATCCGCTGGCGGAAATTGTCGCGTTTTGCCCGCTGCCGCCGCCGGAGCAGCTGGACGATCTCTGGATGGGACGGCAGCAGCTGCAGCTGGCCGATCCCTGGGTGGAAACTCCCGCACAGCTCCGTTTTTGATGGCCGCCGCATAGGGGTTCTTGGAGGCAGCTGGGGCGGCCACCCTGCTGGAGGGTTTCCCCGCCGCCGCCGCCGCCGAAGCCGATGCAGTTGATCCTGGCCTGGCGGCGGAGGGAGCTGACTTACTGGCGGCGGGCTTTATACTTGAGGCAGGACTACGGTTAGTAGAGGAATGGGTATGGGAACTAGATGAACTGGAGCTGGCCTTTGCTGGCGGTGCTGGGGCTGCGGGCTTTTTGAAGCTCTCACTGGGTGGATTCCCCGCTGGCTTGGCTTGATTCAGCTTGGGTATGCGTCCGTTGGGCTCCATGCGATTGGTCGCCCCGGTGGCTGTGGCTTTGGGCGGCTCCCGGCCTTCGGCTTCCCGCATCTTGTCGCGCAGGGCGCGCTGCTCCTTCTGGCGCTGGCGCTCCTCCATTTCGCGTTTCTCGCGGGCGGACAGCAGGCGCTCCGTTTCCTTCTTCTTCTCGGGCTCAAAGACGACGGGCTCGTGTTGCTTCTTCTCGGCCAGGCGGAGCAGGGCCTGGAAGTCCATAGGCGGCGGCTGAGCCGGCCGCTTCACCTTGGCCCTGCGCTGCTCCTCCTCCAGCCGCTTCTTGCGCTCCTCCTCCCGCTTCTCGGCCTCCGGATCGTAGAGGGTTCGGGATGTGCTATAGGAACGGGCCACATTGGGGTCCCTGGACTTGGCCGAGGAGCTGGATGAGGAGGGAGTGCTGCTGCTGCCGCTGGTGCTGCTCCTCTGACGCGTGTGACTCCGGGCCTCCTCCCGTTCCCGGGTGATGGCCGCCTTGACGCGCTCCTTGGTGCCGGAGAGATCGCGCAGGGATTGCGGCCTGCTGGGCGCGAAGCCCTTGTCCTCCTGCACATCGCGCACCTTTTCGATGTACTTCTCGTAGAAGGCGTTGGCCTCGTTGGACACATAGCCGTAGTCATCGCCCTGCCCTTCGCCCGCCTCGTGGGCCCCGTCGGCCCCGTCGCCATCCTTGGCGTCCTCCAGCACGGACTTATTGGCCGACTTGGTCACCTTGAGCATTTTCCGTATCTTGTTCTTGGACTTCTCGTCCCGCTTGGCCATCAGCTCGTTGACCTTCTGGCGCTCCTCGCGCTTCCTTTCCGCCTCCTCGGCCTCCTTCTTGCGCAGGAACTTCTGGATGTTGTTGGACAGCTGCTTGGACTCCTTGGACTCCTTCTTGGGCGGCGCATACTTGGTGCTGTAGTATTTGCCCTGCCCTGTGCCCTGAAAAGGTGAAAACATGGTAACATTAGTGGAGAAGGGTTTCCATCTGGTTTTTGGGGTCATCGCAGGTGGGAATCATTCATCCCCAGGCTTCTCTGCTCCCAGGACGCCCGGGGGTGGTGTGACCCACCCGGACACCCGGATACCAACCTCGTCCTTGGTGGCCGCATCGTTTTTCTTCTTCGCGTAGTGCAGCAGCGCCCCGAAATCCATTTCGTCGTATCCGTGTCAAAATTTATTTTCTTTTTTTTGTTACGGTGTTACCAGATGGTGAAACGGTTTTTTTCCGACTAAATTCAAAGGCCAGTCGATAGCAGGGGAGACCGATAGGCCAGGCCTTTCGATAGGCGGCCATTGTCAATCGATATCGAGGTGAGGTGGTTGAAAAGTATCACAGTATTTTTAAAAAGCGTTAAAAATCAGAATAAACGGCTTGCCGATCGGCCCACGGACTAGCCATGTCCACTGATCCCGACCAGATGGCCAGCGAGTGCAGCAAGTGCGATAATCCCAGCGCCCAGAGTGCCGGGAACAAGCAGTCCTCCGCCGAAGATCTCCTCCAAGCGGAGGCAATTGGGGAAATGGATTCTGCGAATGGTAATCCCGCTGCGCCCCCTGCCGCCGCCTCCTGTTCCTGCGAAAAGCCGAAGGACTCCACCGCGGACATGGACATAGACAACGATCTGACCACCAACGAACGCATGCCCACGGTGGACGAGCTGGAGCAGCCGAAGGAGCCCAGGGCGAAGCCACCAGAGGTCAAGGAGGAGGAGGAGCAGTTGCAGTTGGAGCAGCACCCCGACCAGGACCTGGACCAAAAGCCACTGGAACAGCCAATCGTACAGCCGCCGCCCAGCCCACCGCCAGCCATTAAAATCGAGGACGAGGAGGACAACAAGCCACTGAAGCCGTCGCAGCAGTCCCAAGAGGAGATCCCGCCCAGTTCGCCGGAGGCGGCCCCGCTGAATCCCAGCCCGCGGCCAGCTGGCAAGATCACGCGCAGCAGCCTGAACGGCACGGGCAACCACCATCACAACCAGGTGGCCACGCGAACGCCGACCATCATGAAGCGCCTGCGGAAGAGCACGCGCTTCAAGGCCAAGCAGACGGGCAAGGGAAATGCCGGCGGCAGCAGCAGCAACAGCCAGTCGAATGGCCACAACAATGGCCCAAACGGTTCCACCGGCAGCTCCATACATCTCGCGGGCGCCGGTGCCCATCCCAGCAACACCAACAGGCACGGCAAATCCGGTTCAGCGGGTCCGGGTGGAGGAGCCCCGGGGGCACGGAATCGTCGCACTCTGTTCAAGAGGCCGGCACAGAAGACGCCAAAGGTGCAGGCCTGCACCAGATTCGTGAAGAGCGTCTTCTACAAGGGCAGCTATATGCAGATCGGGGATATCGTGAGCATTGTGGACGGGGATCAGAATCTGTACTACGCCCAAATACGCGGACTGCTCGTGGACGCCTATTGCGAGAAGTCGGCCTTTCTCACCTGGCTGATTCCCACCCAGGATAGCCCGGATCCCCAGGAGGGATTCGATCCGGCCACCTACCTGATTGGTATGTCTGTTCGGCAGGGGATCTCCCTGTAAACCAATATTAATCTCCATCTCCTCTGCTTTAGGACCCGATGAGGAGCTATCCCGAAAGCTCTGCTATCTGGAGTTCGTGATGCATGCGCCCAGCAATTACTATTTCGATCGGAGCACCCCGTTCCCGCTGCCGGACGTGGATGAGTATACCGCCCAGAGATCCGGTGGATACATCTGGACGCGACTGCCCGTGGTGAAGCGGGAGAAGGGCAGTGGACACAAGGCGGGCGGCAGCGCCTCCTAGCAGGAGAGGCGGCCCAAGGGCAAGATGAAGAAGAAGGCCAAAGCCAGAGTCCTGAATTTGAATAACCTAATTTATTGAGTGGAAAATATAGAAGTGCGTCCAGAAAACTCAATGTTTTATTTTTAAATTAGTATTGTATAGAGCCACACACACTTCCAGTTTTTAAACTATACTTTACAATACTCGAAAATCAACGAGATTTGATGAATATTCTATAAGGAATCTTAATACTTTATTAAGCATGCTAATATTTGTACTCTAAGCTATTTTACTAGTATTAAATAATATGTGTTCTAATTCGGGAATTACTTTGAATATTTTGTATAATAAGATATAAATATAACTTTTTGAAATCCAATAATTATTAATTAGTGAAATCTTTAGATTGGGGGAATTGTAGCACAAGAATCTTTTCAGTTTAATTAATTTATACTAATTAAATTAATTTAATTTTTCCCATAAATCTATTAATATTAATAAGTTTAAAAATAGTTAAAAATAAAAAGGTATCGAATATATATCGACTTATATCCAAATATCGAATAGTTAACATTGACAGCCGACGGTCACACAGGCCAGGCACACCATTTTCGATAAACTATTCTATCGAAACGGAACTGGCAAAAAACACGAACTATTTGCAATAAATTGCAAATTCTCAGGAATCCGGAATAAACAGGCTAAATCGCGACAATGGAGGTGGACGAGGAAGAGTTCGAGGTGCCATCGAGCAGCAGCAAGGGCGAGAAGAAGCGCTTCGAGGTGAAGAAGGTAGGTGTCGAGCAAAAAAGCTGGGTCATTGGCATTGGAAATATATTGTTGGTAACCCTTCTTTCTTCTTTTCCCCCCGAAAAATTCAACAAATATCAGTGGAACGCCGTGGCTTTGTGGGCCTGGGGTGAGTAACACACACGATTTGAAGTCCGCCCCAGTCGGGGTAATAACCATTTTCCGTTTCCAATCCCATCCAGACATCGTGGTGGACAATTGCGCCATTTGCCGCAACCACATCATGGACCTGTGCATCGAGTGCCAGGCGAACCAGGCATCCGCCACCAGCGAGGAGTGCACCGTGGCCTGGGGCGTCTGCAACCACGCCTTCCACTTCCACTGCATCTCCCGCTGGCTGAAGACCCGCCAGGTCTGCCCGCTGGACAACCGCGAGTGGGACTTCCAGAAGTACGGTCACTAAAATCTCTGTCGTCGGAATTCCATCCCCCAGGAGCACCAGATGGAGCAGCGCATTAACCCAACCCACACCACACACACACATCCATAAACCCCCAACGCAAAACCCTGCTTCATCGGGACAATTAAATCATATAATACCTTCTTAGATCTTAAGCGAATGGGCCAAGGCGCGAGAATTGGTAACAACCTTCGGGACACGGAGAGTTTCAGTTCCCAATTCCCCCGATTACTCCCCAACAAACAGACCTTTTTGTAACGCAAGAAATAAAAGCTGTAGAAGATGGAGAAGACTTTCTATGTATACCTTTCGGTCCTGGAAATAAGGGATATCCAATGAATCATAAGAAATATTATAAAAATCCTTCAAGATTTTAGAAAAGTATAAATGCAATTTTGTTGTGTTCATTTATACCTCTGGAAATGTAGAAGAAATTTTTCAAATCGGAGCATTCATTAAAAAGTTATGACCAAATAATAAAATTCAAGCAGTGCAAGCAGTCGCTTTGCTGTATGTTATCTCCGTCTCCCTTGCACTTCCCTTAGCTGAGTAACGGGTATCTGATAGTCGATATTATTTTAGGTTAGATAGTTATTCTTCCTTTCAAAAATTCTAAAGACCCAACCATGAAAAACCCAGCACAATATGTTAAAAATAAAATTAAAAATACAAAAAAGCTGTGTGATTCGCAGAAAGTCCTTTGTTCGACACATGTATGGGGAAAAAGACGTGAGTGATGAGAAAATCAACTGTTGATAGGAAGAAAAAACCATGCATTTGTAAAAACTAAATGTTCTTTTTTAGTTTATTATGAATGTTTTGCGGCCGTGGCTGCCGAAATTGTTGTTGGTGGCTTACAAAATAATACACAGTAGTTACACATATGAATAAAGTATATATAATATATATTGAATATGATTAATGTATAATTATATATGCTAGCAACTAAACTTATAGGTAAACAAAAAATAATCATATCGTAAAAAATCATATATTTATATTTATTACTATGGGTAATAAAAATATAATCGAATCGGTGTGTGTGGGCCAAGTACATTTCGTTTGTGTGTGTGGTTTAGTTTTTAGTTTTCCATCTGCCGGGCTTAAAAAAAAACTAATTTTGGACACTACGAAAATATGGATGAAATGTTTTTGGGGATGATAACAGAATGATGGGTATGAAGCATGTGTGCGGGCTGATTGGATTGGGTTGGATCGAAAACCAAATATATATATTTTGCAAAGTAGAGTACTTGGATCGCTGAAGCTGAACCACTTGAATCACCATTTTTGTTTTCAAATTTTGTTTAGCAGTTTTATTTGTATGTTCGGTTTAATCATTTTTCGCTTTCGCTGGCTTTATAATTTAATTCTCCGCTTTTTTTGTTTTTGTTTTGGTTTATATACATTGTATTCTGTTATGTGAAAATTTATGATTTGCTAAGTTTCGCTTTATCCCCTCTTTTCCTCTACGTTTTTGTTTTTCGATTTGTTATTAATATTAAATTTGTTGTATATATATATGTATATATATATATTTAATTACTTAATTGAGTTGTTTATATATTGCTGTTCTTGTTGTTGCTGCTGCTGCTGCACTATTGTTTTGTTGTTGGCTTTTGTGGGATTTTCTAAAGTATCCTTTATATATTTATTGGTTTTCGTTTCGCTTTGTAAATATAAGGTTGTTTTTGCTTTATATAAAGTTAACGTTAGGTTGTAAGGCGTCTAAAACCGCTGCTAATTGCGTTGTTGTGTCTGTGTGCATTGCATTTAGAATATGGTAGTTAAATCCTTCCACATTTTTGTTATGGTTTATTGTTTTTCATAATGGCTGGGGCTCCCGGGCTCACTGCTCACATCCTGCTGGTTGTTATTTCTCAACTGTACATGATTTGTATGCGATTTAACTCTATTCTTAGCTTTTTAACTATCAAATTGCTGCTGGTGTTGCTGTTGCCGCCGAAGATGTTGCTGTTGCTGCTGTTGGTGTTGCTGGTGGCGATGCTGCTGCTGCTGCTGCTGCTTTTCCTGTTCCTCTTGCAGTTGCTCCACGCTGTTGCATTTTCCTCCGACCTTTTCCTACTTCTAAGCTTTAAATTTCCACCTGCGAAAAGAAAAGCACACCAAACACACACACACGCAACATGCAACGCGAACACAAAAAATCAAGGACACAAAAGATATGCAGAGAGAAAAATGGGGAGTAATCGCAAAGAGAAAAAAGAGAGAAATAGAAAAGAAAGCGAAAAAAAAATCAAGTTATAATCAGGTATATATATATATCCGGATTCGATTTGTAAAATGTTTGTCAGCCTGTTTCTTTTCTAGTTAGCTTCCTGAATATATATAGGAAAAACCAAGGATATATCAAGGATCTACTTGGACTAAGATCTTAAGCTAGGGTTCCTATGGGGATGTTTCACAGGCTCAGCAGCAGCAGAGGCAACGACGCCAGCAATCCTTAGTCTGCCCCTCTCTTCACCCGGCGATCCTCCATATTCGTGTCCTGGATTCTCCTCCTCCTCCTCCTTTTCCTTTGCGTTCCTCATCCTCTTCTCTTGGCAATGGCAGCTGTGCTTAGTCAATTTGCTTGGAGATCAGTCGTTGGTTATTTCTGGCCATGATGGTTGTTATGATGATGATGCGAGGCGGCTGCCGGCGCTGTCGACGTGGATGTGGATGTGGCCACCACTCCTACTCCTCCGCCGCTCGACTTTGGCTGGCTAATCGGCGGCTGGCTCTGCAGACTGGCGAAACTTGTGGGCGCCAGGAGAGCGCAGGTGCCGAAAGTGTGCTTGGGCATGCTCAGGAATCCAGCTCCTCCTCCTCCTCCTCCACCGCCGCCGCCGCCCGAAGAACCACCACCACTGCTGCTGCTCACAATGGCCTGTCCCTGGCCAGGACTCGAGGTGCCGGCAAACTTGCCCAGCTGGTAGTAGTGCATCGCATAGGAATCCTCGCCGGCCTGGCCACGCTGCTGCTGCTTGCCATTGGGAAAATAGCTATTGCTGTTGGTGGTCGATGTGCAGGCCGATTGAAAGGAGCTGCTGGTCGTGGATGAGGGCGATTGGGCCGCTATGGTTGTTGGCCCGCCACCGCCGCCCACTGTGGAGGAGGAGGAGTCCACCGCCTCGCCAGATGATGAAGTGGCTCCTCCTCCTCCTCCGCCGCTGCCGCCGCCGCCGCCTGATGAACTATTGGTACTGCTGGAGGAGGTATTTACCGTCAAACTAGTGCTGCTGGCATACGAGACATTGAAGGACTCATCGCCACCGCCTCCGCTGCTGTTTAGCTCGTCCATGCCGCTGCTACCCGCTCCCTCGGCTGCTGCTGCTGCTGCTGGTGGAATGTCTATGGTGTGCGACTCGTTGCCAAAGATCAGGCGGAGCCGCTTCTTCTGCGGTGTGCCATATACACTACTGCTGCTGGGCGCCGGCGATCTGCGTTGGCTGCTCCTGCTGCGGCTGCGCTGTTTCTTTCTCTGCTTCTTGCTGGGCACTAGCTGCTGCTCCTCCTCCTTCTCCTTCGGCAGCGGCGGCGGTGGCTCCTCCTCTTCCTCTTCCTCGGCAGCTGGCTCCTCGTCTTCGTTCTCTTCCTCCTCCTCCTCCTGCTCCTCGTCGTCATCTTCATCATCGTTGCCATGCTCGGAAATGCCCTCCATGCGCAGGATCTCGTACTCAATGCCATTCGAACTGCTGCCGGTAAGATTTAGCGCAGCTCTATCGGATCCCTCTCCGGCTGCTCCTCCTCCGCCGCGATGAGAGCCCGCCGCGTTGCGGCCAATGCCGCCGTTGCTTAGGCTCGTTCCGAGCTCAATTACCTCGTCGAGGATCGGTGAACGCTTCATGCGCAGCGTTAGTTTCAGCCTGCGCTCTGGGGTCTTTAGCAGGGGTTCCACATTGCTGATGCTCGAGGTGGCAGTGGCTGCGGCAGCTTCTCCTGCCGCCTGTGCTGCTCTCTTGCGCTGCCCACCACCAGATCCCGATGAGAATCCGCCCAAAGCCTCGCAGTGGATGCTCTGCGCCGCTGCCAAAGCAGCTGCCCTTCGACTTCGTTTCTGCTTGACCGGTGGCGGATTAGCAGCTCCTCCCTCGTCCCTTTGCTGCTGCTGCTCCTTGTTCGAAGGATCGGGATCGAAGCTGGCCAAAAGGTTCTTCTTGTAGGCGGGACTCTGGCTGCGACTGCGACGCGTTGCCTGCTGCTGCTGCTGCTGCTGATTTTCTGAGGATGTGGATGTGGATGTGGATGAGGGTGTGGACGAGGCCTCACTTGGTGCTGGCTTCTTCGATTTAACACTAAGTCTACCGCTAAGATTAGAATTATGATTAATTCTACTGCTATTATTACAATTATGATTATTACAATTTGTAATCGTTGTTGGTTTGCTGCTGCTGCTGCTGCTGTTGCTGTTGCTATTTGTTGTGGTTGCAATGTTATTGTTATGGGCAGTGGCTAATCTGGCTACCAATCCTCCTCTTCCCGCACTATTTCGCGTCACACGCTTCTCTTGCTGCTGCTGCTTCTCCACCGGATGTGTCTTCTCTGGATGCGGATGTGTCTCCTCCGGCAGGTTAAACATTTTGGGCGGCAACTGATGCTGATCCTGCTGATTCTGCTCCCTCTTCTGCTGCTGCTGCTGCTCGCTGCTGGTGTCGCTGCTCTCGCCGTCCGTGAGCTTCTCCTTCTGGCGTTCACTGCGTCTCAGCTGGCGCTGCTGTCGCTGCTGCATGGCGGCAATGGCCATCTGGGCGGGCTTGCAACGCGGCACAAGGACCACAGGCGCCTTGGTGGGCAGCGGAATACTGGTAGCCACAATCACCGGTGGTGCGGCGGCCACCACCACCTCATCCGTGGAGGCGGTGGAGATGCTGCTGCTGGTGCTATTCACACGCATCGATTTGCGCAGACTGCTGGAGCGACCACCATTAACCTCGCAGCCCGCTCCGCCGGCGACGCCGCCACCCACTGTTGTTGCTCCACCTGCTCCAGTTCCAGTTCCTGTTCCGGTTCCAGTTCCTGTTCCTCCTCCTCCTCCGCCTCCTCCGGCTGGCTTCTGCATGGCGGCCAATTGCTGCACAGCCGCCGTGGCCTCGGCTCCAGTACTGGCATGCTGGCCATGATTGTGGTGATGGTGATGATGATGATGGTGGTGATGGAAATGATGCTGATGGTGGTGCTGCTGCTGGTAGGCTGCATTGGCCATTATCATCTCGGCATCGTACTTGGTCATGCCCTTTTGGCGCAGCTCCTTCATGGTCAGCGGGGAGACGACAACATTCGGCAGTTTCTTTTCGAGCAGCGAGACGGGTGCGGTGGCAGTGGCCTCCTTGCCAGCTCCGCCAGCCGATGGCTGCGATGCCACAGGCACTGCAGCTCCAGTTGCAGCTCCTGCTACTCCACCTCCTCCAGCTGCTGCTGCTGCTCCTCCAGAAACCACCAATCCATTCGTGCTGCTACTCTCGCTGGTGCCAGTGGAATCGTTTGTATTGCTATTGCTGTTCGAGGTGCTGTTCGTGGAGTTGGCCCGGCTCTTGATGCGATTAATCCGATTGTCCGTCTCGCGCAGGCGATAGCCGCCATTGTTGCCGGGTCCACTGGTGGCCAGGCCGAGTCCCATGCTGAGACCCAACATCAGGCCATCATCCTTGCCGGCAAAGGCGCCAGTCCCGCGGCGTTCGCACGTCTCGCACTCGCAATAGCGATTCGAGTCCCCGAAGAAGTCCTCGCCATAGAAACAGGTTATCTCCTCGCCCACCTCGATGTCGCGCAAAACCTTCACGCACGCCGTATCCCTGCCGGTGGCCAGGAACTTGCAGTTGGCGCGACAGTCGTGATTGATGTACGCAGCCGGTCCCAGCCACAATTGGGCGCAGTTCTTGCGGCAACTATACATCACCGAAAAGTCATTTTTGCCCGAGTGCAACAGAGCGGCCTCCTCGGCCTCCGTCAGCTCGGCGATGCAGCCCACCAGGCATTCGATCTTGTCGTTCTTCGACCAGCGCTTCGTCGAGCTAATCTTGGCGCCGCGTTGCTCCTCCAGCGAATATCTGTAGCAGGCCTCGATCGCAAAGCCGCTGTCCTTGTCGAAAACGCGCAGGTATCGGACAATCTGAAAGGCATTAAGGGAGACTCGATTAATGGGCCATTATTAATCCCATTCTACATACATCTAATTACAATATTGTATCAACTAAATTATAAACTATAAATCTATTTACTCCTTCACTTACATGATCATGCAGCCGCTTGGTGGCAATCTTGTTCTTATTCTTCAGATGACGCGGTATCCAAGGACCATCGTAGATGCGCTGAATGGCCACATCGTAGTTCTGCGTGTGAATAAAATCATCCACAATGGCCTTCAGCTGCTGCGTGTCCACCTTCAGGGGGCGAAAGCGTATGTTCATCTTGTGGGTCTGGAAACCGAGATGCGGATCGAGGATCAGCGATGTGGCCAGGTCATCGTTCTCGGAGAGTTCACGCGGCGACATCCCGGTGGATTGCGAGAGGCGGCTGACGGCGCTGCCGTTGCAGCCATTGAGTCCACTGACCACCGATCCTGATCCCGATCCCGATCCAGCGGAGGCCCCTCCTCCTCCACCGCCACCGCCACTGCCATTGGAGGAGGAGTGATGCGTCGACTGATGATGGTGACTGCTGGGATGCTGCTGATTCGCCTGCTGATAGTGGGGGGCATGCGGATGGTGGTGGTGCTGCGGCGGCTGCTGCTGGTTCGCCTGGTGGTGCGCAGATGGCGGGGCGGATGGCGGGGGGCCATGACCCTTGTGGGACATGGACGACAACAGAGCCGCAGCCGTCGCCGTCGTCGTCGACGTGGAATTGGAATTGGTGGCTAGTGAAGACGTTGCGCTGGTGGTGTTGCTGGCCGAAGCGGTGGAGCCACCGCCGTTTGAGCCACTGGAGCTGCTGCTGTTTGTAAATCTGCTGCCAGTTTCACCGCGACGCGTGTGATTCGAGCCGACGACCATTCTGCAGGACAGTCTGCAAAGATAAAAATAGATTTATTTAAAAACAAATTTTAATTATATTCTATTGCAATTATTAAAAATATTAATTATCTAATCGCCACTAAACTTTTTTTTTTATTTCTGTATCGATTCGAAACGTCAAAAAAAAATTTTTTTATGTTCTATCAACCAATCTAAAAAAAACCTTTAAAATTCGGAACCCGGCAATTATCAGCTGTTTTTGAATTCAAATCACTAAGAACCGCAAACTGTTTTTCTCTTATCTGGCAACGCCGATATTCTTGGGTTACATGGCTGAGAGCGAGATGGCAATACGATTTCCAGGACTAGGACAAGTGCAAAAGTATTTGCACAGACACACACTCCTTCCTTTTCGCTCTCTCTCCCTCTCTCTCTCTCTATCGCTATCGCAACAAAGGATAGTTTTGCAAATGTTTAATCTACACAAAACAGCTGTTTAGCACAATAAAATTTGTGCTATATTTTTCACTTATCTCGTTCTGCTCAAATTTATGGCCATTATTTTATTTTTACTCATACGGCTTCGCGAGAGGGAGAGAGAAAGGGAGTGTAACTGAGGTCGTCGACAGACATCCCTCCCGCTCGCACTCGTTCCAGGCTCTTCAAGCACACGCACACACACGTGCGAAAAATCAATTAACTTGACAAGCACATGTAAAAAAAGTATTGATCCACAAAAAAAAAAAGACAATATGGTAATCCTGGAATATGCAAGCACACACACACACTTACTGAAAAAAATGATTAAACTTGTGTGTTGATGTACAAAAAGCAAACAAAAATTGATTATCGATTTGCATGCGCAGCAAACCGTACTTTTTAATTTAGCATTTTCTTGAAGCTGCGCGGTAACAGAAACGGCAAACTGCTCTTTTTTTCTGGACCATTAAATAAACTAACATAAACACAAGTGGGTGGTGCTGGGAAACATGGCTGGAAATGGGAAATGAATATTTGTTGCTGGCCGAATTGTTCTGAATGGAAATGACTTTTTTTGCTTGCAAATTGCTCTCTCAGCTGTTTACAAACGCATACACACACGCACAGGCACACACGCACGCAGGTGAGAGCGAGAGAGCAGCATATGCGCAGTGAGAATGACAGAAAAAGGGTTGCCAAGTGCAAGAAAGGCTTGCAAATTAAATTAATTAATTAGAAGGGGCGGAAATTAAGAAAAAAATTAATGGGTAACTGTGGTTCACTTGGCATTTTGCTTTGTAAAATCCCAGTTTGCAAACTTCTTTGTTTATAACAGCGTTTCCAGCGATTTGCCAACCCTAGACGCTCGTTACATGGGAACGAAAAATGGCGGCGCCTGTTACACACACACACGCACAGTCGAACACACACAGACACACACTCTGGTGTGCTGTTTTTTTTGTTTTTGCACTTTTTTCGATATTCGATTTGTTGTAAACATTTACCTTAAATGAATTATTCACTAAGGCGCTATTGCCTCTCGCTCGCACCCGCAAAACGATGCTTTGTCTGCTGCTGCTGCCTCTGTGTGCGTGTGTGTGCGTGCGTCTTTTTCCACGGCTTTTCGTCGAGACACACACATACACACAGCGATTGGAGTTGGAATTGGTTATCGTTTTGGATGGCTTGGATTTGGCTTTGGCTGCGTATCCAAAATATATCGCCGCTGCTGTGCCAAATCATTTTAGCTCTTGACGCCTTTGTTCCCCAAAAACATCCAAACGCCGTCCATGGCTCTCGCTCTCTGCCTCTCTCTTTCGCTCTCTCTCGCTCGCGAGACGCTCCAAAAGTCGCGAGTCGGAAAGGGAATCTATCCCCCTCTCTTTCACGCCTAGAAGCTGCTGCTGCAGCGCACACCAACACACGCACACCCAGACGGATACATATATTCCTGCGGACGAGCCAGGCGAGACGTGTGTACGTGCGTCTGTATGTATGCCTTTTTCTTCACTTCTCCGCTTGTTTTCTTTTCACCACTTGGCTTCTATCTCCGTTGCGATTCTCTTGTAAAAGACCTCTGTGTCGGATCGGCTCTAATTCGGACTTAATTTACAAAATGCGGCTGCTTTTTTTCCGCGATTCGTCCCGATTCACCAGTGTTGGCCGTCTAGGGATGTCAAAAATATATCAAAATATCAATACATCGATATTTTTTGCAAAAAGAATATATTTATATCGTGATATTTTCTTTAGCCAAATATCACAATATCGATATTTTTCGTTCCGATTGGCAATTGTCAGCTCACTTAGGGCTTTTATTTACGCGGCTAAAATTTTGAAATTCAACTGAAAAAAAATCAAAAGTATCTGATATATCGACGTTTTTTTGGCGATATATTATATTTTTATATATATATATATATATATATATTTTTGTTAAAGAAAATACATCAAAAAAAAATATATATAAAATATTTGACATCCCTAGCACCGTCTCGCATTTTGGCCTAACCGTTTTGTGAAAACGCAGTATATACCGAAATAAAACCGAAAATATACCATAAATAATGTGCGGAGGGTGTCACGGCTAGGGTAGCGGAGACACTCACTCATCGCGGGATTTTTTGGCCATCTGTAATAGAGGTGGAGAAAAAAAAACATCGATGAAATTATTTAAATTTATTTATTATTTTTATTTATTAATTATTTATTTAAATAATTAGAATAATATAGCCCAACTGAAAAACTTTTATAGTTCATAAAAAAACAAAACAAAGCCTTTATTCGGCAAAAAAAAATTTTAAAAATTTATTAACAATATTTAAATGATCAGCATTTTTTATATTATAGCATACATTATAGTATTATAGGATAGTACTATAAAAAGCCCAATCCTCCGCCGCTTCCTTCCTAACTTAGGAATCCTAAGCCACCAATACAGTATACAGTGGCGGATCCAGGAATTGGTTTGGGGGGTGTTTTCAAAACAAATTATTTGTTGCATACTTTTTGAATAGCAAATTTTCTTTAATTTTTCGAGGTTTGGTGATTTCTAACCCCCGTGGATCCGCGCATGATTGTAGTTTCTACGCAAACTAGTATCTCAGTTTTAAAGCTATCGGGCTAAAACTTTCCCAAAAGTCTTATATGTATTGCAGGTAGTATATAAGTCGGAACGAGCCGGATCGGACAACTATATCATATAGCTCCCATAGGAATAATCGGGGAACAAAATGTAAAAAAATTATATCTTGGGTGGGTCTTTTGAACCTATAACCTCCTACTTTTGTATATGCCATTTTTTTATCTAATTCTGAATTTCGAATACATTTTTTTCAAAATCGGACGACTATATCATATAGCTGCCATAGGAACGATCGGAAAATTAATGGGAATATAATAGGAAATAAATAAATTATTGCTTCGTTGGTTTTTATCGTATTCTCTTCTACTCTTTGATATGATTTTTTTTTAAATGTTTTCGAATTTCGATTTTAATTTTATCAATATCGAACTACTATATCATATAGCTGCCATAGGAACGATCGGAAAATTAGTGATAGGAATATCTGCAAGGGTATATAAGCTTCGGCTGGCCGAAACTAGCTTCCTTTCTTGTTCGCTTTAAAATTGGTGATATGTCTAAAACATCGATTGTCGCCATAAAACATCGATGTTTCTAAAAAATTGTACAACATCGATGCATCGATGTTTTCATCGATGTTTGTCCACCTCTAACTGCTCACATATTTTTTTCTTCCGAAACGAATCTTCGATTGTGGCTTATTTTCCATCCCAAAAGGAGCTCCCGTGCAAATAGTTGCAGCAATTTGAAGATCATACCTTGAGGTAAGTGGTAGTCTAAGGCAAAGCCCGCGAAAAGCGGGGAAAAGTGCTGTGGGGACAACGAGGAAAACGCACACACACCAGCAGCCTGAATGTGCGTGTGTGTAAGTGCGCATTTCTGGAAAGTGTCGCTGTTTTTTTTTTTTTCTTCTTTTCGATTATATTTTTGTGCTCATCGTATTTCACTTTTGTGCTCTTTTGTTGTACCCAAAGCCCTCGAAATATTTCTGCATAAATATCAAGTTAAGGTGGTACATTCAAATGACAAACTTGGCGTGAATCACTTTTAATTACTCGGAAAAGCGCTATACAAAAAACATCCCGTTTCCACTAAAAACATTTCTCAATTTGTGGTACATATGTTGTACCCAAGTTTGTCATTTGTTCTGTACCTAACCGTTTCCAGGAAGAAGGGAACACAAAAGAGAGCAAAATTGTAAAAAAAAAAAAAAACTACTCAATTTGTATTGGTGTTGTGAACTTGTACCTCATTTTTGTTCAGTGTACCTAAATTTTTTCTGGAAAAGCGAAAAATCATCATCACCATCATCAAACCCCTTAAAAACCATTTTTTTTAAACCTATTTTGTACCTAATATCTTTTCAAAATAAACCGGTAAAAAACCGCAAAAAATGGTTGTTTTAAATTTATTACCAATCTGTACCGTTTTTAGAAAAAGCGATAAAAACAAGCAATATGCCCACCATCAAGTTGCAATCTTCGGACGAGGAGATCTTCGACACGGACATCCAGATCGCCAAGTGCTCGGGAACCATCAAGACCATGCTGGAGGATTGCGGCATGGAGGACGACGAGAACGCCATTGTGCCGCTGCCCAATGTGAACTCGACAATCCTGCGCAAAGTGCTCACCTGGGCCCACTACCACAAGGACGATCCCCAGCCGACGGAGGACGATGAGAGCAAGGAGAAGCGCACCGACGACATAATCTCCTGGGACGCCGATTTCCTGAAGGTCGATCAGGGCACCCTGTTCGAGCTCATCCTGGCCGCCAACTATCTGGACATTAAGGGCCTGCTGGAGCTCACCTGCAAGACGGTGGCCAATATGATCAAGGGCAAGACTCCCGAGGAGATCCGCAAGACCTTCAACATCAAGAAGGACTTTACGCCCGCCGAGGAGGAGCAGGTGCGCAAGGAGAACGAGTGGTGCGAGGAGAAGTAGAGCGGCCTCTCGTCGGGACCAAGATCAAGTTATAAAAGGAGGAGGAAACAGCAGGCGGTTGCAGATGCGGATGCGGAGCAGACCTTGAGTCTTGCCGCGCATTGGAGCTTTATTTAGTTGCTACACTCATTTCACACATTTTTTTTTAATGGACCCTCATTTTGAATTTGAATAACTGAACGTGCTTGATGTGATTCGCGGGGTTATTCTTTCGTCGTACATATATGTCATATATATATATGCGAAAATGCAAAACTCTATGTAGCCTACATATACGAATAAGAACTTATGATTTCACCTTAATAAATATGTACTACCCAAACACAAGCAGCTGGCATTTCTGTGGGATTCCCCGATTTCCGTTTGCTGCCTCTCGGGGAAAAGCATATCAATTTCATGACTCATGAAAATCTTCCACACATTCTAAGCTTAAATAAATAATAGAATAAATAGCCTTATCAGTGAAATTTTTGTGCTCTGAATCACTGAAACCATAATCCCAAAAAACACATTACATAAATTGGGGCTTATATATTTATTTGTTAATCATCCAGTTGGGTTCATGAATATTCATTTAAGAATTTTAAGCAACATAACTAATATATCATATGTAATAGTGCTGGAACAACTGCCTTTCTGCCTTCAGGCCCTCGGGACGATATCCAACACGCTTCTTTGTCTTGATCTGGTAATTCTTGCAGAAATGGTGACGGCAATAGGTGACCACAGGAATTTTAGGTAGAAGTACGCAAATGCGACACTTGACGAGTTCTGGCTCGTTAGAAAATGGGTTGTAATCTCTTCCACTCATTTTGGGGTATGTTTATCCAAACTGAAGTTCGATTCAAATCAAGCTATAACTGTGAATTGGGGCTCAAGGGCAACTGGACGTTGAAAACATAAATACTTTCGTAAGCCTGCGTCAAAAATACTATTTTAAATAAATAATGTAAATAAATTAAATGTAATTTATTGAGATATAAATTATTTTTAAATGTATATAAATAAACATATTCAAAATAATGAAAGCTGCGCGCCATCCGATTTTTAAATGTAATACTAAAGTTTGCCTTTTACAGAACTTAAAAAGCTTTCCGATTTGCGGTTAGAACTTACAGTTTGAATAACTCCGTTAGAAAATATTAAAATTTAAAATACTTTGGATTTTCCTTACTTTTCTTAAGCTAAAACTGAAAGGAAATAAATTTATTTAAAATTAGTTTTAATTTTTCAATGGAAATATATGAACTATTAGAAATAAAAGAAGCTTTTATCGGTTTACATTTTAAATTAACCGTTTCGACATTAAAGCGACAAAATTTTTATTATTTTCAGATATATAGTTATTATTTAAATTTTAATTTTATAGAAAATATATATATAATATGTAAAAGCTATGCATAAACTAATTATAATATGCAAAATCCGAGTTCTTTTAATTATGAAAGTTTAAAAGATTTTTATTATTTTTAGCAAGTTATTTGGTTTGATCTTCTACCCTAGGACCTGGTACATAGAAAACTGCTTGCTATCTTGCTACTTTTCTTATGCTAAAACTGAAAGGTAATTGATTTATTTAACATTTGTTTCTCTTTTTAACAGAAATATTTGAACTATTAGAACTTAGAAAAGCTTTTAACGGTTTGCATTGTGTATTTACCGTTTCTACATTAAACGCGCCAAAATTTTAGAATATTTTCAGGATTATATTATATATATTTTAAGTTTATAGAAAGTATACACTTTTTTATCTACCATTTAAAACAGTGGTGCTTTGCTTAAACTAATTATAAGATGCAAAATCCGAGGACTTTTAATTATGAAAATTGATAAGATTTTTATTATTTTTAGGAAGTTCATTGGTTTGATCTTCTAGCCAGAAAACTGCTTGCTATCTTGGCAGGATGTCAGCTCCTGTTTTCGCTTCTGTTGCTTTGCTGTTGGCTTCCTTTGCAGTCGCGCGCTCATTTCGCTGGCCTGTTTATGCGTCTCGCTTGCCAATACTGAACAAAGTAGATAAAGGTCCTCCTCGAAGGACCTCCCCCTTTGTCCCTTCCCTGCCGCATCGATGAAAGGCGGAAAGAAGCTTTGAGAGCGGCAAATGTATTGAACAATCGCTTTGAGTGTGCTCTTGGCTTAAATGTCTGTGCCAGACCTTGGAATTGATCGATGGCCAAAAACTACACAGAGAAAAAAAAAGACCAAAAATAGTCATCAATCAATTTGGTCCATTCTGTGTTCATATCAAAATGATATCCCCGAACATATGATTTTGTACCACATTGATATGAAATCTTACCATTTTGTTATGTACAAATTGATACGAAACAATATCAATTCCATATTGTATCAATTTTTTCTCTGTGTAGAAATTGTAAGAGAAAAAAAAGAACGGATAAACTTGGCAAGCGGAGATTCAAAGCGAAAGTTTGCCATTTTCACGGGGATTTTTTGTTAGCCTAACTGACATTGAACTCAAGTCGAACATTTTGCTATTGAAAAAGTAAACAAGTTGGGGAAATTCTATTAAATTTGAAAAGAGCCCAAAGTTTATGTATATTTTATGAAGATTTTGATACCTAGAAGTATTTGAAAAAAACCTAAAATATAATGTATGTTATCTATAATACAGGTTCTCTTTAATTGGATCGTATTTTAAGTTTTTCGAGAATGCCTAAAATGTATTACCCCAAAATTAAGGATTAATTGGCAACTATAAATTGTAATTTCTTCTGTTTATTGTCTATTTAGTATGCAAGTGCCAATTGAAATTAAATCGGAATCGTAATTTCAATTGGCCCTTTGTGTTATGATTGCGCAGCGCGGCAAGTTATTAATATTGTTGGTTTATTATTATTATTTTCTGTTTTTTTATTTGCAACCAGGAACGGGGGTTATTGTGTTTGACTTGGAGCAGCCGCCCCCCTTTTTCTCCAGGGGCGCTCGCCATTTCAATTATCATGCGGAGAAAGGGGGGCGGGGTTGCTCTTGAGTGAAAGAACGAACGGAGAAAGAAGGCAGGGCAAATAAAAGCAAGGCAGAGCCAAGAAAAAATTGTGAAAATGGCCTGAGCAGGGGAGCGGAAAAGTAAAAAGGGTTTTCCACTCCCACTGCCAAGGAGTAATTAGTGTGCATTTCCTTCCCCCCCAAACCCCTCGAACCCCCCTTTTCCGCGTGTGTTTGTGCAACATTTGCTTTTCCACTTCGTTTGCGACAATCAAATGTAACAAAGGAGCGGAAAAAAAGGTTGCACAAAAAAACAAGTGAAGGAAAACCCAGTTGAGGAGAAGAGGGTGTGCAAGGAACAGGAAGATCAGGAGCAGAAATACACTGGGGAAAAATGGGGATATTAATTTATAACTTAGAAAAAAGTAAAATGTATGAGTTTTATAAAATATCGAACTAATTAAGGGTGAAATTATACACCTTTAATAATATTTTATAATTTCAAAATAAAATTTATAAAATATCAAACTAATTAAGGGTGAAATTTTACACCTTTATTAGGGATTTCGAAACTATTTTTTTTTTTACATTATTATATCGACTTTTTAATCACATGCAGTATGAAAACGGAAGATGAGGAGCGAAAAGATACTGGGAAAAATAGGGATATTATTTTATAACATCAAAAAAAGTAAAATGTGTGAATTTTAAAAAATTATCAAACTAATTAAGGATGAAATTATACACCTTTATAAGTGATTTCGAAACTATTTTTAATTTTTTTTTACATTATTACAGCGACATCTTAACACAATCAAAAAGTTAAAACACATAACTGGTGCCTGGGTCTGTCCAAAAATAATCAGAGGTAAAAGTGATGGAACTTCTGCCCTCCCTTTGGTCCTTCGGAACGACATCCAGTGCGCTTCATCTTCCTCAACTGGTAATTCTTGCAAAAGTCGTGACGGCAATAGGTGATCACGGGATCTTCAAATAGATGGTAAAGTCGACACCTGACGACCTCTGGTTCCCCAAACATTGGCATATTCTCCTTTCCACTCATCTTGGGGTATGTATGTATGATTTTTCAAAGATTGTTTAAAATCCAAGGTATAACTACGTATGACTGGGGGTTCTAGGGTAACTATGGGTTTCTAACTATGCAAACCATTTGAGGAAAATAAAAGATAACTAGATATGATTGTTTGCAGTGCATTTGCTTGGAGGAGCACCTGCCATTTGCCATCGCCACGCGGCACTCACCTGGCTGGGCCCTTTTATCGCCCAAGTCGTCGTCCTCCACTGGAACGTGACATTGAATACGTCTGCATCCTGGTGGCTCCTCCGCCTTCGCATCCCGATTTCTTCCACTTTTCAGTTCCTGGCCAATGCTAATCTCTCTGTAATTAAGACTGTCACTCATTCAGGCATTTGCTTGCCATTCAGTTTGCCCATCTTGGCAAGTTGGGAAGCTGGGAAGTTGGCAAGTCCTACTCCTTTTTCGTCCTGGCATCAATGGCTTGGGCGGATGGATGGGCGTGGCCCATTTGAATTGCCTTTAATTGCATGTTGTTGTTTCCCATCCCCACTTTTGAATGTTGTTGTTGTGCATCCTTTTGCATCCTTTATGGCGAGGATTTTCCGGGGGGGTGGGGGGGTTGGTGGAGTGCAGGATATAAAAGGTTTGGATTTCAGGTTCAGGATCAACTTGGGGATCATTGAGGGTGAAATTGGCTGGCTTAAATGTGATTTTTATTTACTTCCTCTCGACTTAGGAGTTGGCCTAAGAAAATTGAAGGGCTACAACAAAGAGTACAATCGGTGGGCTTAACAATGGGCAAAAAGTCTAGTAATTAGACTCCAAGCTTGATAAAAACCAAGGGATCTCTTTTGAATAATAGGAAAATGCCTATAATAAAAGGTCTTAAAATATTATGGGATTATATCATAAATTTCTTATCTTATAATCTTATATCTCATTAATCTAAAACAGCTCTTGTTTTGATTTTGAAATTTAAGAAATGACACTTATCGTTTTACTAATTAGGGTCACCACCAATTTGAGGAGGTCACCAAATCGTTGAGTGTCATTTGGTAAATTTACGATAAACAGATTTTCGCTTCCCCGATCTTTTTCAGTTTTATTCGATTTTGTTTTGGAACAAGTGTTGTGTTTCTGCTCTTAAGTTGCTTTATGATCCGCCACCATAAATTAGCGCTAGCATTGGATCAGCCGGAGACTTGGACTCCACACTCCACACACTCCACTCTATTCCATTGCGAACCACTCGACTCGACTCTATTAATATCCGAGTGGCGGGATTGCCCCACCCCCGGCAGAAACTCGAGATTTATGGCCTCCAATGGGAATGCGTGGGATGTTATCGTAGGACTTGGTCTATCGTCCAAATATCCACACATAATCCACACATGCTTATGTTGGTGGGGATATGCATACAAACATACATCTATATGCGGTATAAGGCGATGTAAGTGTAAGTGTAAATTTCATCTGGCCTCTGAGAATAAACCCCCCCCCTTTGCATCACCAATGCAAATGTAAATAATGCAACTTTCGGTCGCTCCATCTATCAAAGTCTTGTGGGGGTGGGGTTTTCCAAGGGGTCTTTCGGAATGGGATTTTCAGCGGGGAGAGGAGCCTGCTAAAGCGTTTTGTTTATTGTTGCCATCGACTTTTGTCGGGCCAACTCTTTTGCACTAGGAACGATATGAACTGGAAGGAATTTACCTAGCTATAAAGGGGGATAGTAGTAAACCTATGATACTTCCATATATTTATTACTAATTTTTTAAAAATTGTTATAATTATAGAACAGAATTTCCCACTCAAATTAGCCGTGGAAACATTAGTTTCTGCTGATTGATACTAAATCTTTTGTATCGCTGGAATTGAACTCAGTCATCGCTATATATCACCCCTTTACCTTCCAACTCATTTATTTCAAATTCTATTTATATGCACTCACTTCAAAAGTACATAAGAACTGAAATCTTTAGTACGTACGTACATACATATTTCTTTTGAAGCACATCTTTATTGTTATTGTTGCTGCCCCTGCAGTTTTGAAATCTTCATTGGCACTTGAACATGAAATGCGATGTTCATATCCGTATATTGCGATCATGATGCCTCTTCCCGTTCCTCTTTTTTCGCTTTCAAAAATTTTAGTTACTTCGAACGGCCATTGACTTGGAGAAGACTTTCTTAGTCTTATTTCAGATACCATCTGTTGTCAGTTCATATTGGTCAGAAAGACAGTGCGTTTAAGGAATATAAAGCTACTTAAGGGAATTTAAATTTTAAAAAAAAGGTTTTTAAAAAAGTTAAGAATAATTTAATAATAAGTAAACCCCTCAAAAAAATGTTTCTAAAATTAGATATTAAACTTGGAATGTCCATATATTTTCTAGGTTAAAAACCTACTTTTAACTTTACTTTTGTTTTTATAACTCTTCAATTCTACCACCATCAGTTATATCTGCAACTTTAAAAAACGAACTTAAAATGTTGCACTATATAGTACCTTTTAACAGATGCTTACTATATACGCATATATGTTCCTGAACAGTCATAAACAGAGCGTGCCGAACGGTGCTTTAGTGGCGTCATAAACTCTCATTTCTCATTGCAGCCCTTTCCGTCGTAAATGTATTTCTCAAAACAATAAAAGATACGAGAAATTTACGAAAGAATATGTGCTAAAATCTCTCAGTTTTATAGAATTTTTTTTTAGATTTATTTTGAAAGTTTTCGGGACGTGAATGCATATTTCTTTATGGGCATTCGGTTTATTTGGAGCTGATATATAATTTCCGTTCCACTGAATATTTTACTGCAATTAACAGCAGAAGTTCAGCTGACAGCTGTTGCATGGAATTTCCAATCGAGTAATGGTAATATGGAATCGGGAATTCTCGAGGGAAAGTGAGAGGGGTGGGGGTCATATATTTATGCAGGCATGTGTGTGTGGAATAAACTGAAACGGAACCGGCCAAGCGTCCATGCAAATTGTTGAAAATCATACACTCACAAACACATTTCCACTGGGGCAGGGGTGTGCATAAAAGGGGGTCATGGCGGTGGGGGCGGGGGTATAATTCGAGGGGAGGCAATGAACAGTTGTGCATGGAATTTACATAAAAAATACAAAGTAAAGAAGAACTAAGAAAAATGTCTTTTGGTCTGAAGTGGAATTTCTCTATATTAAACGAATGATAACTATCGATACTCGAACGATTAACAATATTTTCGATAATTTGCAGTCATATATGCGTTGTCATATTTTATTATAGATCTATTTTTAGTTACCTGTTTCCATATTTTTAAAAATAATAGCTAATAAGAGCACGGAAAAGCCTAAAGGTTTATATACAATGTTGATAACAGTTAATAATTTCGATTATTACCGATAAATTCGTAAGTTACGAGCATCTATAACTCTTTTGATTTACAGGTATCACAAATCCCATCTACTAACCAACACGCTCTCTAGAAAAATGGAGTATAACCCTGCCAAGATTGGCAGCAGCTGTTCAGATTTGCTCGGAGAATTGTATCCCCACTGCCGTCCTTTGCATTTACAGCTCCTCCTCCGCACCCCCGAAATTCGAAATCATTTAAGCAATTGCAGTTAAAGATTGGATTGACTGGCCAAGGGAATTTCG
The DNA here is from genome assembly GCA_037075205.1 of Drosophila prostipennis. Lineage (NCBI taxonomy): Eukaryota > Metazoa > Arthropoda > Insecta > Diptera > Drosophilidae > Drosophila > Drosophila prostipennis. The sequence continues at coordinate 364,294 of JBAMCJ010003207.1, read as the reverse complement.
GTTGGCTGGGCTATATGTACGTCGTATATATTATATAAGGATAAAGCGGAGCAGGGTGGCAGTTGGGTGGCTGTGCAAATATTTGCCTTAGATGCACACTACACCATCTGCTGACCAGGACAATGTCTTTGCGAGGGGATGTCAAAAGACAGGAGCTTCGGAAAATGCGGGCAGCCAGAAGGACGCACAAAAGTGTGCAACAAAATACGGCAGCAATGCAATCGAGGAAAATGAATTAAAAACTTAAAGGACAGGGCGGAAAATGTTTTAGGGGGGTGCTAGATTCCGAGATGATAGATAGGCAGGAAAAGCGGAAACTTCGTGACCATCCAAGTTCCTGCCGGATTTGCATGGACAAAAGTGAAAAGCGATAGGCGATAAGCGGCTTAGGACTTGGCTAATGAGTCGTTACCCCCGTACAGCCCTTATTAAAGTTCGTTATCTATTGCTTTCACTACCTACATATTGTATCTCCCGCTGTTCTATTTTATCCCTTTATTAAAAATACCCTTACTGAGGGTAGGTCCCTTATATTATATATCTTTAAAATATGTGTTAAAAGTTAAACTCTATATTGAATGTAAAAAACTTTTATTTCATATAGATTTTCCTTTATTAAATTTAATATTTATTATTGGATATTTATTTAATATCTCCAAAATACCATTAACCAAAAAAAATCGATATAAAACGTAGATCGTTTTTACATTATGTAATATCAATTTTTACTTGATATGGGGCCCCGAAAATTCGATATGCTCGAAATGAGTATTTCATGTTAAAACGATATGCGTATTGGATAACCAGAAATTTACATGCGCATATCGATTTTACGGCGACATGCTTTTTTTGTGTGAATGCTAAAATAGACAAACTACCATTTTGGGGTCGACTATTGTACCAATTAAATCATAGTAGTAATTTTACATAATTCCCCAGGTTTCCTTTTTTTTACGAATTTATTTATTCACCATTTTTTTGCCGATTGAATTCTTCCCCTAAAATATTATTATTTTATTAGTAGAGTTTATCATAATGATCCAAAATGCCACTTCTTCTTCTCACAAAGAGCATATCCAAAGCCACAGTGACCGCATTAGGCGCCTCTTTTTCCCCGGTTTGAAGTCGACGCGTGTTTCCCGAACTTTTTGACAGCAGCCCTCACATGCCTCATGCCTCATGCCACATCCCACGGATCCCCAACCCTTGGAAAAACCCTACCGCAACTTTCACCACAAAGTATTCAAAATTAGCACGCAGCCCTGGCAAACCACACACAAAGTTACTTGGCCAGGGTGCAAAAACCATAAAAGTGAAATTGATGTCAGAACAGTGGCTGCGGGGAAGGGGGGATTGGGAAAACAGGAAAAGCAGGAAAAGAGGAAAAGCATGAGGAGATTGGATGGTGGATGGGGGTGACCAGATTATGACACGTAGCTGGTGCATATATTAATGGCAGGCTCCTCGGTTTCCAACTGGGCTGTCACCTCATAGCAACCTCAAGTCATCTGGCGAATGTCGAGATTTTGTGCGGTTTTGGGTGGTTAATATTCGGTGGGTTTGCACTGCGTTGGGTGGCTTGGATATAAGGCCCCCTGGGTGGTCAACAATTCATTACCTGCTTAGAGCCATTAGCGCTTACCAACTCCCCCTTAAGACCACATAGGCGGCAAATCGAAGCATTACTCCTAGAAGGCAATAAAGCGGCGGTATAGCTTATAGGATATGGAATTTAAGGGATTCCAGGAAGTACCAGTTCTGAAAAATGCAACCCATAGATTACAAACAATTAAACATTAACCCCTTTTCGACTACAAAGTGCATCACAAACTAATCGATAGCTGAGAAGTTTCGATTTCGATTGCAAGTTAAGTGCTGCACTGCACCTGTGATTGAATTTGTTGCGATTGCAATCTATAACACAATTCATCAGATATCAAGAGCCTTGACTCGAGTGCAATTTCTGCTAAATTGAAATAACTTTGAGACTTCCCCATCAATGCAATTACCCAAACTGGAATGGAAATGGTCAGCTGTGGGGTGGAGTACACGTATAAAAAATATTGAATTTGATAATCGCAGCTAAAGATTATAGTAAGCTAATTACTAAATAAGCTTAGGTTGAATTTATAACATCTTTGCGTTTCTTTATCCTATGTTTGGACCTTCGAGCCGGATACTTTTAATAAAAATCAGGCATTTTTGTTAAACATCACTGGAATCCCATGAGTATAATAATTTTATTTTAATATTTATGTTGATTGTTTTAACAAATTGTTTTTTTTTACATTTTTTTCTAGTATTATTGGCAGTGGCTCAGGGGTTCGGGCTACCTGAGTTATGCAATCCATAGTCATTCGTTTTTCCTGGCTCCTAAAAAAAAGAGAGCTCCTGGCTTCTTCTCCTTTTCGCCCGCCCTCCCCTCATAAACTCACCGCCCACCTTTGGCTCACTCACCTGCCATTTGCTGTGTGTTCGCTTGTTTGTTAAATTGAACAATTTATTTTATTTTTTTTGCACTCGCCATTTCGATGTTTGCCGCTCGACACTCGGGCACTCCTGCAAGGATATCCTGCTGCTCCATAAAGGACAACAGCAAGGAAAGCTCCTTTCACCTTGCCACTTCCTCTGTTTTCCTTTTTTCCCGTTTTTTTTTGCTCTCAAGTGGAAATGGCAGTGAAGTGCGATAGTTTAGCATTTGTTTGCCTTGCCTTTGTTGCAAATGAATGCGCTAGATTTCACTTGCATTTTATTTGCAAACAATTTTCAATGTTTTTTACCCCTGCGTCCCTCTCGGTTTTCCACCTTCCTCTCTCTCTCTCTCTCTCTCGAGTTATGACACACAGCGCCAGTTTTCCATTTTCCGAAACGCAGCGAAAGTTGTCAACTCTGACCGAAACGGGCCATCGGACCGGAAATGTCCTGAACCCAATTAAAAAAAAAGAAATCTGGGTATGTAATCAGAGGGGAAATTCAAGTGACATACCTTTTTCCTTCGAGAGGATGCTGTGGTAATAAATTCGTCAAAAATGTAACAGAATATAATGATATAAATAAAATATATGCACACATAAAATAGCATATTTGCAAAAGCTAAGCTAATTGAATATTATGCAACCATTTATTATTTTATTGATCAATAAATATTTTCAGAATTTCCGCTAACTTTATTTTATTCGATGCAACTTTAGCGAGCAATGATTGCACAATTTAAGCGAGCATAAATTAATTTTAATAAATATTTGTTGGGCTTTGAAAATAATTAAGATGTTACCATTTTAATTTGTTTTTCAGAGCTGAAAGACAATTATGCAAATTGAATGCAATGAAAACTTAATTGTCATCTATGGAAATCATAAATTACATTTATAAAGTTGTTACTTAAAAACGCTGCAGTCAGTTTATTGATTAAATAAAGGAAGAGCGAAAAATTCAAGTGACGAACGCACCAACAAGGTAGGACACTCCATATTTGGAACATTATTTCCATTTTTATGACCAAAATACTAATTTGTTTTGGGTGGAAAATCAGGATTTTGATTTTTTGGCCAAATTTGACATTTCTGTTAATCGATTTTTTGCTGTAACTTGGACAAAAATGATCACAATTCAAAAATGCGTACTGTTTTGGGCAGCTAACAACCAAATAATTAATGTCAGTGAAATTTCCGTCTGATTTAAAAAAATAAATATTTGACCCAATTTTCACATTTTTTAAGGGGTACCATCATGATTTTTTGCGAAAAATGGCAAAATTTAAAATTTTTCAGGTTTAAATGCCAATCGATTGGGAATTTAATAACGAGTTCAACAAGGTACGACACTCCATATTTGGATGATTATTTTCATTTTTATGCCCGAAATACAATTTTTTTGGGTGAAAAATCAGGATTTAGATTTTTGGACCAAATTTGACATTTTTCTTAATCGATTTTTTGCTGTAACTTGGACAAAAATTGTCCCAAATCAAAAGTGCGTACTGTTTTGAACAGCTAACAACCTAATAATTAATATCAGCGGACTTTCCGTCTGTTTAAAAAAAAATAAAAATTTGACCCAATTTTCACATTTTTTATAAGGGGTGCCATCATGATTTTATGCGAAAAATGGCAAAATTTAAAAATTTCCAGGTTTAAATGCCAATCGATTAGAAATTTAATTACGAGTTTAACAAGGTAGGACACTCCATATTCGGATCATTATTTCCATTTTTATGCCCAAAATACTGATATTTTAAGGGTAAAGATCACGATTTTGATTTTGGTAAAAATTTGAAATTTTTCCTTATTGAATTTTTGCTGTAACTTCCGTATTTCAGTTTTTTCTTTTAGTAAATCAAAAGAAATCCTTGCTTATCCTTTTAATTGAAGTGCCAATTAACGCCAAAAGCATTCAATTACGAGCATTGCCTGTGTTTATATCCCTTTTGCGCCTTGGGAAGCCAAGGATTGCAACGACTTGGGGGCGTGGCACATCGGCGAATCGCTCCTGATTTGGCCCGCATACAATGCTAATTACGAACTTGATGGCGGTCATTAAGCTGCAAAAGTGCCTCCCGATGGGCCGCCCATTTTTGGCGGTGGGCGTGGCAGTGGCCACAATTAGAGCAAGTGCATCGGCGATGGCGGAGGTGGTGGTCACTTTCCCATTTCCATGCCATTTCCCGATTTCCCCATTTCCACAACAGCTGCTGCTGCAACTCGAGTTCCAAAGAGTTCGTCAACGAGCTTGCGTGTTGTCACGCCTGGTCGGCAATTTGATGACTGCCCATAAACAGAAACAAAAAGGGGGCCATAAAGAAGCTGAGCGATCGGGCTCGAAGGACCAAATACCCTGGTTGGTTTAAAAGTGGAAAAAAGTAATGGTAAAACTCTAAATCTAAGATCTAATAATAAACTTAATACATCTTACAATCATAGCGATAAGTAAACGCATCTAATCGAGAATATGTATATTTCACATTGCTAGGAAAATTAAAGACTTTTCTTTTGTGTCCTCGAAAAATGCTGGCTGCATTATCATGCCCACTTGAGGGGTATAAAAAAAGATTGGAACAAGTGAAAGAGCCCATAAAATAAATCACTCATACGAACTGGGGGAGGGGGCAGTTAGAAAGTAAAGTAAAGGGTTTACCAGTGGGAAATGGTGTTCCAATTTTTATTCAGCCAGCGGATGGAATGGGAAGGGAACTCTCCGCTCAGTATCCCATTTCAAATAGTTGTAATTGAAGGAGTCCTGTGCGCCATGTGGCAAATCCCAAAATATATTCTACGTCAATCTCTGGCTGCCTGATTCCGTTCACCCATTTTTCCAGCAGTGTTCGAGGGGGGGGGGGGGTGGGTCTTAGCCTTGGCTCAGCTTTCCACTTAACCTTTTTTCGCTTGGCTAAGGCCATGGCTCGGGTTTGGCTTTGGTTTTTGGCTTGTCTCGGCCTTGTCCTCTTGTCATCCGCGCGCTGTCGTCGTTTCCTTATACTTGTTGCCCCCTCCTTCACACCCTCCGATTTCGCAGATTTTCACCCAAACTTTGGATGGCACTGAGAAAAAAAAAACCTGTTCAACAAATTTCTAAACAGCTATAATATAAGTTCGCAATCTTATTTTTAAGGAATTTGTTTTAGCGCGACACCCTTACTAAATGACCATAACCCGTTGGGAATTATACCACACTAGTGTATATTTTCGTGTGAAATAGCGAATTTCTTTGAAGTGCACTTTCCTCCGCACTTTTCGGAGCTTCTGCATGTTCTCGGATTTTCACTTGGCAATTCAATTGCATGAAAAAGTAGACTGCCTGCGCTTCTATTTTCCGCTCCTCCATTCCCCACGATTTTCCACCATTTTCTTAGACCCCCCCATCTTTAGCTCGTTGTACGCTTTGTTTTTTTTTCTGTTTTTTGCGCGCTTTTCTTTTGGTGTGATATTAATTCTATGGGAAATCCATTTTCAGCATAAACGTGCCCATTGAATCGCTTTCTAGCAGCCGTCAAATGCTTGGCGCCAGACTTTTTGCAACTACTGTGGCTCCTCCTTCGACTTCTTTATCCTGCATTGCTCTATTGCAGCTTCCTCCTTCCGTTTTCATTGTTTTTCGGGGCTGTTTGTGTGGCACTTGCTTCATTGGCTGCACTCGCATCGAATTCAATTGGACGCGCGACTTGTTGGGCGCCATTACGCCATGAAGAGTTGGGCATTTAACAACACTGGGGGCGAATTGGGGGCAAGTGTTGAGCAGTGGCGAAAATGTTAGGGGCGGGCAAACGGAAGTGGCTTAAATTCCAATCATTGAAATCCAATTGCGGGCATCAAAGGATTAAATTTGCCAAGGAAAGGTGATATACATAAAGCTGTTAGTTTATTTGTCTTATATAATATCGGTAGCTATTGACCATTTGATTAACTCGATTCAATTGGCGAGCCATGAAAGTTAGATTAGACGGCTATTGGGATTCCGTAAACATTCGATTGACATTTCGGTGCCACACTCAATTGAGTTTCTGTTTGGCATTCGATAAGCAGTCGATTGCCATTCGTCAAACATTCGGACGAAGTAAGAGGGGTGGAGGAGGAGACTAGTCTGCACATATATCCATATCCCATATCCCGTATTCCACTTGCAGCAGCGAACAATCCATCTGTCTATCCATCTTCCCATCTATCCGTCACACACCCACTTTACAACGGCATCTGCATGCTACAGTTTCTCCACCCACCACCGCCCACAAACACCCTTTAACCCCTTATCCCTTAACCAGCCCCTCCCTCCAACCCTCTTCACACTATCCCTGTTAAACTGTTGAGTGACTTTCAACGATTTTTGGATGCATCGCAGTGACGGAAGCTGCCGTCTGCTCGCCCAAGATAAACCAAGCCAAGCCATCTGTGTCTGCCCCTCCTTCGGTTTCGATAGCCCCCCTCTCGGCACGCCCCTGGAGGCGGCGTGTGTGGGATTCCCCTTTCTGCAGGAGTTGAGCCCTCACCTGTGCCAGCTTGGGAATCTCGAAAAACTTTGCTTGATGAGACTGTTGCTGATGCACTGTGAGAAAATGTAGTGAATAAAATATTATAAAATTTATATTTCTATGTTCTTAGTAGGGTTGTTAAAACATCGATGGTGGGCACTATCGATGTTTTTGGCTATCGATGGTGGTCACTATCGATACTATCGATAGTATCAGAAATTAAAGAAAATAAAAAACAAATTACAAAAATTAAGGAAAATAATGGAAAAAAAATATTTGATGTATCCTTGTATCATAAAACTTATGAGAAAAACTACGATCTTAATTTTACTGCGAAGAAAATGAAACAAAATTCAATGTTGAGCCCTAACAATGAAAATACCGTCTTGTCTTAAAAAATATACTTTAAAATACTTTTTTTTTCTTAAAATATACCAAAAATTAAATATAAAATGGAACTAATTTTCTGAGCGATAGTATCGATTGTGGGCCCAAACCATCGATGTTTCCAAAATTTATAAACCATCGATAGTATCGATAGTGCTATCGATTTTTTCCCAACCCTAGTTCTTAGGGAAAACCTATACTATTTGTGAAATAATTGATGTTTTAGCTCTACTGGTTTCGGATCTGCATTGAATTTTACAATTTTAGGGAGAGTTTTATATACATAGATTTATAATCTCTAGTGATTTTAGTGGCATTTTTGAATGTAACACAGTTTCCTAGACTATTTAGGGACATGTTTGATTTTAATAACCAATAAAAAAAGTTATAAGCGGGTTAATAACAAATTCACCATGAGTTTTCATATTTTTGGTAACCATGTTGTAGGGCAGTGTTCTTCAGACTGCTTATGCGGGTTCAGGCTTGGGTTTTTCGTACATGGACTGGAGCTGGGGGGCGAGGGGATTGGGGATTGGGGTGCTACCCCCTTTGGACAGGAGTCGTGCAAAAGTTAAGCAAATCGCATATTTTATTCATGTGTTCATTAGGCAGCTACAATGTGCGACCGAAAATGTTTAAAGGAAGCGACAGGGGGACAGGTATATGTGTATGGGTATGCAGGAATGGGAATCCTTCTGCTTTCGAGGAAAAGGAGTTGAGTTGAGCTGAATGTGTGGGCCCGGCCAGGCTGGCAATTCATGAAGCTGCAAAATGGGTCGCCAAGCGAGAACTTCAAAAGGGAAACCGAAAAGGATGCAGGGACATATTCAGGCACCTTCTGCCAATAGAATTCAAAGGGGGGGTCTGAGTTGGGCTGAGTGCATCACTGTTCGCTGTTATATAAGCCAAAAAATGGGGACACCCTGATAAAGTCACTCGCCCAGTGTGTGTGTGTGTGTGTGTGTGTGTGTGTGTCTCCTTAAAGCCTGGCTGGCTGTGAGCACATAAATTTTTACTTAAATTATATGACGCGACATGACTCCAACCGACACACACAGAAATATTGCTGGGAAAAAGGAGAACGAAGAGAAAAAACTGGAAAATGCCCGCCGCATAAATAAAACTCTTCATTTGGATGCAGGGCCACTGCAGCTAACTTCACGTATGTCACTGGGAGACCCCCTCCTTGGTTATCCTTGTTAGCTCCTTTCACGTTTTCTGACGTGGTCAAATGCATTTTCATTTCCACGCTTCCTAGCCAAAACTGCAAACAAATTTTGTCGGTTTCCCGCGCGGTTTTTGACCAAAGTCAGCAAACCGCTGGCTAAAATGAACCATGGACACTTGGTTAGTGGCCACCTATGGAGAGGAGAACGTCCTGGACAAATGAGTGGAAACCTCTCAAGAAGAGGGGAAAACCCTTCAACCCTACAAAAAGTCAGAAAATAGAGAAACTCTTATTCATCTATACTTACAATAACAATAACGATTTTCAAACGATAAAAATATTGATAGCGAATATTGATTAGCGATAGCGATTAAATCTTTCCAAAAACAGTTTGTTTTTTAACATTTATAATTTTCCAAAATGTTCAAAAAATATAAAAACCTTAATTCACCTTTACTTACAATGATAATAACGATTTTCTAACGATAAAAATATTGAAAGCGATAACGATACAATTTTTTCAAAAACACTTTATTTTTTAACATTTATAATTTTACAAAATTTTTAGAAAATAGAAAAAACCTAATTCACCTATACTTACAATAACAATAACGATTTTCTAATGATACAAATTGCAATAGCGATAGCGATAACATTTTTCCGATAACCGTTTTTTTAAGCATGTATAATTTTCCAAAAATTAATCAATTACAATAAAAATGTTAAATATATTTGTATATATATTAACTAATTATGTTAACTAACTAGAAATAATGCTTCCTATAACCCCTTTTAAACACAATCGTTCTCTCAATTTAAAATGTATCGGCAATGCTGATCGATTTCCCCACCAAATCGCTGACTTTTCACGCCATCAATCGTTCGGGAAATATCGCAGAAATACGCTGCTAATTACCTTTCGCCGACATCTAATGAGGGGCCACCGAATCCGAATTCGAATCGCACATCATGGATGGAAATGGAAATTCCCAGCACAATCATTGATTGACCACACCACTCCATCACGGAGTCCCCAGTGCGAAATGCCCGGTTCGAAACAGCCACTGTCGATTATCGAATGGCCATAATTAAACACCCTTCGAGGTGAACTTAATACATTTTGGATTTTGTATTTGCTATTTGGCCTGCCGAATTTTCATTTTAATTCCCATTTGCCAACAAGGGAAACATTTGCTGCCGGTTCGCATCTAATTAGGGATTTTGGTTTGAATCCGGTTTAAATTTCTATTGCTTTTTAATTATTTTAAATATGCTTTTGGAATTTCCGTTGATTTTTGGACTTGAAGTTGGTTTCGATGGGGTTTCAGTTGTAGTTATTAATTATGCTGGGATTGGGTTCCCATAGGTGTCATGCATATATGTATGTGTGTGTTCAAAGCGACATCACATTAATATCGCGCATACGACAGGTGGGACCGTAATTTCATTTTATGAACATTTTCTTGTCATTTTTCGGTCTCACTCCTTTTTTTGTTGCCCGCTGTATGTATTTTTTTTTGTTTTTAATAAATCGACGCCAAATGTTGTTGCTGCTGTTGCTGTTTGCATAAATTAAATGTTGCATTTATGCACATCAGTGCGCATTTAAAATTGTACAAATTGATTAAGAACGATTCGCATTAAAAATTTTCAAATTGGATGAGTGCGCTGTGTTCGACGCATGTTGTTGCTGTTGCTGTTGCTGATGTTGTTGTTGCATTGTTGTGTTGTTTTATTGTTGCTGTTGCCGGCTCGCATTGCTGATAAATGATGTGAAAATCAATTAAAATAAATTACCAGACTGTAGTGCGATGGGACTCTCGGTTCAGGAGAGAAATGTCAACTTGCCCATCGGAGTGCGAAGCAAACATGCGAGGCACAGTTTGTCCATGTTCCAAATTGGGCGAGCGGAGTTATGCGATAGTTGGGCAATAAAAGAGCAAAGTGTTGAGTTTTTAAATTTTTTTTAAAATATATTTAAATTTTTTTTAGAAATTTTTGAAATGTGTTTTTACCACAGAAATAATTACAGTTTTAAAACAATTTATTAAGGTGTCTAAAAGTATGCAATGAAATATTTTTGTATGCCTTTTTAATAGGAACACCACTTTTTTAATAAAAACCTATATTTTTTTGGAATAATCATTTCTTAAAAATGTAAAACCCAAGAAAGAGTTAAACTTTTTTGATTTTTGGCTATAATCCATTGATTTGGCTCATCATGAATCATGAATATACTCAATTTAAGCCTTGTGCATCGCCGCCTGATAATACGCTGTTGATCGAAATGATTTTATACGATTTTAATATGTTGACTATTAAATTAATTTCATATCATTATTGCGGCTGAGCCAACTGACAGATTATCGCGCACATTACTCATATTTATGGCGAATAATTGCGAATAATTTCGGAAGGCACTGAGTGAGGTTCACTTAAAAGCCGATTTCACAGGATTAGTTCTAAAATACAAAAACAAAAAACAGAAACTGTCCCGTCTTCCTGTTTACCATCTTTAATTCAACACACCCAATTTCCATTTTAATTGTTTTGCCATATTATGTTATAACACTATCGTCGTGTTTTTCCTGCGATTTCCTTTGTCATTGTAAGCGCATTAACAAAAATGTGCAACAAAATGTTGATGGCTGACAAAGATGCTTTGCCGCTCGGCCGTGGCGATTATTTATGCATATTGTTCAGATTTGCATATGGCGAATGTTCAACAACCGGGGATTGCCGGCGGGGGTTTAGGGGGGGTGGGAAGGGGGGGGGCGGTCAGGTTGGGTTTGTGTCACGGTGACATACAGTGTGCCATTTTTGTGCTGTGCTGTGTTGCATGTTTTTAGGCGCTCGACGTTCGACGTGCATATTCATTAATAATAAACCAAATTACCTATATTCCGTGCTCTCTCCCCCACTCTTTTGTGCCCCATATTGCGGCTATATCGCTTACGGCCCTCTATATCCTGTGATTTTTACCGCTGCAACCCCCTTCAGTTTTTCCTCCCTTTTTCACCGCTTATCCGCTTGCCCAGTGCAATTTAATTATGCAGAACTCGACAAATAGGTGGGGGAATGGGGGCTTTTGGAGCAAAATCGGGGTTATAGAGCCTTTCTGTCTGGACAGGAACAGCGGCTATATCCTATAGCGCCCCCTTTATGTGTGTGTGTGTGTATTGTGGCGAACATAATATGCATGCACACGCAGCACATTTGGGAGCAGTTCGAGTTGTTCCTGTTCGTCCTGTTGTTGTTTGTTGTTGCCAATAGTTTTTTCTCACTTCTTTTTTTGTGGCCTGGCGGACGGTGGAATTGCCTGACCCGGATGTAAGCCAAACACATTGTTGAAAAAGGAGAATAATGAAAATATTGCACTCACTTTTTAGCCACAGAAATCACTATGGTTTTGAAATCATTTCCAAAGGTGTCTAAAAGTATGCAGCAATAAATTTTATTTCAAATATTTTCAAGGATTCATTTCGAACGACAGCGTTGTTTTTTCATAGCATACTTTTGGACACCTTTAACCATTTAACCTAAAGTTCAGGACACTGTGCATTTTGTACTTTTGCCACCTGTTGTTGTTGGATCCGATCCGCTGGTAGTGTTGCCTGTTTGTTCTTGTTGTTCTCGTTTGCGTTATGCATATTTTGCTCATGTTCGACAAGTAAAGGGACATGTCGTGTCAGTATTTTGCGCTTATATGGGCCAAGATGCCCAACACATTGGGCGCCATTAGCGGCCATCGGGATTTGCATGTTTGAGCGTGTCTCGCTTTTACTTTCACATTAATTGACGTGGGTGGGAAGGGGAGGGGAGGGTATTTGGTGGGAAAAAGGCGAACGAGGAAAACCAGAAAGCATTTAACGTGCGTTTCGCGTGAACGGAATGCCCTCCTCCACCGCCACCGCCACCCACAAAAAGTGACCGCATCGGGGGCTTTAATTCCGCGTAAACAGTTCTGTTCCACTTCCACATTCCCCAGTGCATTGAACTGGTATTGTTGGCCCGAAACGCAAAAAAAAAAAAGAAATGCATAAGCTGAGCAAGAAAGCAACGCTTAAATCCCAGCGGATCTGTGATGATGATTAACCCCTTAATGACCACTGGGCAAATACACACTGTTATTCGGGGTAAGAACTTTTGAAATAACACTAATTTGCTGAAGTACCGAAAGGCACTCAATCATTATTACATATGAAATCAAATCATGAAAAATTTGATTTATATTTTCGGAGTTTAAATTTATAATACACTTGAAGTTAACAACAATTATCGTAATTCATTTATTTTTCTACATTTTGTACACTGCATATATATATGAAATAAGATATTAGACAAGGTGCTGTTTAATTGGCGCCCAACGTGGGGCCAATTTCAAGTATCGATGATTTAAAGTGATATCCATAAACAGTTTCAACTAACAGCAACTGAACTAAAGATATATAATTTCCAGAGTTTAAATTTATAATACACTTGAAGTTAATAACAATTTTCTTAATTCGTTTATTTTTCTGCATTTTGTACAATGCACTTTACATGGATCAGCCAAAGTTTAGCTGATAAATTCCTGAACAGAACGAGTGTATTTTTCTTAAGCCCTTTTGGTTTTTCCTCTTTGGCTGCTGCCACTGCTTCCTCTTATTGTTTTCCCTTGATTTTAGCTGACTGAACGCATAAATCTGCGGCTGCGTGCGACTTTTGCCACCCGCAAACGCCCACAACGCCCGTTTAAACCCTTCTGAATCCCCTGTCCCTTTTTACCCTTCTCACGCTGCCGGAAGACTTGATAAAAATCTTTGTTTTCGTTTCGGGAAATGCTTAAATTATGTTGCTTAGGCGACGACGGCGCGTCGTTTGTTGTACTCGACTGCATGGGAACCAAAAACAGCAAATGGCAAATCTTCAGTGGAAACTGAAGGGGGGCAAAGTGCAGCAGTTGACAGGCAAATGAAGTGCAGCAATTTACATAGTTCAACATGCGGAAAGCAAGAGAAGTGTGGCAGTGAAATGGGAATGAAAGGCAGAGAAAGAGAGAGCGAAAGAGAAGATCCCATTTCTATTCTTGGCGAATAACTATAAAGTAGACCTTACTTCACCGGAAGATCAGAGATCTGCAAGTTCGGTGTAATATAACCGAAATTCTATTAAATTCGCTATTTCTATATATTCTTAAGAGGTATGCTCTTCTACATCTCTTTCTACTTTCAAATTAGGCAAATTTCATAAATTCAGTGAACCACAAAAGATGTGTGAAGAAGCAGCATCTGAGCTAAAGTTATACTTGTCATTCCTGTGCTGTGTTGTGCCATTACTGATATTCTGCTTCTTTTTGTTTTGCGAATCTTGCTAAAACGTGTGCGCATAAATATTTAAATGCCAAAAAGTCACGTCTTGAATAATTGTTTAACTTGTGTGTGCAGAACGGGGTGGCACATGTGTATTAGGGTGCGGAGTTAGCTTGCTATTGCTATTTTAAGAACTTTTTCAACTAAGTGCAGCTGTTACTGCCTGTACTTTTCCTCTACATACACAGCTACAGCTCAGCCCCCTCTATATTGCCCTCATATCCTTATTTCGACTGCGACTTGCGTCAACAGGCACAAGGATTCATTATTATGAACGCAAATTACTCAAACTCCCACACTCATGCACAATTAAGTAATGCGTGTGTGAGGGTGGAGGATGAGGATGGTGGTGCGTTTGCCTGTGTGCTGCTGTTAATTTTCATATTAAATCCGTTAAAATGTGCAAATACCCAACAGGCACTCACCGAGCACGGACCCGAAGCACGTCGCCTGCCTGGAGATGGCAGCGTGACACGCATAAGCAGTTTTAAGTCATTTGTATATGAAATAAGACATTAGGCAAGGTACTGTTTAATTGGCTCCCAACGTGGGGCCAATTTTAAGTGATCGATGATTAAAAGCGATATCGGTAAACAGTTTCAACTAACAAGTACTAACTATTTCAACGGATACCCGAACTGAAAATATTTAAAATAAGACATTTGGTAGACAAGATATGTTCATTCTAATTGGCGCCCAACGTGGGACCATTTTTGATTGATTAAGACAGTAATATCGATGAGTCTCAAACAACGATTTTACTTATAGATTCCGATCTCATTATCACCCCATCACGCAATCATCTCCGGATCGAACCGCACTAAACAAAATCCATTCAAGATGAAGCGAGGGAAAGTCAAGTCAAGAACGACGAAGCCGCGTGCCACCCTCGGGTGGGGAATTTCAATAAACGAGCATCGTGTAAGTAAAGTTATTAAAGGTACTTATACAACCCCAAACCACCAGTAACAACAGCCCACAGCCACCTATGTGTACATATAGTTACCTACTTACCTGTGTAACTACTTACATTATGCATATTACTTTCACCCACTTTCCACGGTATTTTTGGCTGTTCAAATGCGCAAAATGTAATACAGCTTTTGGATGTGTGAGGGTACGTGTGTGTGTTGGGTGGAGAAAGGTAGCTCACTACATCATATTTGGGAAGCAAAAGACCTGCCTCGAAGGAAAGGGCTCGCCCAAATGGAGTGAGTAAAAATGAGCATCGAGGCAAAATCAGTTTATTTTAGACATTAAAATGATGGCAAATAATTGGTATAATTTCAGTCTAATTATGGTTCAATAAATTCTAATTGAAGCTGAGACTTTAATTGGCGCCAATCAATGCGAAACTAGTGATTGTTTCATTACTCAACCTGGAAATGTACGTTTAGTCCTTGTACGAAATACATTGAGGTTTCTAAGTAGCATCTTCCTTGGTTTCGACTTCGCCTTAAGCATAACAACTTCCGTATGATTGTCAATTAGGTTGGGTCAGGTGAACCAACTGCAGGGTTGCATTCCGGTCCGACAAGCATGTGCAGGTCAACGCTTGACAGCAGCAACTAAAAAATGCCGAACGCAACTGTACCGCACTTCTGTGTGTGGGGCAACTTTGTGCCAGGCCAACCGAATTGTTAATAACTGGCAACTGGCACGTGCTTACCTGCAGCTAACACGGCTTTCTCCACTTCCCAGCCACCTCATCCCTTTTTTATTCTCTCCTTTCGAAGGAAAATGGCCATAAAAAGCCGGGGCAAAGGAAACATTTTCACATGCCCACAAATTAGTGGCACATTTGGGAGAAGTTCGCCATGTGTGTGTGTGGATGGGGATGTGTCTTTTGTGGCTTCCATGCAGCAAAGTTGCAGCCACCGAACAACCCACAACAGGCCACAAAAACAGCATTAACTGGCTGACAATCCTAAAAGTGGCTGAAACTACGAGATTCAGGTGGCAAGTATAAAATAAAATGGCAGGATGACCGAAACATAATGGGATGTCAAGACATTTTTCGGTTCTTATGTGTGCACCAAATGGGGAGTCAAGTGAATGTACTATTAAAATTATTATTTTTCGCTAGGTTGATGTACCCAAAAAAATATAAAAACAATGTAATTCATTCAGATTTAAAGTAATGCGCTGGTCAACATAAATTCATCAGTTTCAACGATTTCAATAATTGACGCCCCGGGCGGTCTTTACCGAATTGCAATTGAAATGCCTTCAAAAAATATTTTTCTTTGTGCATATTTGCTGCTTAATTGAAAACCAACAAGATGGTAATGACAACGAAAAACTTCAACTGATATACATATAGACATATGTGCAAAAAAATGAACACGTATCTGTTTTTATAAGCACGTGAAGCTGTCAAGGACATGAAATCGGTAAGTTGTTGTTGATTCTGTTCGAACAGAACGAGAAGAGTAGTGAAGTGTAGGGAGTGTAGGGGGTGGGCATCACATCCGATTCTTTCAATCAATAAAGAGCTCCCGGGCAGTTCCGTTCGCCAAAGCTCATTACAAACCATAAACAAACAATGGACGGCCAACCAGAATAAGAATAATACAGAAGAGACCACAGTTAAACAATGGCATAATGAAGTTAATATGCTCCTTACAGCACAAAATATTTTAATTGGGGTATTAAAAGTCATATATTGCTAGGGTCTGTTTTTTATGATACTGCTGATGGCTTGAAGTGAAACGATTTATAAAATAATAACTGGCGCCCAACCATTGAGCAATATTTAAATATCCTCAAAGCTGCCAGTGCCATTTGGCAACCCTTGAGGCTGTATCCATCCAAGGATCCCACCGATATCCTTATTGGCATCACCTGTCAAAGGCTATCAAACATAAATAAACGGCTTTCGGTTCGGATATCAAATGGTCATCATTATCACACTACCCACTTTAAAGTGCCAAAACGGCGAGGCAATCACACATTTTATGGGCTTTGATTGCTTTTGACATTTATTGATTTATTTGGCCAGAGAGAGAAACGCAGTCGCATGTGAGTGTGCAGCTGGGATGTAAATATTTATAAATTGCTGATATGCAATTAAAAATTACAGCAACAAAATGACAGCTGCCTCAGGTGCAGGACCACATGCACATGCAAATTAAGCTCCGATGCCAGCTCTTTAAAATGCAAATGTGGGCGAGAAAGGGTTCGGGATTTCCACAATCTCGGATTAAAACGTATTATTCTTGAAATGCATATCCAGCAGCTTATAATCATGAAAATAAGCAAACTACATTAAACGGCATCTTATGAAAATAAATATTTATCTTAGATGGAATTAAGAGTATTTTCAACTTTATTGTGGCTTAAATTCTTATGTTCTCAAGTGTTAATTAAAAACTCCTGGTTAACCATAGTAGGTTGTGCGGAGGAGTGCAAAGAACTGATACGACATGCTGATTACCTTCATGAAGGTGTTGAAAGATATGGGTGGAAAGGTTGGCGGTCTTATAGAGGCGGGCTTCTGACTGCGCGCAATGATAAATTTCAGTATGCGTTTATATTTGGTGCTGCAGGGCAACCAGTTTTGATTGAATGCCGAATGGCCAATCCGGGAGCTCTACAATTAAACCAAAAATATTTATAAGCAAAAAAAAATATAAATAAAACTCACCGAGGAGATCATTTCATCGCCGTAATAGCAGACCACAAAAACCTGAACCAGCGAAGCCGAGAAAAAGATAAAGTACAGCACAATGTCCTCGACATTGGAGGCTGTTATCTGAAAGCCAGCGAAGCAAATGACCAACGAGGCGGCAATAAAGTTCCAAAGGATCAGGAAGCTAAATATGCTGTTCACCTCCTCGCTAAGGCTGAAAAATATTTGATAGGGCAACATAAATCTCTAGAAATTATTGGGAAATTAATATACCCGTTACTCGTAATATTTCGTAAAAGTAAAAATGCAGTTTTATTGTGTTTATCAATACCTATCGAAATGTAGAAGAAATTTTTTAAATCGAACCATTCGTTAAAAAGTTATGCCCGATCAAAGTTTTATATCTCCAACTCCGTCGCACTCCCTTTAGCTGAGTAACGGGTATCTGATAGTCGGGGCACCCGACTATAGCGCTCTCTCTTGTTTTAAATATAATCTCGAGAGTTAACCTACTCCAAAGCTCTGGCATGATAGACGACCAAATCGTGGAGATATTTGATGTTTTCCTCATCCGTATGATCGCCGCCATCGTAAGCCTCCAGATCGTCGGCTATAAAGTTGAAGTGCATGGTCAGCTGGGTTATGGTCGTGATTAGCAGGAGATCCACGCAGACGTAGGAAACGCCAGCCACATAGGCACAGTGAGCCAATCCCCAGTAGGAGAACCAGTAGACCGTCAGATCCGTTTCGGCGTCGTAGGGAAATAGAATGTGAAAGCCGTAGTTGCGCTCAAAAATCTCCGAACCCATGAGATAGTACTTAATGGTGGACTTGATGGCCGGATAAAAGCTGAACGAGGAGGTGTAGGTCATGCAGAGGATGGTGAACAGAGTCATGACCCTGTTCATGTGCTTCCTGTAATACGGCACATGGTATTTCCGCTGCGACTCCGGATCGATGGGATATATCTCCTTCAGGTCATCGAGTAGTTTCACCAAACGCTTGCGATTCACCGTCAGTCCGAATTGCTTGAAGTCGGCCATGAAACTGAAGCCAATGCACGGGGCTACCGCTGTGGCCTCCAGGAGAGTCGTCGTCGACATGATGTGCACTATAAAGTACGCGATTTCGCCCACCACATACGCATTGAAGTTGAGGAACCCCAGCACCAGATAAAATCGCAACAGATATCGCCTTATCACATTGGGATCCCGATCCGAGTACAGATCCTCGCCGATGGTCTTGTAGAAGGACATCGGAAATCGGGTGAGGTCGTCAAAGGAGACCACCTCATCATCATCCTTCGGCTTACGTTTGCGGAACAGCATGACGATGTGGTTTAATCCCCGGCTCCACTGGGCCTTATCCTTTTATAGGGCTCGCCACCATTAAATTGTCATGAGCCAGCCGGTGCTGACCTCATAATTACTTAATTGAATTTGGGGTAATTGCAGACACCTGCCAACATTGGCTTGCTGAAATATTTAGCCCTAAGAGTTAAGCCGTAGGTTTGTTCCCATGGCTACACGGAGAAAAAATATTATTTCATTCCATTTAACTTGTAAAGGTGTTGAAAAGTATGCCACGAAAAAAAGAATGCCCTCCAGTTGTAAAAAAAATCATTGCATACTTTTGGATGTTTTTATCGGTGATTTAAAAAATTCTTTAAAAAGTTCTTTCTTTTTTTCTAGTGCACATATGAATTATACCCGATGGCTGATGCGAAATTAATTCAATTAAATGCCAAAAGGATTTTCAGAGGCAGGCCTCAAAATTCAGCAGCGTTCGACATCAAAGACAAGTTCGCAAATCAAGTGGCAAATGTAAGTACCATTGTGCCTGGGGAGTCGGAGTCCTTCAGCCAAGATACTCGCAAAATGCCAGACATACAGACAATATATTCTTACATTCTGCCAGCGATTCGGATTTGACGAATGTGTGGTTTCCATAACTCCCGCCCACTTTTTGGGCTGGGTCTTTGTCGTCTTCTTAACATCTTGGCATTTTGATGTTCAAAAGGTGCTCGGGCCGCACCAAACCTTAATTATTTATTAGGAATGCCGGTCTACTTGTGCCAAATGTATGCTCATTCAATATATCTTAATCTGCAAACAATGTGCTTGCGTATTTTCCCCATAGTTCCGTGTTCTTAAGTTGAGATTTAATCGAGTTGGCCAATGAGAACAAAGAATTTCATTGGATTTGCTAGAACAATACCCTTTCGAGCAAAACAAAGCTCTGCCAATTGATAAATCTAAGGATAATAGGTATTGACCGATTGAATCGATTATTAGGTTTAATATTCTGGGAACTACAATTGGTATTTGTGTTGTAGGATGATTACAAAAAACAAAAAATCAATTAAATTTAAATATTTTTTAGAATTTACTGCCAAACTTTTCCCAAATCGATTTTTATTTTGTTAGTGTAAATCAAATATTCCTGTGTATCTAGCTGAAAATCACACTGCATATTTGTTGTAAAAGGACAACGGAGTTTTCGAATTGCCCCCCTTCAAATTACCCAATTGCATCATCTATTCGAAAAGTCTATAATAGATTTTATGCACTAATTTCCAACACGCAAGAGAAAATGGAAAACATTCCTGATCACGGACATGGAAATTATAAATTCGATGATTTGTTTACCTTACGCTTAGTTTGCGGTTAAAGTTTTGCAATTAAATGCTGCATAAATTACATGGCTTTGCGAATGCGTCAAATAATTTACGGCAAATTGAAATTAATTTGAGTTATATGGCCGCAACCGAATGCACAAGCAAATCAAATGTAAACTTTAATAATAATAATTTGCAGCAAAAAAGCCAAAGGAAGCCAGACATGTTCAGACTTGCAGGCGTCGTCGTGCTTCATCAACACAAACATACTCGTACATTTTATCGTCCTGGTAATTAGTTTAAAAAATACTTATATATGGTATTTATGGCCCGGGCCGACAATGTGAAAACGAGTTGATTTTCGTATTTATTGGCCGGCAGCAGCAGCAGTGTGTAAATATGTATGTGTGCGCTGGGTAAACAATTAAATCGGAGATATCAGTGCTCATTGGGCTAATAATTGAGTTAAATATTTGCACATGCAAATTCAAAACAACTCAGGGCCTTCTGCCGTGTGCCGTATTGCCTCAAATTGAAATACATTTTAATTTGAAGCGTTGACTTAATTATTAATGCAAATTAATTGTATTGCCATTAGCACAAGCACAAACGTGTCGCAGTGTGTCAGTGTGTCCATGCCGGTGTCTGTTATTTTTACAGCAAACGGCGGGGCAACACTCAAATGCAACAGTTGTCACCCGATCGCCTCGCCATTCATTTATTTGCGTTAAATTAAGTTTTTAATTAGATCCGCCGGACATATTGTTCTTCCTTTGTGTGTCGTGTCGGCATGGCCATCAGCAGAATTTCTTCAGCTTTAAAGTATTGTATTACCACAATAAAAATAACAAGAGCACGCGGATTTCTGACCTTTGCATGGGCGGTATTTGTTCACTGAAGATTATTATCATTTTAAGGGCCGTTTTCTCATCCGCCAGTTAAATTTAAAGTAGGGTTACAACTCTGATTTCCCATACGATTTCACGGTTTTAACCATACTTTAAATTTAAGTTAATTATTTAACAAACGGACGAAAAAAACGACCCTAGCTTACAAAAAAGTGTTAAAAACAAGAAAGAACGCTATAGTCGGGTGCCCCGACTATCAGATACCCGTTACTCAGCTAAAGGGAGTGCGAGGGAGATGGAGATATAAAACTTTGATCACGCATAACTTTTTTACGAATGGTCCGATTTGAAAAATTTCTTTTACATTTCGATAGGTATTGATAAACACAATGAAACTGCATTTTTACTTTTCCGAAATATTTAAATTTTGTAAAATCGTTTATAACAGTAACATTTTTTTCTTCTAATTTAATTTTTCCAGTGTATTTCTAATTGTATCAACTGTTGTTCAATATACATTTGTTGTGCAGTTTCTGCGCCTAGTGAACTGCATGATTAGTAGTCGTGTAAACACGCGTAATACCATATTTTAATTTGCATTTATGGCATTTATCAGAAAATAAACTGCAAATAGGCATTTGTTTTCATGTGCGAGGCATAAAGAATTATCTGCTTTAATTTACTGGAATGCCAATGTGATGTGCCAATCGAGACCATCGACAATGGCAATTTAAAATATTCTTACGCCCATGCACAATTGGGCAATTGGTAGGAAAACTTCATACAATATAGGCCGCAGGGTTTTCCGAAGGGGGAAACTTCCATCACTTGTCGATATTTGCCATTTCTGTGTGCAGCACAAAAATTTCTATTACAATTTTTGGCTCAATTTTTTCCCACTCAGGTTTGAACTATCAAAGGCCAAAGGCGCATTGGGTTTCAAAAGAGATGTGTTTTTGCCCCCCATTTTGCCCTTTCTGCATTTTCCAGCTATTCCAGCTGAGAATTGAGCTGTCGGCTGTCCGCACACACAATGCGTGCATCTGTGTGGGTGTGTGTGTGTGTGTGAAAGGGTATTCTCGGCCATCAAAATGTCCTTAGACATTTCGTTGAAATTTTGCCCAAAATTCCTGTCCAAGTAGTCCGCATTCTTGGCTCTAAGCTTCTTTGAAAAATCAACTTGCTCGATTATTTAGCTTACAGTGAATAAGGATGTTGTAAGAAATTGTGGTTTTTATTTATCCTCAGCCTTTTATTTATATTAATCCTTTTGATAAATTAATTTTGCGTACTAGCTTAGTAAAATAATATGAATAATTATCTGTATTTTTTTTTTTTGTAGAACTTAAAGTACAACAAAAATTCGAATCCTAGAAAAGAGCATCCGACTTCGTTTTGAATAACTTTCTTGCTTACAGCCTCGTTCCCCCTAACGTTTTACGTTTTTTTACTTTCTTTGTTGGCATAATATTCAAATTGGTTGGCCGGGCAAAGAAATGCAAACTCAAAGAAGTCCTTTCTACCTTCACTGGATGCCCACTTTTTTTTTTTTGTTTCTACCTTCGGGATGGTTTCGGAGCACTGCTTCCGACACTTCCAACATTGTTTGCGAGTGGGGCGAAATATCATCAGTCTTTTGGCAGCAGGGCAAAGGTAACGAAATCTGGCCAGAAAGCGTAAGGAAATCCATTAAATGCTCGATTTGACACAACATTTTGTTGAAGGGTTTGGGGTGAGCAAAAAAAAATAATACCGATAACGCTTTAATTGCAAATATAACACTTTTCGTAGAAACTCAAAGGCAAATCGCCCATATCCCCTGGGTGCATAACGGTAAATGCAACGGTAAACCTGGTACGTTGTCTTCTTCTTGCTTTTATGGCCACTTAACGCGAATAAGAAGAAGACTATGAAGAAATTCTTGCAATTTATTGACTACCACAACCAACGGGCAGCGTCCATTGATTGCCAATTGATTTGTCGAGTGTGTGGGCGTGTCTGGTGGGCGGGGAAGTAGTGTGTCTTTGGGGGCGTGGCCGGTCGGTAAAGTGTGGCCAAGTAAAAGCCCAGAAGTCAAAGTTGATCGTCGGTTTTTGGTGTGTGTCCTGCCCACAAGTCGTATGTTTAACCCCTTGCTCGTTTGTTCCGGTTTCGGAAAAATGACTTGGGAATTATAGTACAAATTTCGAGGACGTGTTGCCTTTTAAATTTTTTTTGCTCGCTAAAGATGTAGTTAGTGAATAAATTATAAAATTGTTAATTATTGACCCTTTTCTCTGAAGAAAAGGAATGGAAGTGCATTTTATTTTATTCAAAATATTAGTGTATATCATAGGGGAACCTTAAAGGGTTAAACAATTCCACAGCGAACTTATGACCCGAAATGAACAAGAGGAGCTGCCCAGAACTTGCATATTCGTTAAATTTACCGCAGAAAGCGAGACGGAGGACGAAGGTTCTGAGCCTGAAAGGAGACAACCACATAGCTTATGCAGACGAGACCGAGACCGAGAATGGAGTGCCGTAAACGGAGGACCCCACAGATAGAAAAAATAATCATTCGATACCAAATTATGATATGATATATTTGTACACTTTTTATAAAGTTTATAATGAAAATTATCGAAAATATTTCAACCTTAAGAATTTCTGAACTCTTAAAAGCAATTAGTATACATATAATCAACGTTCAATATGTTAAATTGATATTCCTGAAAACATTATGGTTCATAAATATTTGTAAAATCATCCATTTGATCATGATATCATATCAAATCATATCCATTTTTTTTTCTGTGTGGCCATGGAGATGGCAATGGAGCCGGGCAGAAACTATAGCCGTATCCATACACCCGGACTCGCACACCGGAGCCGGAGAGCCGGAGTGATGGCTCGTGGCCCAGGAATCGCAGCGGATGGGGATCCCGGAGAAGTTCAGGATGGCAGGACGAGGTACCAGGAGGTGGCAGTCGGTAGTCGGCAGTCGGCAGACAAAAGCACGCAAAAACTTTGTTGCAAAACACTTAGCACACACATATGAATGTGCGACAGGCGACAAAGGTTTCAAAAACAATATTAACAATAACTTATGGATAGTGATCAAGAACTATATATGATATTTCACTACATATGTCTTTAAGGAATATACGTAGATCCAATGAAACCAGATGAAAATTTCCACGCCTTAGACAACCTACAAAAAAAAAAATTTTTTTTTTTTTTTAGAAATTGTTAACTTAAGGAACTTTATAGTTGCGTCACCTTTGTCGCCTGAATTTTACATGTTAAATGCGCACCGCCACACATTTCTCATTGAGTGCGGCTATGCGGAGTACGAGTGCAAGGATGTGAGTGTGTTGTGCATTGTCTGGTTAGTCCTTTCCGCATATATTTGAAAATAAAGTTACGACAAGTTGCACTCAATTTTCAGCATTTACTGTCAGCGCACAGGCACGCCACGGCAGCCAGTTGAGCAGTGGTACAGTGAAGTCAGGGAAGGGTGGAAAGGGAGGATGAGGGTGAATGTGAATGTGAGGCTACTGGGCCCAGGCCAATGTGGCTACAAAAACTGTGTCAGGCCGGTGGACAGTGCATGGGACACACAGTGAAAACAGAAGCCAACACACAACGCACAAAAGGAAAACAACAGTTAAGATTACAATTTAATAGTTGTGTAAATGTGAAGATTGTATCTTGAACTTGAACAAGCTCTAACTTGTTTTAAGTTATACAAAAGTTGGGAATTATAAGCGCCTTTCTAGAATGAAAGAAGTACAGTAAAAATTATTTTTGAAAGCTTACCAATTTGTGGGAAAATACTGTATGCATTTCTTTGTGTGTAAAAAGAAAAGCCAAGCAACGCATAAAACGCTTGAAATGAATACGTGTAACAATTGTTCGCCCCGTAATTCCCCTTGGGCCCCCTAACCCCTTGGCATACCGCTATGCAGGAGGCTACGCCCATGGGCATACCGACCCCTTAACCCCTCTCGACTGCTGCTCTTCGTATGCGATTTGCAAACATTTTCATTATGCCCATGGACATGGGAGCGTGCTACTAAATTGATCAGGAATATAGTTTTACATATGCATGAGTGAAGTAGAATGAAAGCTGTATCGTTGCAGGTGCTTAAGACCCAATAAAGTGGGGGAATAAATTAGCAAGGTTGTAAAAAAAAAATGGCCAGTTTTTAATTGAAACATGAACCCATCATAAAATCCCTTAATTGGTATTCGGACTTCCGATGGCCCGAGGCTTGGTCCTCAGAAATCCCAAGGAATATCAACACAAGGACGTGATTTTTGAAAGTTAAGAACCTCATATAGAAAATAAACCCTTTATATGTGGTTTTCCAGAGTGATGACTGGTGAAAATAAATTCCTGGACGTGCTGAGTTAGTGATAAGCGACTTTTCAAAGGACAATGAACGGATGCCTCCAACGGTACGTGAATGTGAATCGTGGCTTGCATTTTTGGTTCAGGGAGGATACACTGAAAATAACAAACGCTGGGTTACAAAAGTATAATAATTTTTACAGACTTAACAAAAAATTTGATTGCACATTCTTGACTGCTATAATTCCCAACTTCTTTTTTAGAGTACTTTTTAATAGAAAGTTTCTATGAGCTTAAATTTAATAAGATCCATATATTTAATTCTCTAAATTAATACAGTCAGTATATTGTTAGCTTATTTTTATTGATGATTTATTTTAGTGATTTAATTTTTTTTGAAAAATATAATACAAAGATTAAACCTAACCTATAAAGTAAGATTATTCATATATTTTTTCCTTTGACCAACCGATTTTTTGTGTGCAGCTGGTCGGCTCGGACCGCAGATAAGCTCTGCAGGTGGTTCCCCATTTTCCCGGGCATTTGCATATGGAATTGTGTGGTGCGTGCGAAGTAACGTCAACAAAAGGGGGACAGGCTAAAGTGGCAAAAGTGGAACCAGTCCACCACCCACGTCCACATCCACGTCCATGTCCACCACCCACCATCCACACCCACATTCACACATCTCACTGTGAAAAGTGTCACAAGCTGGCTGTCACAGCCTCCGGCAGCTGCAAGTGTATTTAAATTTCAACAAATTAGCTTAGTAAATTAGCTGCTCATAAATCTGTGGCCATAAAAACACGGACACACGGAGATTCTCGCCGGGGGAATTGCGGGGCTTCTGTTCCGTTTCGTAGAATGAAAACGAAGAGACAGTTGAGACAGCCAGAGCGACAGCATCTGTCATTGGCTTAGTTTCCATTTAGCCAAGATCCACTCGGCATTTCCATTTCCATAACCATAATTAAGAGTATCCAGTCACGTACATACATCACAGGCAGCTACTTTTCTAATGATTTTCGGGACAAAGTTCGGTTAACGGTCTGTAATGACCTGCTCTCTGCGGGCTATCCTAACTCAAGATATATTTAAAGAGATTTAATTCCTTTAGAAATTAATTAAAAAGAAAGTGTTTATAGACCATCGATTTAAATCGTATTTAATGAAGGGTATTGCCACTCAACGTAAAGTTTAAAATTTTTGTACAGTCTTAATTTTTCATGGGGTCATTTTATATTTCAGGCTCCAATGTTAAAATTAGTTAAAGGGCCGTGGATCCCATGGATGTATTGGGTTTGCCGGGGTCAGTGTCTCCATGTCCACCCTCTTCAATCGCCGATGAACGGCCATATGGATTTCCCAGGCGATTGTGATAGATTCCAGCTGATCGGAGGCGCTCGTCCAGTTGATAGCGATTGTTTAGCATCTCACGTTGGCCACTCGGATCCACCATGCGACTGGCCACTCGACGTCCGATGGTTAATAGCTGGCCGGTGCGGTAGGTGTGCGATGATCCGGCTCGAGGGACCAGAGAGTCAAAGTGGGAAACAGCCTGGATGCCGGACAATTCCGGGCAACTCAGCAATACGTCCCGGGAACAGCAAGGTATGTTGAAGTAGTCATCATCGTTGGTATAGCGTTTGGAATTTTGCTTGACCAATTTTTCGACAATCTCACTGATCTTCACCTGATCTTCGGTCTTTACAAAATTGGCCATTCTGTGTAGGGCAGTGAGTATTACTCGCAATTAATCGTTACTCAATTGGCCAACGAACTTACCTGGTTTTGTTTTGCTTTTAAGGAAAAAATGAAAAGGTTATATAAAATGTGCTTGGCTCAAGGCACAGAATCTGAATGAATAGAAATCGGACAGTCAGTAAGAATGAACAAAGCTAGGCAAAGGCAGCTATTTCAATGAAGAGTTGATAGGCCAAATAGTTTCAAACTATTTTTTAGCACTTGGTGTGTACCCATCATAAGTTAATTAAGAACCGTAAATTGTTTGTGATAAAATTGCAATCATATTAGGAAAAGTTTTCCCCATTTGCTTGGTGCACTCTCTCTTACTCCAGGCATTGCTGGCCCTTATCAAAACCAAGTTTATTTCCTCATTTTTCGCTTGGCCAGCACTGCAAGACTACCGCTTTTTCCATCGTCCTTGAAAGGGAACGGACACCATACATTAGCTGCACAAGCACATGTGTGGCCATCTAAAATGCACAGCAAAGAATTTTATCTAAATATATAACTTAAAAATAATAAATCTAAAAAAAAAAAAAAAAATTTTACAATTAAAAAAAATTGGAAAAATATAGGATGCGAACCTGGACCTTTTTCAGTCCTCTTTTGAATGTGGGAAAGTTTTGGGTTATTATATATTTATTAAAAGCGAATATCAAAATGTATTTAATGAGATTGCGATGGGATTCGAACCTGGACCATTGCCAGCCTTGTTAAAATTTCTTTCGATTTGGAATAAACTTTTGGATCTAAATATACTATAACATTAATATTTACCTGCGAATCTCAAATCTGTTATCGAGCTGTGTAGAGTAACATTTTGCAAAGGACTTTTGGGGTCTTGGCACGTGGGCCCCAGAAATAAGTTGTAAAGTGGAGAGTTGGAGAGTGCAGGGCGGTGAATGGTGAATGGAGAATGGTGAATGCAGATGGGGTGACGGCAATTTCCAAGCAGTTAAAATAATTGCAACAAATTTTCAAGTTTTCCTTATTATCCCTTTTTGCATGCTCCTGCACATAATCCAAACGCAAACAACAGACTGCAGCATGGGCGCCCCCAAAGGGGGGAGCAGCTCAGGAGGGGAGGGGGCTTGGGGCTGTCTGTGAGAGCTCGGGGCGGCAGCCACATAAATGTTTTAAGCTGTTGTGAATTATGGTAATGAATGTCAGCGCAAACTTCCGGATGCCTGGGCTCAGACCGAAGACCAGACCGGGCTAAAGCCTGCCATATCCACCTGACTCCCTCCCTCCCTAAAGGGGGAGGTTCAATCCCCCCCCTCAGTGCCTTTTGTTTTGACCGTCTTTTGTTCTCAGCCACGTCGCCACTCGACATTGGCCAGTAGCAACGGCGGCGTCGGAAATGCAACGTTTTCAACTGCATGCGAAACATAATTGACAGACGGTTACAATGACAATCGCCAACGGAGGGCGAGAACCCTGGGGACCAATTGCAATATTTCGAAAATCTCACTAGTTGTGAAACGATCTCTCAACATTGATCATTATATGGGTTTTGAAAGACAAGGATTTATCATTAAAAAATAAAAACTAATGAGCATCATACATATTTTTAATAAGCAAAAATACAAAATATATATTTTTAGTGTTTGATATTTTCACTTATAACTAAGGAAAACCCCTTCTCAAACCACTGATTCATGAATTTTTGGGTAAAAACAGAAAGAGAATTTTAAATATCCCTTTGGCGTAAATGTACAGTGATCAAATTAATAGAAAATGGGTATTCGAACTTGGCCCAATGAAACCCTAATAACACATACCTTTTTATCATAATTTTCAAAATACAATTTCTTAGCAAAAACAAAATTTTTTTTTTTAATAAATTTTATTTTATTCTAGTAAATTTCTTACCACTGTGCGAGTTGCATGCCACAAGACAATGCCACAATCCGCAACAATGCTGCTGCCTTTGCCGTTGCTATTTGCTATTTGCTGCTGGCCAAGCAGTCTGCCAAGTGAGTCTGCCCCTGACCAGGACATTTCCCCTGGGAATCCCCACCTGGAGGAGCAGGAGGCACTCCTGATTTACGGCATCGCGCATTGCCATTTTTACCTGTCCATAACAAATTGGACACCAGTTGATAGAAGCTCCAACTTGTCGCAATGCAGCAGGCGCCTCGGCAAAACCGCAAAACCGCTCCTCCACCCACTCGGCATTCAAGGGAAATTACATACTTATGGAGGGGAAAATGAAAACCTGAGGGAGAGTTAATCGAAAAGAAACACAATTTCTCGGTAAGCATCGGAACCCAATTTCTGAAAAGTATTATTTTATGCTCACTTTTAACCTCTTTTAACATATTTCACTGATGATTTAAAAACATTCCTAAAAAGAATCACAATCTATCGATAAATATCGAT
Organism: Drosophila prostipennis; assembly: GCA_037075205.1. NCBI lineage: Eukaryota > Metazoa > Arthropoda > Insecta > Diptera > Drosophilidae > Drosophila > Drosophila prostipennis. The sequence continues at coordinate 334,867 of JBAMCJ010003207.1, read as the reverse complement.
AGTGTTGATCGTAAAAAAGGGGAATCATGTGTATAGAATTATATTATTATATATATTATATAAACCATTTGTAATTGTTTAAGTATTTTTTATTTAATATATATAATAATTTATAAACCATTTGTAATTGTTTAAGTATTTTTTATTTAAAATACTGTTTTACCAAAAGTAGTTGCATAGTAGCCTTCTCTTTTCTGTTCATAAATTAACTTTTTCACTGGCGTTGTGACTTTCAATGCGAGGCAACTTAATTAAATTGTGCAAGCTGGCAGGCATTGAAAATAATTGTAAATAAATGAAATTACGATATATAATTAAATTGTACACATATTGCAAAGGAAGCTGATTTTTCTCGACAAAGCCTCCAATAATCCGCAACTAATTGAGAGATTATCGACAAATTCGCCATGTGGAGCAGCTTTTGACAACTTAAGCGGTGAGTTAGTTACCTTGTAATACGGCTGCCACGCCCCCTCGTACGCCCGCCCCTCAAAACCGCCCCCTCAAGCAAGCTGCGTTGTAATTTCGTTAATCGATAAAGTGTCAGATTAACAATGCTAGACATCCAGGTAATGACAGCCATCGGCTTTGCAATGGATATGTGTATATGCAATATGCCATTGACACCTCAGTTTTCGACAATTACGCCCACCGGGCGCCACCACGCCCCTCACTTACGTTGCACAAACCAAAGTCTATCAACTCCTGGAGCTCCATCTCCATCGCCAGGATAACCAATAACCAAGAACCCCCTTCCCTTGCCATTCCGCTGATTCGCTCACTCAATGTCGCATTAGTCACACAAAGAGGATGTTTGATTAAATAAGCTGCCATATACAAACATTCTCACACGTGTGAGTGCCACGCCCATTTTTCACTGGGAGAAACTAGTTTGAAACAAGAAAGAAAGCTAGCTTCGGCCAGATCATTCCTATTATTTTACAAATCGCAAAATATTTAAATTTCGTATTATTTTGACATAATTTTTTCTATCCTTCATATGACAGCTATATAATATAGTTTTTTTTTTCCATTTTTCGCAAAAACAAAGGAAATATTAATCCAAATATGGATTGGCATACCTTTCTGAACTCGTTATTAAATTTCCAATCGATTGGCATTTAAACCTGGACATTTTATTTTTTTGCCATTTTTCGCAAAAAATCATGATGCAACCCCTTATAAAAAAAAGATGAAAATTATCGAAAATTTTATTTTTTCAAAATCACACGGAAAGTGCCATGGATGTAATTATTATATTGTAACATGTTCAAAACAGTATGTATTTTTGGTGTAGGACCATTTTTGGCAAAGTTATAGCAAACAAACCAAAAGAAAAATTCCTATTTTTGTCAAAAACCAAAATTGCAAATTTCCAAAAAAATAAAACAGTTTTTTGGCCGAAACTATCTAAATATTGATCCAAATATGGATTGTCATACCTTTCTGAACTCGTTATTAAATTTCCAATCGATTGGCGATTAAACCTGGACATTTTATTTTTTTGCCATTTTTCGCAAAAAATCATGATGTAACCCCTTTTAAAAAAAGATGAAAATTGGCGAAAATTTAATTTTTTCAAAATCACACGGAAAGTGTCATGGATGTAATTATTATATTGTAATCTGTTCAAAACAGTGTGTATTTTTGGTGTAGGACAATTTTTGGCCAAGTTATAGCAAAAAAAACCAAAACAAAATTTTCTAGTTTTGTAAAAAACCAAAATCCCAAATTTCCAAAAAAAAGGCATACTAATGTTTCGGGATTACCAAATATTATTAATTGAACCTATAAATAGTATACCAGATATATGGTTTTGATAAAATAATATGAATCCACGCAGGGAGACCAAAATTTTAAAAGACCCTTTAAAAATGTTCTCCAAGTGTTAAGTGCATTCGCCTGATGCGCTTCATTTGACGGAAATTTAAATTCGATTAGCCAAAAGTGTTCGTGTCCCGTATCGACAGTCCATGTCCGCAAATCCGCATCCGCAGTCGTGTGTCCATTCAACATCTCCATCTCCATCGCCATCGCCATTTCCATCTGCATCTGCATCCTCAAGTCCTGAAGTTTCCGTTCACATCCACGGCGAATGCCAATAACGCAAAGTCCTGGCTTATATCCCTGTCAAAATGGCATGGCCATGGGCGGCGGGCCAGGGGGGGTAGGTGTTGATTGGCAACACGAAAGAGGGGTCAAAAGTTGCAAATGCCGAAGAACAAACAGCAACAACAATAAAAGGAATTGGATTGAAATGACTACTGCAGGAACTTGTTGCGCTTCTATTTCTCCAGCCCAACCCCCTGATTTTCCAGGGGCGCCCGCGGCCGATTTGGGTGGAGAGGATGGAAGGGGGGTATACGAGGTTGCAGTTGCGGTCCGTGGTCCAAGCAGATGGATTTTCGTGCGCAAATAAATTTGACAGCTGCTGGTCCGGATTAGGATAATGCCCTTTCTTTCTCTTCGTCACATTTTGGATATTGTACATTTTTTACTTATTATTTAAGCGATTTCTTTAAAAATAGACTCTTAACCAGAAACGTTCTAGTAAAATCACACATGAGTCAATAAAGCTTCAAAACTATATTTATTTTATTTTTTTAACGGTTTCCTAGTAATGTCACTTAAGAATTCGCGTATTTAACTGTTGCAATACCCCAACTGAAATAACCAAAAAGAAATTTATTTGGTGACTTAAATTTATATTCAAATTTTTCAATTAACATAAAAGGGCATTCAAAAATGACTCGCAATTTCAAATCCCAATTTCCCTGTTGTTTTTCACGATTTTTTTGTTGCTGTCGGTGAGGTATTCGTTTGTTTTTGTTGCATACTTTGTGTGATTTGCCAACGAGCTTGTCAACACCAAAACCCCGTGGGTTCTGGTTCTAAAAGGGGGATTGTGAAATAATGTGGGTGAGAAAGAAAGGGGGGTTCCGGATGGGGTCAAATAGGTGGGGCTCGGTTGCCCGGTTGTGATTTGTTTTTTTCCAAATGCATTTGGAAATGCTTGCACACTGACCACACGGAAACAAATGATTGAATATTTTATTTAATATAATATTTATAATATAATTTGTATTATATTTATTTATACTGGTTAAAACTTAAATTGTAAGTCTTTTAGATCCGAAAGCCAAGAATTCCCCGTTGATATCGAACTAGTAAGGGTTTTTTTTTCTCTGCAGCTATTTTCTATTTCCCATTTTCCAATTCACCCACACCTTTCTGTTTTTTGTTTTCGCTGTTGTTTTGTTGTTTTTGCCGCGTCCGTGTGTAGCATAATTTTTTAAGCACATTTCAAATCAATTTGAGTGTTAAGCCATGTCCGACTGACCAATCGACTGGCCATGTGGAAATTGAATGGATCACAGGTCACATGGAAATATGGGGGAGCGAAATGCTCCGTTAATCATTTAACTCAATTAGGCATAATTAAGTTTTATATTTTTTTCCCCGTCGCCGAGTTGGGGGGGAATTTGTAATGAAGAGTCAAATTGCAATGACACAAATGTAGGAAATGTAGGAATAAATAATACAAAGATGGGGCATCTGGAATGGCCATTTCAATTACAATCAATAGCTAAAAAAAAGGGACGTTTTTCACTTTCCGACTCAATCACGTGGAAATTTAGAGTTTGCCTATTTCACTTTTAATTAAGTTGGCCATTCAAATGTGATTTTATTTAATTTTGTGGCTTTATGCAACTTATTACACCAGTTGAGCAATGTCAATATTTGTTTATTATATCTCCAGATGCTTCCTTCTACTTCATTGATCTGGCATATGGGTATTATTTTTTTTCTGGCTGCCTAATTTACTGCATTTGATGCTCAATTTATTTTATTTAATTTTGTGTCGCATTTTATCCCATAATTTAAATAGTTAAATGAAATATATATCTGAGTTTAAATACTTTTCCTTGGATATCCATAAAAATATATATTGTTTAATGTAATGAACTTTTTCAACCGTTCCATTTTTTATACAATTTAAAAGAGAATGAAAAACACCATCATCATTTGGCATTATAATGGCATTTCCCCGTTTTATTTAATCAACTTTTTTGTTTTTCTAATTTCCTTGGCAGCTATTCAAAACGTTGCCCATTTCCCGCTCGCTCAACAGTTGCACTTTTCATGGGTTTTCATCGCTTTTCCTGATTTTCCGGGCGTCTGATATTTCAGCTCCCAAAGGTAGGCAACACTTTTTTGCCATTTGATAGGCAAAGAAAACTTTTGCCTGGATTTCCGATTTGCGTGTGTCCTGCTTGTGTATGTGTATGTGTGTGTGTGTGTGTGTGTGCCAGGCAAACAGAGGAGTGAAAGTGGTGAAAGCGTAACTCAAACACTATTACATGGCTACACCCACACACAGGCGTCGAGATTCTGATTCTCGTCGTCGGTTGGATTTTGCCAACTTGTTGCGCAAACGACCAAATTTCCAACTCAAAACAATACGACACATGCGTGGGGGCAAAAGGGGGGCGTGGCTGAAAATTGAGTGAAATACAATGCTCGAGTTACTTTTGCCTATTTGTTTGGCCGAGTGCAAAATAATGACTCACAGAAAGAAAATATCAACATAATATGACGAGAAATTTGATAGTGTTTCACAGCATTATTATTATTATAATCATATATGATTAATCTACTGATAATTTTCCATCTAATGGCTAAAAATTCCTTTGATTTGCAAAAATCACAAATTTCACAAATCTTTTTTTTAACTGTGCACTTTAAGGCCGCATTACTCGTAATCGCCAGCAAGTGCACTTTTCGCCAGCCATTTCCATTATATATCTACATACATATATATTTTGCTGATTAAAAAGTTCTTCTTTTTGGCGAGTCCTAGCCCTTGCCACGCCCCCCTTAGCCGCCCCTTGGCCGAGTAATTGTTGTGTTGTTAATTAACTGAAATCGCATTAATAAAGTTACTTGAAAATGCGCTTGCCATCGTATGTGTGTGCTTACCGGCGATGTGTGCGTGACACGCCCGTCAAAAGGGTTTAATATTTTAAAACTAAAAAGTATTGGAAAATATAGTAGAAATACTAGATTCAAATTAAATTGATAGATTACATTTTTCCATCTCTAGAATTGTCTTTTTTCAAACCAGTATCTTCAGCTCTTTATAATCTTTTCATACCTCTTACATATATTTTATGTTATGCTCAGGACCTTAAAGATCGCTTTTTAACTAATCTAAATTTTAAACAATTTCGTTGACACATCATAGAGAGTCTTTCCAGAGATGACAGTTCCCCAATACACATTTTTTTGGTATTGGAAAATGTGTTCTAATCTCTAGGATTGTTTTTTTTTTTTAAGTTTTCCTTAATTAGGATCTTCAAATCTTTATAATCTTTTCATACCTCTTACATATATTTCCTGTTATGCTTAGGACCTTAAAGATAGCTTTTTATCTAATCTAAAAGACTATAGTTTTTAAACAATTTCGTTGACACATCATCAACATTTTCCAATACCAACAAAAAATGGTATCCCACATTGGGGAACTGTCATCTCTGGAAAGGCTGTTTATGCTGCTCGTTTTGTGTGTGGAGCCGCCGCAGCGCATAAAAAGTTTTAATTGGCAGGCGACGAAGTTGACCTGTGACCTCTGGCGGGACACACACGCACACACGCTCGCCCAGAACACACACACTCACACACACAGAGGAACGACAACAATTTTTAAGTGCATTTTGAAATGCACATTTTATTTCGCATCTTTCTCTGCGTGTTGCGCTGCTTCTTCTTCAACTTCTGTGTGTGGTGTGTGTGTGCGAGTGTGTGGAAATGGGAAAAACACGCACACAACTTACAATTGCATTACATTTTGCATACATTTTGTGTGTGTTTAATTTTAATGCGGAGAAAACGCCAAGTTTAATAGCCAAAATGTGTTGTTAACACACTTAAAAAATGTATGCGCCAAAATGAAAGGCGGTGAAAAGTGAAAAAAGGGGTAGCGTAATCAGAATTTATTTATTTTGCATATTCGTACATGCATTTTCCATTAAACAACGCTCCTCGAATTTGCCACTGCCAGAGGGCCAAAAGTCAGCTGGAGCTGCAATTAGAGCACTCTTAAATAATTATTTTGGCTGTTCTTTTATTTAAAATCTTAATCTTTTATTAAAAACTCACCCAAAAGCGCTTGAAATTGAAGTGACTTTTTGGTGATTTCCACTAAAATTTATAAAAATATCGTATTTTCGTTAGGTTGTTTTAATAAATTGCTGTTTATTTTATTTACTTATTTTTCTTTAATTTCATCCAATATAATTAATTAATCGGTTTCGTTTTTAAACTCTGCCAATCAAACGACAATTGAATGCCACTCCAACCATCTCCTGCTCAAAGCGGAGTGAAGTTGGCTATTTTGAGTGACTGTGTGCTGGTTTTGAGTGGAAACTGCACAGTGGGACGTCGATGATTTGCTTGACTTGAATAAGATATCAACAATAAATTGTATAAATGAAGTTAATTTTTCTTCTAATTATAATATTACTTATATCGGTTATGTACATATCGATAATATATAATTGTAAAATTATAATATATAATTGTAAAAAATTTTGTATTTACCGCTAAATACCATATATTTGCTTGACTTGAATAAGGGGTACATCAAGATATCAACAAAAAATTGTATAATTGAAATTAATTTTGTCTACTAATTATAATATTACTTATGATTATCTTTATATCGGTTATGTACATATTTGTATACAAATATCGATATTATTTAAATGTAATATACTTTGTATTTACCGCAAAATATATCAATATATTATCAATATTTGTGTGTACACAAAATTCAATTATATTATTATATATTTTTCTTCTGAATATTTTACTTTTCTATATTTAATTTTATTTAAAACACTTCCTTAATTCAATTTTAGATTATCACTCTGTTTCAGTTACGACCTACTTTCGCATGCTCTGCGGTTGCGCCACTCGCTTCGTTCGATTTGGCCCACTCGCCCCACTGTGCGCGTCGTCGGCAGAGGCCGAAGCAGAAGAAGAAGAAGAAGCAGCGGCGGCGGCAGCGCAGCAGCGCCTGCGACAGTGGCAGAGGCAGCGCAGTTTGTTTTGTGCGCGCGTGGTGAACGGTTGTTTCTCGGCTACTCGGCTCCTCGTCGCGAAATTGCACTTCTTCGATTTGCGAATTGCGATTGTGCGACTTCTGGCCTGCCGGACTCCCGAGTTTTAGTTGATTGTTGTGATTTTAAGCGTTTTGGACCCGGACGGTAATTGTTGTTGCCTTTGACGCTCTCTTGGGGCAAAAACAAGTACTACAACAAAAAGTTATCCAGAAAGAAGAAGAATAAGCAGTAAGCGAAGCGCGCCGTCTCTTTCCCACCGATCGCGTTTTTTGTTGGTTTTTTGTTCTGTTTTATTAATGTTGTTTTGTGTGTGAAAAAAAGCCGCCAAAAAGCAAAAGGCCCGATGAAATAAACATTTGTTTATTTAACAGAAACTTATTAAATGTTTCTTAGCCACGAATATTTGCCAGCGTGTGTGTGTGTGTGTGAGAATTGCATGTGAAAAACGAGTTTAAAAACCAGTCTTAAAAACCCAAAAGAAAAAGGGTTCAAAAACAGTGAGAGCGACAGAGAGAGAGAGAGGTTTTTTTTTGGTTTTTGGTTTGCATTCTCATTCTCTCTCGGTTAGTTTTTGATCGCGCTCCCTCTCTCTCTCGCTCTTTGGCTTACCTGTGGCAGGTGTGCTTGTGTGTGTGTTTGTGTGTGCGCGAATGGCTGGCACAAAGAAAAATTCAAAAAGTGACGTTTAAAATTTCATGTTTCGCTTTATGTTTTATGTTTTAGCCAAAAAAGATGTGAGAGATGTATAATTGAAACTAGACTTTAGCCTAAAAAGTAGAAAAGACGAAGGAAGACGAAGACGAAAGCGGCCAAAAACATTGAAGGAAATCCAAGAAATACCAAAAGCCAACAACAAATGCTCAAATCTGCGGCGTCGTCGCTGCGTCGACGTCGTCCAAAAACAACAACAACAACAGCCATTGAGATGCCGTCGCTGCCGCAGTCGGCGTCGCTGCTTGCAGCGCTGCTCTTGCTCTGCTACTGCGACAGCTGCTTCTTTTTTTGTTACGCGGGTAAGTTTTTCTTCTTCTTCTTGTTATTTTACATTCCCCTCTACTTTTGGTTCTTGGCTTGGTTCTTTTTTTTTTGACGAAAACAAGTACAAAACAAACAGCCGTGGGAATTTCGAAATACGAAAGAGCCGAACAAAAGGCAACTCGAAAAGAAACCCTCGCGTTCGAATTTGAATTCGAAATTCGAACGATCGATCGGCTGCATTTCTTTGATTTTCTGTTTTGGTGCTCTCATTTTTCCGCTTATCAAAATATGGCAAGCAAACATAATAAATATTAACTACAGTAAGCCCCCAATAAATTGATCTTCTATCTTTTTACGAAAAAAAATAGGGCTTTTCTTATCACAAAGATAAGTTAAATATAAAGTAAATTGGGGAAATTAGTTTACTCCCACAAAGTTTCAAACATAAGAGTGCCCACTGTGGATTGAAACAATAAAAAAACCTGCTTATCTAGCCTTTCTTTCTGGAGTGTGAAAATATTTCACGCTTTTCCACGATCTGCTGGAATTCATATGATCTTTTTTTTGTGTCGTATTCTTTCTGTGTGAAAATTATGAAAATGGAACCAGATTCATTAAGCATAACTGTGAAATGAGCTTTTTACTCGGGATTCTAGAACTTGAGTTGTGTGATTTTTTTACTGGAGTTTAATTGCAAAAAAAGTGATAAGTTTTCTGCCATATCATAATTCATGGAAAATATGCACGATTAAAAGTGTTGACAAGGAACTTGGTAGAGGAAAATATCCACTTACAGACAGTCTTTGTCTTTAAGTTTCCAAAAAGTATTATATGACCTTCTCAAGAAATTGAAGATTAGTTCGTATTTATTCCGTTTTTTTATTTCAATTGTTTGCCCTGTCAATTCTCCTATTTTCTTACTGTGCATTGCATTTTTATCCATTCACTTGCATATTTCGAAGATATTTCAGATTAAAGAAGAATGAGTTGAAATCTGCAACGACACGTAAGAATGCGATATATATAATCAACATTATATTTTACCAAACATATGTAAAGATCACCATATTTAATCTCTATTTGCATCGATCGAACAAACTTGTAGCCTCATGAAACGCACTGTATACTGTGCATTCTTGCATTTTGTTCATTTATGCGCCGAATTGTTTGCACAATAAATCTTTGCCCCCGAGGTTGGCGAACCAAACATTATATTGTGCATTGTATTATGTGCCCGCTAAACCAAATATTAAATACAGAATCAACAAATTTCCGATTTGAATTTCGCGGGGGCTTACACACATAACCTCACATTTGCGCTGGGGTTTTCAACATGGGTCCGTCTGAATAGTTTATAGCGGGCGTTTTCGGGGTATATGGGTTTCCAGGGGGACGGAGTCACCACAATGAGTCCCTTAGGCTCTGTTTGTGTTGCTATTTGTATTTGGAGGCCTTTGGTTTTGCGGGGGCGTTCCACAGAGCCTGAAATTGTTGTGCAAATTGAACTCTACAGATAGGGAGTTGTAGGTTTGCCTATTGTAAATTGGATCATTCTATAAAGTGCATCCAGTCCATCCCATATCTTGATTAAAGAAATTCAAAAATTAAATATTAAACTCTTTGCTGAGTTCAGCAAACTTTTCTCACTGTGCAGATATAAGCGACGGAAATAACTCACAGTTCAATCAGAAGTCTCCGGTTTATCAAGCTAGGGAAAAGGGAAACCACCCCGATCTTGGGTATAAATACTTTTGCGATATTTAGGTTTTGCGCTTATTTGCAATCTGACCTTGTCTGTGGGCGGCGAGTGAGTTGGGTGGATATATCAACTGCAGCTGAGCGTGGAAAGTGCTGAATTAGCTAAATAGTTTGTGAGCTTTGTATCGTCTTCCGTCTGTCTGGCTGTTCTTTTTTCATATTTATTTTTTTTGTTTTTAGCCATCTGTTTCTGCCACTTCAGGTGCCCCTCCACCATCCCTCCCACTCTCCAGTGGATGTCAAACTGCTGGCCTGACTGAGAAATAAAAAGAACACGACGAAGAAATCTGACAAAAAATGCAAATTGTTTGTCCAGCTGCTTTACTTTTGCCTTGTCTTTCCGCACTTGTTGCCCTGCCTCCTTCCCCTTGCGAATATTCCTTACACAAAAAATAATATATTTTTTCTTTCGCCTGATCTAAAAAAATCTGAGTTAAATTCAGTTTAATAGGGAAAAGAATCAGAAGTCTTCAAAGAAAATATTAAAAGTAAAGTAAAGTCTTTTTTTTTTTCTATGAAATTTGTTGAAAAATCATATATTACCTAAATATTCAATTTGTATTTTTAAAAGGCAAAAAAATCGAAACTTGTATTAGTTTTATTAATAATTTATTTTTGCTTTATTTTATTTATTTAAAATATTTTTTATTAGTTTGAAAAAAGATTTTGGGTTTGAAACCAAAAATAGGTTTACAAATATTTTTCCCTGTGCACTCATTTTGTGACCAGTTTCTGGTCTTCTTTCTCGCATTTCTTTTTTGCCATTCGTGTTTCCCATAGATATTTTCCAGCCATCATCTCGGGTTACACGGCAAACACACGGAGTCAAAAACTAAAAATGAAGACGACAGTTTTATAATTGGCTTCAACTTGCCTCTGCTTTTGTTGTTGTTGCACCTCAGGATCCATATATCCCATACCATCCCCAATATCTTTTCCTTTCTCCCACTCTCTATTCATTAACTTCTGCCATCAATTTAACAGTGCTACGAAATCGCTTTTCAAGCCAAAAAGACAACAAAATGAACTGCGACAAACACCAAAAGTTATGAAAACGACCGAGAAACGAACATGAAATCACTTTTTAAGCTCTTTTTTTGGCGCTCATTGTTGTTGTTTCAGTTGCGAATGAAGAAGGTTAAGGCGCGAAAAAAATAATAAAAATAGTAGCCAAAAAAAAATATAAAAGAGCAGCAGACGGGAGCAAAGTGAAATAATTTATGAAGATTGTCCAAGGGAATTGACTGTGAAAGAGATATATGTAATTTAAACAATATAGAGCGAATGATGATGATGGCTGTTCGGCTCTATAACGTAAACAAAAGAGCACAGTGCGTTTCATAACAGCAAGTCAATTACACCCCAGTGCGGTAATCAGAGCGGCTCTGAAAAAGAAAAACTAAAAAATGAGTATCAAAAGCGAAAGTCTGATATTCGATAAGAAAACGATGATCGAAAAACGATCATTGGTTGAATGAACATGATACGTTGTCTTGAAGGTTTATTATCTACAAGCGTCTCCTAATTATTTCCGAATTAATTTGATTTTTCTAGATTTTTATGTCAATCCGTTCTGGGAGGAATTTGCTACTGACCATTATTTATTGTTCCAATTATATTAGTTTAGATTATAAACTGTAATATAAGCCTATTTCAACCGGAATGGGTTTGATTTAGAGAAGAAAAAAAAACAGAAAGTAAGAAATAATTGAAAAGAAAATATTCTGTCTTGGCAATCTCGGTAGATTCATTTTCAAGCCCTATCGACTCACACCAAAAATTATCCTGTTTCCTTAATTTTCATATATCCTGGCTCCCGAATTCCAGTAACCATTTTATCGTAGTCTAGTTATGTGTCCACCTACGAAAATTCGATTAGTTTCCTCTGCATCTCACTTTCCGGTTTCTGCGTTCTGTATTTGCGGTTTTTTCCAGCAGATATTTTTCGTATGGAGAAAAGGGGAGAAAATGGGGTTGGGAGAGGGGAGGGGTGGTTGGTTATATTCATCAACATAGTGACATGATATTTTACTGTTATTCCAGTGTCTATGGCTGGGGAAAGAGTTTCCATTTGGCCCGTCCGACTCTCTCCCTTTGGGGGACATATTCTCGATGTCCTCCTGTTCTCCTGTCAAACTGCTCCTGCCACACAATCTCGGCAACGAACTGAAAATCTCCTTTCGTTTTGCCACTGCACATTTTCCGTTAACAAGCTTGCTTTCTGGATTGCCATTTTATAAGCCAGTAAGCGCCTTTGGCTAACAAATTTCTCTCAAATATTCCAGAGAAGAGGAAAAAAATGGCAATTCGATGAGGGAAGGCGGCTGCAGCTAAAGGATCAAATGTTTTTATTTGTTTCCCCGGCTAATGATGGCCAAAAGTTAAATGTTCGACCATTTTGGTTTTCATTATTTAACTGCCATAATGCACATATCGCCATTGGCATACAAAACACTCGCCTAATTTAATAAAGAATTTCCTATCGAAGCGCCGAAGCGCCGTAACGACCGCATTAGATAAATCAAATTTTTCCGGCCAATTGTTTGAATGCGTCAAAAATTGATTGACCCACAAATTGCCATGGGCGGGGGACGCCCACTTGAATAGGGGGGTCCTTTTTGTTTGTCCTGGTGTGGCTTTCGAACATTATCCTAATGTCTTTCTATATTGACAATGTAAATCGGACGACGCGCTTGGATTTTTGCATTAAACGGACATTTACCCACTCGGGAAGCCAGAAAACACAAAAGCGCACAGGGGCGTAGACAAAAGGGGATTAACAGATTTCAAATTTAATTTAATAGACTAAAAAGATGTAACAGATAAATCTAAAAATATGAGTTTAATAAAAAAGTGCAAGCAGGAAATATAAATTAAATCTACACACAAAACAATTGATTGGTAAAATTGACCTATACGGATAGTTACGTAACTATAAAAAATAGTTACGTGTATTTTGTGTTTGCTTTGGGTGTGTGTCTTTGCTAATTATGTGTATTTGTTGTTGTGAAAGTAACTATTTAATTGGTAGAATTGACAATTTTTGTGGTTGGGGACTGTTTGACAATTATATTGGTTCATTTTACCAAGTTTTTTTTTGTGTGTAGTAGGCCTAAAAATAGTTACCAAAATTTGGTGAAAAAATATTATTTTAATCAAGAATTTGATTCTAGTTTGCATAAGAAATAAAACCATTAAAAGCTATGGAAATCTTGGAAAGAAAAACAAAGGCATTCCGAAATCCGTGGCGTCATAAATAACAACAATAACAATTATCCGCGATCTATCGGAAAATGCAAAGTGTTGATGTATGGGAAAAGCGATAGAGGGAAATGCTGAAAAAGCGGCAGCAAAACGGAAAGCCGGTCAACAGCATTTACAATGCCAAATTACAACCAGCGGGACAATGTTTGACCAGCATATATAGAACATTATTCCTCTCCGCTCCCCAAAAAACGACACCCAATCCCGCATTGCAGTTTTTCCCACTTTCCCGCTGTTTTTCCCCCCGCTTCCCTAGGATAGGTTTTCCCCCCATGGAGCGATAGATTGACCAAAAGTCAAATGTGTCTCGCACAGTTTGATATTTTCGCTGGCAAACTGTGACAAATGAGCCAACAGTTTGATGATCCCCAAAATGAAGCAAATTAAAACGGGAGAAGATTGTTCGTCCTGAGTGTCCTAAAAACTTTGATACGGTTATTAAACAGATTAGCAAGTTGAGCGCTTGTTGCGAAACTTTTCAAAGTGTTTAAAAATCAGAAACTACAAAATGAACAAGTGCAATTCGGAATTGAAACTCTGGCCAAAGGAGACGATTAAATACGAGCTAATTACGAACTGTACTTTTGGGAGAATTATTTGTTTTGAAGCTTACGCGAAATATGACCAATAAAATGGTAGCAAGTTTATTTGAAGAACTGAGCTTTATTGAGTTTTTAATTAATATTAGCTTAAAGTTCTAGTGTAAAGTTAAGGATACTTGAAGATACTCTCATTAGAAGTGATTAAGATTCGTTTCGTCTGTGTGGCTTTTTCCGTCTCGTTTAGTTAAAACTAAAATCCGAGCGATTTTCAAATTGCTGCCAAACTGTGTGCTCAATTGTGCTTAATTGTTTGAATTCATAGAAATACCCAAAGATACAAGATACAGCAAATACTCGTTAGTTCGTACATATATTTATATATCTAGGTATATGTATAGATTGTAACAGCTTGTGTAAATATTTCTTGATTTTTTCTTTGCCTTCGTGTTGGTTTTTCTGACTGATTTTTCTTTCTGCTTGCCACGCATTTCAATTAGCATTGATCCACTTGCAACAAAAGAAACTTGGAAGTAGCAAGCAGTAAAACAAAAAACCATTAAAAAAATGCAATCAAAAATGTGTGTTGCCCCCTCGTTTTCTGTGTTTTTTTTCCAAACGCTCAATAATGATTTATTTATAAATTTGTGAAGAATATTTTTATGGCTTCTAATGAAGCACGTCTGAGGATACAGTTAATGTTCACTAATTAATAAAGCCACCCCCTCCGCTTAATCGCCCCCTCTGAATGTTGATTACCAATTTTTTCATTGTTTCTTCTTTTGTTACCTTGACTCATGAAGAGTTTTATTGCATTTTCCCCCAGCCCTTTTCTTTCAATTAATATGCGAAAGAGGTAAAACCATCGCGGCATGTCAGAGGTGTGGCAAAAGGGGGTTTCGAAGGGAGAAGGGGGTTGACGCATGTCAAACTAAGCGAGCGAATGATTGAGTGAAGAAGAATTTCTTGCAGGCAAAAACACCACGATCAAGGCCAGGTTAAGAAGTATTTGTAAGTAAGGGAAAAGTGAGGGGCACAGGGGCGCAGAGGGGGGCGCTGGGTGCAGGGTAGGTCATTGCATGTGTGTGCTTACCTTCGCTGGGCACATTTGCATAAGCTGCAGAGCAACAACAACGGCCGAGACATTTTATTGTGACTTGCATACTGAAAAAGAGGTTGAGAATGGTGGAAACGCAATTTGCAGATCGAGGGTTCTAGTACTCTATACTTGTATTGATTCGTTTTTGTGAAATATATTTTGGTTAAGATACCTTAAAAATATAATAGCATTTACAAATTTATTATTTTATAAATTTCATCCAAATAGAACACTGAGTTCTATAAAAAACTGGAAATCCCATATATAAGGCGCACTTTTTGTAGAACTCCCTGTTCAATTGGTTTCAGAATGGTATTGATTCATTTTTGTAAAATATATTTTGGATAAGATACAAAAAAATCTAATAGCATTTACAGATCTATTATATTATACTAGATCATCCAGATAGAACACTGAGTTCTATAAAAAAATCGAAAAATAGAATAGAATAGTAGAATGGTAAAGCCCACTGTTTATAGGGTATTGAAATGAAGAAGCGCCACGAGGAGCAGCGGACCAGAGCCAGGTGCAAATTGAAGGCACAAACACCAGAAGACGACGACGACGACGAAGAAGAAGAAGACGCCGCTGAAGAAGAAGAAAAGAGAAAGGGGAGGACATATTCTAGAAGAAGAAGAAGACTGCTATCATTAGACATTTCCGGTCTTTGACTGCACTCACACAGATACTCCACGCACACAGGCATTCTTTGGGTTACCTTTTTAGGTTCCACGGCGACCGTTTCTTTCACCGAAAATCACAGATACAAAACACACATGTTGCAACACAAACCTACACATGTGCGTTGAAGTTGCACACGTTTTGGATTGGAGAAAGAGATAGAGAGAGAGAGAGAGACGGAAGGCAGGTAGAGGAAAGTAAGAAAAGTAACAGAAGTACCAGAAGTACCATACCAAAAGTATGCCTCATGGGGAAAATGCCGCCAAAGAGTGCGAAACAATCTGTGGCATGAAGTTTCAAGAGGTTTTCCACAGTGTGTAAAACTCATTGTGTTGGCTTTGGACTTTTCTTTCGCCATTAATTGTAGCAAAACTTTTAACTACGAATATCTCACAGACAGACGACGACGACTTATCGATTGAGTCGTCACTCTAATCAGATGTTTTCCGTGGTTTGCATTTAAAAAGTTTTCCGCCTTTATCAGACTGGTTTTTTGTTGGTTTATTGGTTGATTTTCCCGGGTTCTTGCAGTAAAAATAGTAATCGTTCATGATCTAGAGAATGCGATGTATTTGGAATATGGGAAATATTCTTATTACAACACCTCAATCTATAATTTGTAGTCCTCTTATCTCACCTTTTAGAAAGCTTAGCCCGCTGAAACTTCTCCTTATCTTAACTATGCGGTTACACGTTCTTATACATTAGCATAGCACCCTACAAAAAGGGGTTGGGATGGAGAAAGGGGGCGTGGCTATTGCTAATTTTATTATGCACACACACACACAGACATTTTTACATACCACTTTCGAAGCGCTGCTTTATCACTTTCTACATGGACTCGAATCTGGTCATAAGGAATTCCAACATTCACCTTAACGCCCCCTTCTCCCCTTCTCCGCCCACCTCGATTGTTGACGCTTTTAAATATTAAATAAGAAGCGGAGAAGAGAACAACAGGAGAAAAACAAGCAGAAGGTGAAAGAACAGAGGGAAAAAGGTGAGCCATATATTTTTCAGTGCTTGGGCACGTTGTCAATACCCCGGCTCCTTGTTGAGAAACAGAAAAACAGAAGAACAGCCCACTTACCAAGTTACCACTAGGTTTTTCGAAAACCCCCCCTGTGTCGGTGTTTTGAAGTTTGCTCAGTTTTGTTCCTTTTTATGTTTGCATTTTGATCAGCTTCAACTTTGGAGATTTGCTAAGTGGGTAGGGGTTTCCTCTCTACGCGCTACCTTTTGTTTTTTTCACCCACTCTCCCTTTTCCTCTGACACTCTGTTGACAAGTTCCCTTTCCCGCGCTAAAATTTCTCCTGTCTTTTTTCCTTTTGGCTTCTTGAGTCGCATCGCCGGCTACTTCATCTTGTTCTCCTCGTCGTCTCCTTCATTCCACTTAATTGTGGCCACATTTTGAGGGGGGTTAAGTGTATTTACAGTCAAAAAAAAATGTTCTTCAAAAATTGTCAAATATTTCTAAATTACTCATTAATAAACTAAGAATCCCATAGGTTTCCCTTTCAGCCATTATCCAAATATGTCATTCAAAATATATGAATTCATCCGGATGATAATTTACATGAATGTGCTGATAATCATTTTAACATACTCGTACATTGTAAATTTCTTGTAAATTTAAAAACAAGATGTTTTCATTTTTAAATAATTAAAGTTTAAGTATATTATAGATATTACATGACCTGTTTTCTATAAGTGCAAAGTGGGGCGGATATATCTCGTGCCTTAACTCCTTGTACATTTTATTGCTTTTGTGTTTTATGACGCCTCAGCGTGTGCTGCAATTTATATTCATTTTCATACCTTAATCGCTTATCCCCCAAGCAGCTGGATGGAATCTCCCAGAGTTTCTCCCTTTCTCCCATAGCCATTCCCATTCCCTTTTCTACCAGCTATCCGTTATTCATTCCGCCCTCATCCATTGTTAATAGCAATTAAGTTTGCTTTTAATATCTCATAATTTGCCAATTTGACCTGATAAATGATCCGGGATATAATGTAGGGGAGTTTCGTGTGAAAATAGATGGCTTAAATGAGGTTCTTTTGAGCTGTTGCACCTGTCCTATCAGTTTGGGATTTATTTCATGGCTTTTAGTCCTCAAATACATGTATCTTTCAGATATCCAATAAGGATTAACTTTTAGATTTTTATCTAATCTTGTTATCTATAGTAAATAATGATAGTAGATCGTTAGGTTCCGCAGGTGATAAACATTTGTTTCACAGTGTTGAATAAACAAAAATTTGGCTAATCATATTGTTTTTGGAATTATTTTTGTTTATTAAATAAACGTAGTTTTTTATCAAAAATCAAATATTAAATGGATTAGATCCCCCGTTTCCTTTACCAATTTCCGCACTCCATTCTTTATTTTCTAAGATACAATCTCGAATGGTTTTGGCTGCAGGTGGCGAAACTTTTCTTCGCTCTCAACAATTGCAACAGATAATCATAACAAACCATAATGACGAGTACACACGAGCTTGATAATGGAGCCAAAAGCTTGAAGCCCATGCATAATTTGTGATAATGGGGCGAACACACACACACACACAATCCAAAAATCCACAAAAACAATCGGGCAGACACAAAAAGAAAGCACCCGAAAAAAATCTTATCACACACAATTGTTGACAAACGAAGGTGGGACGTAAAAACAGAAAACAAGAGAGAACGCTATAGTCGGGTTGGTGTCCCGACTATCAAATACCCGTCACTCAGCTAAAGGGTTGGTGTCCCGACTATCTAATAAACGTAACTCAGCTAAAGGGAGTGCTAGGGAGATGGAGATAGAACTTTGATCAGGCATAAGTTTTAAACGAATGGTCCGATTTAAAAAATTTCTTCTACATTTCGATAGGTATTGATAAACACAACAAAACTGCATTCCTACTTTTCCGATATATTAAAATTTTTCAAATCGTATATAAGCTATTGTGGGCGTTAGAGGGGGCGTGGCACCTTTTTGAAATAAACTTGCGCTGCGTAGGAACTCCTAGAATCTGCATGCAAAATGTCAATCTTCTAGCTTTTATAGTTTCCGAGATCTCAGCGTTCATACGGACAGACAGACGGACAGACGGACAGACGGACAGACGGACAGACAGACATGGCTAGATCGACTCGGCTAGTGATCCTGATCAAGAATATATATACTTTATGGGGTCGGAAAAGCTTCCTTCTAGCTGTTACATACTTTTGCACGAATACAATATACCCTTTTACTCTACGAGTAACGGGTATAAAAACAGAATAGAATTTGTGAACGAGTGGGGTTTTCTGGTTTTTACCCGGCTTTTGTTTGCACTGCCATTGCAACCATGTCCCCCAAAAGCCGCCCCACTCTAATGAGCCTCATGTGTTGGCTTAAATGTTTCAACATTTATTTTACCTTCATTGTTGCCAACAAAGTCATACTATATAGGTACGTTTGTATGTTTATCTCTAGGCTAGCGTTGCCCTTTATTTTTTGGGAAAGGGTTCCTATGTATGGGGAAAATGAAATCATGATGATGCAATAAATATTTTCGTTTGGGTAATATTCTATTTTTGTAAAAATTCCAATCAATTGTGGTCATATTTCTTCTTTTTTTGTAGTATTCAGTATTTTGTATACCTACACAATAAATATAACAAGTTTGATTGTATCATTATTTGTAGCTATTATCAGGAGTAATTCTTTTTTTATTTTTTTTCACCCATAATAAAATTTATTTTTATCAAATACCTACTGATACATATTTTACATAGTGCAAACCCCATTTATAGAGCATTTCAATTTTTGTTTCTTTTTCCCAAATCTTTTATTTTTTTGTGCTTTTTTTTCGCTCATTGGTTATCAATTTGAGCTGCGCTGGTGGCCTGCCATGTTCAATTTGGTATCGATGATGGATGTTGTGGCCCGGCGATTAGCTAATAACCCGGCCAGCAAAAACAGTAAGGTGTTTTTCACTGGGAAATGAGGAATGAGCTCTAAATGGGAAATGAGACAGAAAATGCGGCCAAACGAATCGGGCCGAGTTGAGTTGAGTTTTTTGGCTTTGTCAAGCAGAGAATTGTGCTTAACTCATAAAGCCGATGGAACAGCATATACATATATACTTGTACATACAAACATACATACCTGTACAGGTACAAAAACCCCAACCCCAAAACTCATTGGTAACCAGATGCATGCCAATGGCATGAATCATGAATATTGATCTCCCTCTTTTGAATGGGTCTTGGTGTTGTGTGACTCAGTTCGGTTTTAGCCTTTGGTTGTGTAGCCTCCTCCTCCTCTTTTGTTGCCTGTTGCCAACCGCTTTTTGGCCAAGAGAGTGCGGAGTGGGGGGCATAAACAAGAAGCGGAAATGGTCAACACAGAAGTAGTAGTACACGGATAAAAACAACACCTTAATATTGTTAAATACGCAACTCAAAAAATACCTTAATTAATCATGTATTTTTAATAGGTCAACAGGTCGCCAAATCAAGGTTTTAAATATTTTAAAACTTAATCATATCAAATCACCATACCCATTTTCTTTCTGTGCAGTAGCAGCAGCAAAATGTATCCGAAACTCTTCAAAATGAATTGTCATCATCATTTTGTTGTCGCTTGCATCTCTTTTGGGGCCAACTGGGGCGACACCTGGCGGACACACTACTAAACCAACTAGTTTCCAGGGGGGAAATACTTTTGGGAAATCGGTCTTTAATGGTTTGGCTTTATGGATTTCAGTAATCTTTTGCTGATCTTCGGGGAACTCGTGCTAAGGCAAACATGATTTCTTTGGAATTTTGAATCGCTAATTGGCTTTCAACAAAGCCATCTGTTGTTATGTAAATATCTTATGACTAATGTAGAGATTCGCTAAAATACCCGAGACATTTCGATAGAAACTCAATTTAAAATGATTTAATTCAAATCTTTTATAATCAAAAAGACCTTTGCTGGTATTGAATTTCAATGATAGAATTTCAATGCACATTAGAGCTAATAATTAAACCCTGTTTTCATTATACCACTTATTTTCACCCCAATTTGCGACCTTCAATCCCCTGGTGAATGCCATGTCATTACGAGTGCATCAATCACACTGGATCAATATCAATACTTTCCCAATTGTTAATTGAAATTAAATTCGTGCGAAATTGCAATCATAATCTTTGCTGATAATTTCGGTTGGTTGGGGCTTCACATTCGGTTTTAATCCCCCAGGCAATTAATTAAGAATAAGGGAGCATAAATGTGTAAATTCTTGGACTCGAACAAAAGGCTGATGATAGAAG
Source organism: Drosophila prostipennis (assembly GCA_037075205.1). Classification (NCBI taxonomy): domain Eukaryota; kingdom Metazoa; phylum Arthropoda; class Insecta; order Diptera; family Drosophilidae; genus Drosophila; species Drosophila prostipennis. The sequence goes on along the minus strand of JBAMCJ010003207.1, from coordinate 314,133 downwards.
GCATTTACTCTGGTTTAGGGAAACAAAGATTACAAATAGAGTCGCTTTCCCTAATTGGGTAAGTGGCATATATTCTCATTCCCATCCATACATACCCTGCATCCCATAGCCCCCCCATAAATAAACCCCCCGATTTTGTCTGTTCTTTGTCCAACTATTTGAGTTATTTGTAGTTTGCGTGCGGGCAGCGCATTTCGCATTTCTCCCCCGTGGAATGTTCCGCCGGAACCGCCTTAAATCAGTGTAATTGTTGAGATTTTTTCCTGCCCACGGTAGGGTTAAGTCTTAGGGTTCCGCGGATCCGAAAGCGATTGACAACAGTCCCTAAAACAAAACAAAAAAAGAAAAAACCATTGCAAAAAATATGGGAAAAATTCCTGTTTCCAAGTGGAGAGCAAAACTTTCGTTTTGATGTTTTCTTTTGTTGACTCCATATATTTATGGGCGGGTGGTTGGGGGTGGCACTGGGTACTTATATAATTATGTGGTAATTATGTTGTTCAACTCTTTGTCCCAGTTGTTGTTTGTTTGTGTGTGTGTGTCTCTTTATGCCGTTACAAGCACAAGTACGATGACAATTGACAAAAGCGAGTAGAGAGCCAAACAAATGGAGGAGGTTTGGGGGGAAAATAACAAGCCAAGCTCTTTTAAATCGAAGTTTAAGTGGTCTCCCGCCAAACGGAAAATGTGCGGAAGGGGGGGATGTGGTTTGTCCCCATACACGCATTCATAAATAAATATGCCTTAGTTATTCGATTTTCAACGGGTATCCTAACTTTGTTCAATACTTGAATATTTTTAATTCTTTTTTCGTACAAGAAAATGAAATTTTTTATTACAAATATAGTTGGCAAAAGACCTAACCTATGTAATAAATAATTGATTTAATTATCTATTATCATCTAAGATATCAATGGTATTTTAAAGTATTCTTTATGAGGTTAAAAAAAAAATCTTAAACTTTTTTTTTTTTTTTTTTTTTTTAGGATTTTGGGACATTAGATGTTTTGATATCATAGTTAGGGTATCCAAAGTTTTATTTAAGCCGAAAAGATAACCCACGATTCTTGTGCTTGTTTCTGTTTTCTGTTGTTGATTGCGCATCTTCTTAATTAATTTGACATAAATTGTAAGCGAAATAAAACGCAAGGAAGGGACACAAAACATGTGTAGTCCATGCGCGGATCCACGGGGGGTGATATGGGTGATATATCACCCCCCACTCGGGTAAAAAATTAATGAAATTTTGGTATTCAACAAGTATGCAACAAAAAATTTGTTCTGATATCACCCCCCACAACAAAATCCTAGATCCGCCAATGGTGTAGTCTGTGTGTGTGTGTGGCGCCCCCTTTGGAATTTCCACCCCGTCGGCAGCTTCTTCCTCTTGTTCTTCTTCTTCTTTCTTGCCAACCAGTTGCACACAGTCTGTTGCAAAAGTTGGCGCTCGGCAAATTTGTTTGCTTTAAGCCCTTTTGTCTGCCGCCTGTATGTTTGTATGTTTGTGAGCTTGTACATTTGTATGTTTGTTTGTTTGCTCGCACGCACGCCTGTTTGTATGTCTGTGTGTGTATTTGTGCGAGTCTGAAAAGGACGATTGGGCAAAGTAAACTTTTAATTGCATTCACTTTGCATCAAACGGGTACATACATACATACATACAACCCATACTAACATATATCTTGTTTTACACACTATACTTAATTGGGCATCATATTGATCGGAGCCTAGCTTCATTAGCACAGCCTCGAAAATATAGTCAAAGTTTCAACTCTATTCAGTCGAGCGGATGGAGAAGTTTTACAGAACAGAAGCGATTTAGTGCTAAATCCATTAGTCTGGTGAATAATTAGTTTTGGGTTGGTTTTGATTGGAATTTGAATGGGAGCCGATTACCTTATAAAAAGACTTGAAAGGACTGTGAGTGGAGAACTATGGATACCTTAAGAATAGGATCCTACAAAGAAAAAAAATTGACAAAAGATCAGATTGATATGTGCTGGTCAATTTTGATATGAATAAAGATTTACGTTATTTTACAGTATTTGTTCAAAAAATACTAAATTTGGTATTTCATATGATATGATAAAATATCAAGTTGATATGTTTAAATAATAAATTTCATAAAAATTTCATAAATATTAATATGAAATAATGTAGAATTGATCCTATTTCATAATGAATTTTTTTCTGCGTAGATACTTGATTGTTTTATTAATTTAATATTATTTCAAAGTTACTTTTTTTTTTAAACCAAGAAAAGTGATTCAGTGGAGCTCGACTGGTTGGGTCATCTTGATTGTGAAAGCTTAGCACCATTGTCGCTATCTGCCTTTTTCTCTGCCTTTCTGCACATTTGTTAATTTTAATGCCGTAATTTTTGTTTATTTCCCTCTCCTACTCATTAAACGTAATCGGAGGCCAGAAACCAAATCAAACTTCGTTGAGTCTTACCATTTTTTTCGCTTTCCTTTTTATTTTGCCCATTTCAATTGTTAATTTCAGCGTCAGCAGAGCGGAACAAAGAAAAAGAGGGGAAGGTTTGGTTTGTCTTCTTCGATAAGGGGTAGAATAAAAAAAAAGTAAAAAAATGTAAATATTTTGCCTATTAAAAGCTGAAATTGAAAATTGCTTGATGTGGACCTGCCCCAATGTGATTTTTTCAGAGCTGCTGGCAAAGAAAAGCAGAGTCAATGGATTGGAAAGCCCAAAAGCAGCAAAGGTTGAATGATATTAATGGAGGGTGGTATTAACCCTTGGTTAATCAGTTAAGTTCATCTGATTGTATCTGGGCCATTTGTCTTTTTGCAGTAGAAAAAGGTGCGGAGTGGAGTGCTTTTATTTATGGGCATTTAATGTGTATACCCTGAAATATTATTTAATAAATCTGAGAATTTAATGCCAGCTGTTTCTTACCTGTAAAAATTTCAATTCTTGTTTTTCTCTTGGCTGCCACGCCTTGTTTATTGGCCCGCGGTCGCTTATTATAATTGTTTTGTTTGTTTGCTTTTGCTTTTGCTCCGCTTTCGTTTGTTGTTCCTCGCTTTCTGCTTCACAATTTAATTTCTATTCGGGTTTGATTCGCTACTCATTTTCCGCACATACTTGGTTAATGACTTTCGGTTTATTTATTTAAAATTTGATTACGTTTCATTATAATTTTTAATAATTCTTTCGGAGTTTTACTTTCTCACACTTGATGGCAAGTTTCTCGTGTGTGTGCGTGTTTTTCCTTAACTCTTGGCTTTTTCGCTGCTTTTTGCGGCATAACGCAAATATTTACGCCCTTTACAGCAGTTGCAACCCACCAACACCCACGACACCCTACCTTCTTCTTGTGTTGCTCGTACATGAATTTTTCAATAAATAACAAAAATAATTAATTCTGATTTTTCTGCTTTTTCGCTTAGCCAGACGACTTTGCGTTTTCTTTTTAGGGGAAATTTGTGAAATATTTCGTTGGGAGAAATAACTGTTCATTTTCTTTTCTGGGAAGTTTATTAACGTTGTTTGCAAGCTTTAAAGGTATAAAGCTATTAAATATTTTGAAAAAGTGTTTAAAAAATAAAACTTAATTTCATTTTATTGAACCATTGAAATGGCAAAAATTTAGGTATTTATATTCACAAACAAGTTGTACAAATTCCTGAAGCAATTGTAAGGGCATCTCAGATTTGAAATGGAATTTTTTCGTCCTCCAGTTTTTTCTTTGACGAATTGTGTAACATTTTTCAAAGAACTTGTGCAACGTGGAAATTCCGTGTGAAAAGCGCTTTTGATGGGGCAAGTTTTAACTGTTTGCGAGGCAGTCTGACCGCATGCCACGCCCACTACTTACCACCGCCGCCCACCACAAACCACCCACTCATATGCAGGCATTAAAAAAAAAAGTCGCCCACATTTCTGTGTTGCCTTTGTTAATTTTCTTCGTTTTCAGGTTTTTCTGCGGTTTACGCTTCATTTAATTTGGTTTTCTTTAAAACAAATAATAACTGTGACGAAACATGGGTTTTGTGGGCGTGAAGAAGAGGGAGAGGAAGTGCGGGTCAATGCTTGGGTTGTTCTGCATTTATTTTCTCAAATATTTTAAAGTTACTATTTATATTTTGATTATTATTTACTACATATTTTTATATATTGTATTTTTTGCTAGTTATTATTTGTAAATTTTTTTGTAAAATATTTTTCGTTTATTATTATTTTTTGTACACATTTTATTTTGTTAAATTAATGTAATTAATTTAATATTCATATTTTAATAATATAATATTCAATATATTTTGTATTATTTTTTTCTATTTATTTATTATATTTTTTATTTTTATTTTTTTTTTTATTTTTTTTTATATAATTTTTTTTTTTTTTTATTGTAATTTTTTGTATTTTTGTACAATACAATACAATTTGTATTTGTAAAATATTTTCTTTTTTCTTTTATTTCTTGGCGCTCTTTAAACTTTGGTTTCTGGTGACACTGTTGACTCTGTCTCTTTCTTGGCCCTATTTGCCGTCCCTTTCCCTGACTGCGCTCCACTGACCCTGCTGTCTCTTTCTGACGTTGCTGCTTAATTGAGCATCAATTAAAAATGTCTCGCCTCATTAAATATACGTTTAAAGAAAATAAAACCAATGAAAGAAGATAAAAAAGAAGCGAAACAAAGTAAGACCAGAGAAAAACAGATAAAGCAGAGAAGCAGCAATGAAAATTCATTCGCAATGCTTTGCTTCATCTTTTTTTTTTTTTTTTTTTGGCTGAGAGTGCGCTGCAAGCATTTATCAGTTCGTTGGCGATCTTCAGTTTCCTCAATGTCTTAAAAAAGAACAGAAAATAATAAAAGTAAAAACCCCAAAACCCCCTTTGACCCCACCCATTTGTCTGTTCCTTCTATGGCTTTTTATTTAAATATCAACTTACGCCCCGCGCTTCCCATGTAAATTCACTCTTTAATGAGTGCTCCTTAAGTGCGAGTTGTGCATTTCGACATGACTCACTCATTTGCATATTTAAGTCGTGTGTGGGACTCTCCGGTTATGAATGCAGTTGTTTATTTACTGACGAACGGGGGCTTAAACTTGAAAGATCTGAAAAGAGCTGCAAACTGCAAGCAAAGCATTTAAATATTTGGGAAGGTCAGTGGAGAAAATGTGGAATTGGAGCTGCGCTACTGTTTCATACATTTTATGCATTTGTTTCTCAATATTGTACCGAAATAATTGTATACACGTCATGGTTAGACAAACAAAGAAAATTGTCAAGCAAAGTTTGCTAGCTCAAAACGTTACCAATCAATATAGCTGCATTTTAACCATTTCCCAATAGCTGCAATCAATTTTTTGACCTATTTAAAGTTAAACCAACATTTGTTGTTGAGAGCGTTTATCATCAATTTACAACTTGGTTGGAATTCTCTGACCAATTTGAGATTATCGATTGGAGGCCTTTCAGCGCTGATTGACAGCGACAAAAAACACTACGTATCAATTTTTTTTTTTTTTTGGGATGGTGATTTTCGAGTGACTTGCGACCTTTGGTCCACTTGGGCTCTGTAATTAGATTAAAGAGTTTTCCTTTTTCGACTCGCTCTCACTCCCTCCATTCCATTTGCACTGTTCCTCTTCCCATGACCAAATTAAAATAATTCCAGCGAACATAAATGCCAAGTCCTCGCATATAAATCAAATCTTTTCCACTCCACCCCTTCTTCTCGGGCTGTGCTCGTAATTAAAAGATGCACAGCATCCAGAAAGCAGCGGGAAATCAGGGTGTTAAGGGTGAAAGGGCACAGGGAGGTGTCACTGGTGGATGGGGTGAGTGAAGATATTTCGGGGGTCTCTGGCCTGTGTGTGCCACACATGTTTGACACAGATGCGAAAAGCTCGTAAAATGCGATAAAAAGGGAAAGCGCAGCGCAGGAAGGGCAAGCATTTTCCAGCTGGAGCTCAACTGTGTGTAGTGCAGTGTAATTTAAGGCTCCAAATTATGTAGTGCAGTGTGGCAAAGATTTATCTGGTGTAGTTAGGTGTAAAATAGTGTGGTAATTACTTGCGAACTTAAAAAAGGGGAAGATAATTTTTTAAAAGCTAAAGCTAAATGGTTTTCAATTCATAATTAATATATCTTACTGTGCTCCCTTGTTATGAAATGAATTTAAAGGTTGAAAACCGCCTCTCTGTTAGCCAAACAAATAAATATGTGGGTGTATGAAATACAAATGACAGCAGGCAAAATAATGAAGTCAAGCTTTTGGGGGCACAGTGAAAAAGGTGTGTGGCCTTTTGCAAAATGCACATAGGTCAACCAAGTCTCCTCGTCGGCAGATATGATGTTTGCATCTAGCTATCTTTTTCCATCACGTTTCGGTATTGTATCTCCCGGAACCAAAGCGCATCCTAACCTCAAAAAGTGAGGGAATCGTATACCCGGCGGCGTTCTCGTCCTCCTCCTTCAAAAAAAAAATACTTTTGTGTGTGTGTGTGTGTGCAATGTGGCGCACTTCCTGGTTGGGCGCAGGTTGCTTTCCTGTCCTCCCACCCCAAACCCCCTCATTTCCACCTAAAAAAAAACTCCCTCCTAGTGTTGTGTTGCTGTTGTGCCGGCTTCTGTTTGTTAATGAAAAGAATGAAGGAAACCGACCAAGAAGAAAAATTTAAAAGAGCACCAACTGCTAAATACCGTACTTACATACAGATTGTAGGATACAAATTTGGAGAATTTTTATATAAAAATATATGTTAAAAAACAGATCAAATCAATCACTAAAAAATAAAAAAAAAATAAAAAAAAATAAAAAAAAAATAAAAAAAAAAATAAAAAAAAATAAAAAAAAAATAAAAAAAAAATAAAAAAAAAAATAAAAAAATAAAAAAAATAAAAAAAATAATTATTTAGGATCAGTTGATCTCTTATAAACACATGGATTATAATTAAATGCCAATGTAATGGAATAAAAAAGCATACTTTAAGCTAAAATTGTATTTACTTTACATATTCCGTATATTGATAGTTTTTTTGGGACCCTGAGATCATGGTAATCCCAATTCGATACAAGAAACAACGATAAAAGTAAAGCCGAAACAGCTGAGAGCGAATTTAGAGCTGAGTAGAACGCGGAAGCGTCAACATGTTCCCATCTCATTTCATCTCCATCCTATCCTATCCTATCCTATCCCATGCTATTCCATCTCATCTCATGGCCTTCCCATCTCATCGCCTCAGAATGTTTGTTTGCTCAGGTCGGGGCAGACATTTTTCCAGCCATTTTCTCTGCCCCCCTGAAGACCCCGACCATTTTCCATCATCTTTGCTGGCTTTCTGCAACTATTTTGCAACAAATTTTTTCCGCACTTTGCTTGTCAAATTATTTGTTGTTTCTACTTGTGCTTTCCCACTCTATATTTCTGTTTTCCTTTTTTTTTTCCCTGCTATACTTGCTGTGCCATTCTGCGGAATGTGAACTGGGCTTCTTGTTGCATCGTTTCTAAACCGTTTGCAAGTGTTTCGCGCCCATTTCAGAACGTGTTTTCTTGCCATTTGCGGCCAAAGGCAAACCAAACCAAACCGAACAGCACAGAACAGAACAGAACAGTTTGTTTTCCCAACTCATGGCCCGCATCTCTCCGGATTCTCCATCCCGGAGTTAGTCTCTGTTTTTTATGCTGTTTGCTGTAGTAATTAAAATGCCAAATGTCCATAAATAGAACAACTAGAAATGGGAATGAGAATGAGAATGGGAATATGAGGCAAAAGCATACACAGAAATGGAAAGGGGAGCACAGAGAAACAGAAGCTGGAACTCAGATCTTTAATTGAGATCATAATTCATTGGAACTCTGCACTCTCGGACTCTTCGAAGATCCGATCCCTCAAAACCCAAAACCAAAATGAGAACGCACATAAACATTTTGTCTGTTTCCAGCAGGAAGTTTGTATTTAAAATAAAAAAAACTAGAGACAGTCACGCACATCACACACACCACACACACCACAAAAATTAACAAAAAGAGAGACCAGAATACTCAGTCAATTAGCATAAAGACCTTTGACTTCTCCGTAGTGTCGAGGCCTACGCCCATTTCCTACATTTCATTTCGTTTACATTGGCGATATCAATCTGAAATTCGGTGATTTAAAGTCTTACTTGTTAACGAAGCAATAACGAATGTTTTTCAGATAGTTTGCTTAGGCATTTAACAAACTGTGGGTCAACAAACTTCAGAATGGGAGATGGTCAATGGGAGATATCAGTTGGAAAATCAGTAAAATGGGAGATACAATACAGTTCTATAAAAATCTAAAAAGAACAAGAGAGAACGCTATAGTCGGGGGCCCTACTATCAGATATAAAACTTTGATCGGGCATAACTTTTTAACGAATGATCCGAGTTGAAAAATTTCTTCTACATTTCGATAGGTATAACTAAACACAACAAAATTGCATTTATACTTCTCCGAAATCTTTAAAAATGTGGGAGCCAGGAATTAAAGTATTAAATTCTTGTAAATATTATGTATAGATCACCATGATTACTTTGACTTTGTGGATATTTTTTCCTCATTACTTAAACATTATTAGATTACTTTTTCCCCCTTTTTCATTTTTTTTTCTTCTGTTTTTTCTTGTTTTTTTTTTATTATGCTTTATGTTTGTTCTTGTTTTGTTGTTTGTCGTCTTGCATTGAGTTTGCTGGTGTTGTCGTTTTAACGCATTTAAAAGTCATTAGTCGCAGGCCTCCATCAGCATTTCTCTGCCATAACTGAAAAGGGGTTTCCCCTCGGCATTTTCTTCCCCCATTTTCTCTCCTCTCCATCTCCTTCTCCTTCTGTTCGCCCCTGTTATTCATTCCCTTGGTGATTCTTCGCTTCTGTTTTGGTTTGATCAGTTGGCCAAGTTCTCTTCCTCGGGGCTCTTTATCTATCATGCACTGTCATTAATTGTCGTTTAGTTTAGTCCTTGGTTTATGGCTTCCCCGAGAACCCAACATCCCCACATCCCCACCCATCTCACCCACTCCCTGTCGGCGTAATTATGTCCATTAGCGTGCCGTGCCGCAGTTGCAGGCCAAAAGAAGGCAGAAGGCATTTTCAGATTCTGAGCCCGTTTCGGACTTCGAAGTCCGGAGTCCAGGCCATTTGGCTCAATTGTCTTGGCACGTTTCTGGTTTTCTCCCTTCGGACGCCTCGGAACTTCAAACAAATTTGTGCAACTCACGCAGCCACAAACATATACATACGTATGCCTAACACATCGATATGGAAGGTTAAGCACAGAGAAACAAATTTCTGGAGCACTTTAAAAACCGTCATCTGAGGGCTACAAGCAAATTGTTATTTATAATAATTTTTATTGGATAATTTCGATCATATTTAACTGTTATTTTTGATCATTTTTAATCGACATTTTATGGATAATATTTAATCGATATTTTATGTATAATATTTAATCGATATTTTATGTATAATATTTAATCGGTATTTTATGTGTAATATCTAATCGATATTTTATGTATAATATTTAATCGATAATATTTAATTCATATTTATTGTGAATATATTTTGAACAGATAGATAATTTTTTGCCCGGTGTTGCCATATTCATTCCTGTAACGAGTTGTGCAAGATTTATGTTGCTCTTTCCCTGTCTCCTTGTTCTGGCCACATAAGTTTAAAAATAATTTCCCTTGTTTTTTGCATAACTTCCAACGTCGGCCTATTTATACAAGCCACTCGAGCATAAGGGCTGGAAAAATGGGTGGAAAATTTAGGGAAGAAATAACAAAGGGAAGACGAGAGCCAGGAGCTCGTTTTACTGCCAGCAATTTTACCTTGAATTGATTTTTACGCAATATCAGAAAAGTATAAAGTATTTAAATTTTCACCTTTGCAAATTTAATTGCTTATTTTACGGCTTTTAGTTGTCAGCAGCTATATTAATATTGACATACTTGAAAGGGCACTCTATTTTATTTTACCCTAAATATATCTTACACAACAATCTCATTTGAATGCTTTCCTTAACTTACAATTCAAGATTCAATTTATATCGAGGAAAATATTTTCCAGAAATTTAACAATCCCCTTTGACTTATTTGAGGTGTTCTGTTTCGCCTCGCTGTCTGCAGTACTCCTTTGCATGCCTTTTAACATTCCTCCGGGGAAAAGGGAAAGCGTGGAAAGCTGGGAGGGAAATCCTCCCCCCGTTGAGAAAATGTTGCCAAAATGCATTTCTTGCAGACGTTTGAGAGCGAGACGCCTTTTCTTGCTTTGTCGTTTCCCCCCGAATTTTATTTGATTTTATTTATTTATTTACTCTTGCCACCGAATGTTGTTCATGACGACTTTTCACCCCTCCTAACAAAATTGCAGTATTTTGTTTTTGTTTGGTTTCGGTCGCGTTTATTTGTTTATGTTTTTCGTTTTCGTTTTCGGTTGTTTGTTTGTCGTTTTTGGCTTTTTGGCACACTCGAATTGAGCGGCATCCAATAAGAAACAACAAGTGTGAGGTACAGTGAAGTCTAGGAGTAGGTGTCTCTATATATTTATGATATTATTTACGTCTTATTAATTGTTCCAAAGTTTTTAGTTAAATTAAAGCTTGTTCGTTTGTTCCCACTGATGGTTAAGAGCTCCCCCATTTAAATCCAACCGGGGGCGCCACATTTTCATGTCATGTCTAAGCGGTAATACCCTCGTCAGCATTGAAATGGGGGTCTTCCCCATGTCCCCTTGCTTACAGCCGACATTTTCAGAATTTCTCGAATGAATCTTGTCTTAAATATCGTATGCAGATGGTCAATTTCTTTTAGGAGCTACAAATGTTTGGACAGCTTCCCCTTTATTTTTTTTTCTGCCCCCTCCATGTTTGCTTTGCCGCTTGTAGTCGGCGTTTAATTGGGCAGATAACGCGCGACGAGTTCATCGTCAGGAGAACATTGTTATTGTTTATGTCACACATAACTGGGACACACAGAAACGGAGGCAGAAGAAAGAATATAATACATACACCGCACACAAAGTAAATGCCTCAACATTTGCCCAAATCATCTGTCTTGATGGCCCCATGGCAGCTGTGTCTTTTGCCCTTTTGTTCGGCTTTAAGTGACTCCCCCTCCTCCAGATTCAGATTCAGAACCAAAACCAAATTCCCCCATCACACCTAATCCAAATGCTAAAACAATACCTAAATCTAATTTCACAATTCCAGTTTCTCGAATTTTAATTGATTTTCCTTTGTTTTCTTTCGTTTCAGGTGAGTCTCTCGTTTCCTAGAAGATAATTAATCTTCTTAACGTAATCGTATGGTTGGTAAGCTACTCAAAATAATGCGGAAATTCAATGAAAATATTAAGGGCTTAACAATAGATTGCAGATTTATGCTCATTGCATTTTAGTTTTACTTGAATTGATTTTAAATCGAAATCCAATCAAATCTAGATCACATTTAAAGTTAATTGACTATTTTTTAACTCTTTTAACTATTCTTAACCCGTTTTGTTAATAAATTTAAAATTCTATTTTCATATGCAAAGCTGTATCATGTTCTATACACATTTTTTTTGTTTTTTAACTTTTTACCATTGCTTAATCCGTTTATGAATGGGTAAACACTATGCATTTTTTGTTAAGCCGTATCTTTTTTTTTGTTTTGTGTCTGGTGATATAAAGCGCAATCCGCCTATATTATTAACCTCGCTTTATTGGTGTTTACGCTTCCGTATTCCCTTTCATACCTTAAACTTTCCAGGGAAGTTGGGCGTATTCAGTATATTCGGTTTTATGTATGCTCTCATCCAGATGAGCAGCCACAAAGTCAAATTCCTTCATTACGCCTCTGTTTCCCAGTTGTTTATTGCTCTTCTGCTTTGTTCTTGTGCATGGCGCTTGTCGTTTGGATTCCCTTATAGAGGGTACATAGATGGTGTTATATTTGAAATCGGAATAAAAAACTTAACTGATTTTGTACAAGAAATGTTTTGGGGTACACCGATTACAAAATATTAAGTATACATTATACTTTTATTATAATATCAATTTAATCTTGATATATTTTAAATTTATTATTATATTTTCTTATTTATTCTATTCAACTCAGACTTATTATATTGCTAAGAATGTAATATAAGGGTATTTTTACTACCGGCTACCAAACTTAACTCCCTTTTTCCATAAAAAGTGCTTTTTTCCGCTTTTGCGACCGCAGTTGAGAGTTCATTTGTTGTTGAAGGCTTCGGGCTTGAAGAGGAGGAGCATTTGGAGTTGACGCTGGGTTTACCCCTTCACTGATTATATTTTACTGCACTTGCACTCATGTTTGGATTTTTACTCCATTCAGACGATTTTTGGTTGTGCTGCACATGCACTTGCACATATGCGAATGCGAATGTTCTTTATGGAGTTAAAAATGCATATAAATCGCATTTAAATTTTATGGTTGACACTTTGTGCCCTGGTTTTTGTCTCATCTTGCCCTCTCTTTCACTCTTTTCTCGCCGCCAGTCATAATTCACTTGAAAATATTTCGTTTTGTTTCGTTTCGTTTCATTTCATTTCTCTGCCTGCAGTGCCTGCAAGCCCAGGCAATTATTCCATTTTATTAAACCATAATTTATTTATTTTTTGGCTATTTTTAATTAAGTAATTGATAGATTCCAAAAAGGCCGACCGTCGTCGGAAGATTGTGTTGTGTGGAAGGAGGTCCCAAAATCGATGGAATTTAATTAAATATTTTCCGTTTTCTTGTCCATAAACTTTTATGCAGTCGAAGAAGGGTTGAGAGTTGAATGGAGTGAAGTGGAGGTCACGAAAGGAGCTTTTTCGCTTTGTATACTTTCCTTCCTTTCCCTTTATTTTTGGTAGTATCGCAGTCCCGGGAATTAGGAGCGTTGTTTAGATGTGTAGTCCTCTGTCTCTGTCTGACCCATCGCTCCTAATCCCACCCACTCGCACCTGTCGCCCCTTTTGTTTGCCGTTTAATAATCAAACACAATGTACTGCTACACGCACACCGAGAGAAAAAGAGGTGGAATAGCTAGTTTGTCAGTAAGTTTGCCTTTTGTCAGTTGCCTACTTACGGGTGACTTACTCAATAGAAAGGCTTTTGGGGGAGGGGGCAGCTAGTAAAACGAGGAGAGCAAGTCACAGGACAAATCACACGATGCCGGGCAGTCACGTTCGCATTTTGTGTAATCTACGGAACTGAATCGGGTTTACATGGAATAATTATTTACAGATTATATAGCCTGTTGTTATTTGCCTCTTGTTCGCTTTCAGAGTGTGTAATTGCCATAAAAGCGATTATATTTGATTAACTCGGCTGATAATTAAAATCTGGTCACAGTTTAATGAGTTCCCCTTTCATCGATCTGTTTAGGGCATAAGTGTAACATTGTTGCGTGGGTTCCTTTTAATTTTCGGGAATTGGAAATTTATAGCGTGGCCAGGCTGACCTAGGACGCTTTTAGTGTGACCAAATGTTGCAATATATTTATTAGGATATATTTAAAGGAGATTTTAAAAGTATTTTATTCACTACAAAACGTTACCATTAGATTTTTCATTTTTCCAAACAACTTGTCACCCTGTAATTTTCATTTTCCACATAAATAGAAACATTTGTTTACCCAAATTACAGACAAGTGTGCAAGTCACTTCTTGGCGGTGGCCCCCATCCAAAAGCACAGTCACAGTTTATTTGCCAACACTAATTATCCGCCACTAATTAGGTTTTGCTTCAGCGAGGGCGTGTTGTTCTTGGCGTAAACTAATTTTCAAAGTCAATGTCGCGACGTGGCCCAATGCACCACACTTCCAACTTTTCCGCTTTTCCTGAGTTTTCCGCGCCTCCGGTTAACCCCGTTTTCCACGTAACATCAGACCGGCTTTTCCTCTATTGGCCCATTTACCCCTGGAGTCCTGGGGAAAACTTCTTCCAGCTCCATTGTGTTGCTGTTTGTGCGAGTGTGTGGGTGCGTGAGAAGTTTTCATTATATATTCATGCAAGGTACCACCACCCCTCTAAACCCCCCTACCCCCTACCCCCCCACACACACATTCACATTCACACACAATTTGCTATTAGACGCTCGTTGAAAAGTTTTCGACTTTTGGGTTCGCACAATTCAATCAACAACAACTGCAATGGCAACTTCTTCTCAGCAAAAGAGAAGAGAAAAGGGGAAAGTAGGCGGAAAAGGGAGGGATAGGATCAAAACTACAGAGGGGGAAAAATATGTGGAAAAGTAGTCATTATAAAGGAAATTTTTGAATTATTTTAAGGTTGCAAAAATAATATTAAAATTCTTAAATATGCTTCTAATGTTTCAATAGATTTAAATTAACATTTTAATAACAACATGAAATGGTAATTTTTCCCAGTGTTGTAAGACTCATGCAGACTGAGATTTGTTCAAAACACACACACATGCATCAGCACGTAAGAAGAATAGAGCCATAACAAAAACGTGTTGATTTGCTGAAATCATTTTCATTTTCATTTTGATTTTGATTTTCATTGCATGAGGAAAAGTTCCTCAATGCAGAAAGTCAATTGTTTCAGCTTTTTTTTTTGTTTCTTTTGTGGATTGTATTTTTGTTATTTTCTCTCTTTTTTTCGTTTCATCTTTCGGATTTGCCACATCCTAAAAAACCTGTCAATGTGCCAATGTTTGCTGTCATGGATTTATTTAGTTTTTTTTGTCCCCCTGCTTAAGTTCTTAACTATTTACCCCTTGCAGAGGGTATAATGAATTCAGTTTCCGAAATTAATAGGAAAAAAATTATATCTTTGTTGATTTTTATTACATTCTCTTCTTCTCTGGGATATAGCTTTTCTTGAACATTTCAAAATTTCGAATTAAATTTAACAAAGATCCGACGGCTACATTATATAGATGCCATAGGCAGGACCAACCATTTAATGCCAAAATATTACGAAAACAGCTAAAGTTCAATAACGAGTTCAGCGAAAAAACCATTTTGTTTTTGTTTGGAAATTCGGCATATCGGCTTTTGTTAAAAATTATATTTTTTTTTGCTTTTTTTTTTTGCTATAACTTGGCCAAAAATGGTCCTACACCAAACAAACATACTGTTTTGAACAGCTTACAACTTAATAATTAAATTTATGACATTCTCCGTGTGATTTTGAAAAAACTAAATTTTCGTTAATTTTCACATTTTTTTATAAGGGGTTACATCATAATTTTTTGCGAAAAATGGCAAAAAAATAAAATGTCCAGGTTTAAATGCCAATCGATTGGAAATTTAATAACGAGTTCAGAAAGGTATGACAATCCAAATTTGGATCAATATTTCCATTGTTTTGGCCAAAAAACTGTTTTTATTTTCTTGGAAACTCGGGACTTTGGTTTTTGACAAAAATAGGAATTTTGCCTTTTGTTTTTTTGCTGTAACTTGGCCAAAAATGGTCTCATACCAAATATACATACTGTTTTTGACAGATAACAAAATAATAAATAAATCCATGACACTTTCCGGGTGATCTTGAAAAAATGAAATTTTTGTCATTTTTCATTTTTTTATAACCTCTTATATCATGATTTTTTGCGAAAAATGGCCAAAAAATAAAATGTTCAGGTTTAAATGCCAATCGATTGAAAATTTAACAACGAGTTCAGAAAGGTATGGCAATCCATATTTGGATCAATATTTCCGTTGTTTCAGCCAAAAAACTAATTATTTTTGCGTGGAAAATTCGGGATCTGTGTTTTTGGTAAAAATAGGAATTTTTCCTATTTGTTTTTTTGCTGTAACTTGGCCAAAAATAATCCTACCGCAAAAATACATACTGTTTTGAACAGATAACAAAGTAATAAATAAATCTATGACATTCTCCCTGTGATTTTGAAAAAATAAAATTTTCGCCAATTTTCACATTTTTTATAAGGGGTAACATCATGATTTTTTACGAAAAATGGCAAAAAAATAAAATGTCCAGGTTTAAATGCCAATCGATTGGAAATTTAATAACGAGTTCAGAAAGGTATGACAATCCAAATTTGGATTAATATTTCCATTGTTTTGACCAAAAAACTGTTTTTTTTCTTGGAATTTCGGGACTTTGGTTTTTGACAAAAATAGGCATTTTGCCTTTTGTTTTTTTGCTGTAAGTTGGCCAAAAATGGTCTCACACCAAAAATACATACTGTTTTGAACAGATAATAAAATAATAAATAAATCCATGGCACTTTCCGTGTGATGTTGATAAAATAAAATTTTCGTAAATTTTCACATTTTTTATAAGGGGTTACATCACAATTTTTGACGAAAAATGGCAAAAAAATAAAATGTCCAGGTTTAAATGCCAATCGATTGCAAATTTAATAACGAGTTCAGAAAGGTATGACAATCCATTGGGATCAATACTTCCATTGTTTCAGCCAAAAAACTAATTATTTTTGCGTGGAAAATTCGGGATCTGTGTTTTTGGTAAAAATAGGAATTTTTCCTATTTGTTTTTTTGCTGTAACTTGGCCAAAAATGGTCTCACACCAAAAATACATACTGTTTTGAACAGTTAACAAAATAATAAATAAATCCATGACACTTTCAATGCGATTTTGAAAAAATAAAATTTTTGCCAATTTTCAATTTTTTTATAATTTGCGAAATTTTGATTTTTTGCGAAAAATGGCCAAAAAATAAAATGTCCAGGTTTAAATACCAATCGATTGGAAATTTAATAACGAGCTCAGAAAGGTATGACAATTCATATTTCGATCAATATTTCCATTGTTTTGGCCAAAAAAACTGTTTTTTTTCGGGTGGCCGAAGCTAGCTTCCTTTCTTGTTTACTATATATTAAAAATATATTCAATATATTAAAAATATAAATATATTTTTCATTTAATTTCAAGTAGTTTTCCAATTGTTCCTCAATCAATTTAAAATATGTACAGTTTGCCCTACCCCACTTTGGTTAATGAATAATTAGGCAGAGAGCAGAACATAGTTTCAACTTAAATAATTGTCCCATCATTTCCGGAATGAAGTGCTCTCCCAAGTGGCGGAAAAGTGGGGAAATTTAGAGTGGACTTATCGCTAGCAGCGAGTCAAGTTGAAATCCCCTCCGAGTGGCACATAAATCGTTGCCTACTTTTAGGGAATTTGTTGGAGAACTATTCGCTCGCTTTTTCGAGCGGAGAGACAGTAGTTGCAACACACATTTTCAGTTACTGCCGAAGGTAAAAATCAAAAATGCAAAATATACAACTGTATTGTGTGCTGTGTCCTTTTGGAATTTTGCCTCGCATCGGAAATAATTGGGGGCTTTTTGCTGCTGGAGGAACAAAAGGACAAAGGAGAGATTTGATTAGCTTTGTCAAATTGCCCAGCAACAGGAATTCATGTAACCTGCTAGCTCCCCTCTTCCGCCCACTGGCCACGCCTCCTTCTCTCGACCAAGTTGTTGTGCCAGATTATGCAGTTGGCCATTTCAATGGTTTCGGGCCAAATATGCGAGAGCCCTTCAATCAAAGCGATTTCACAGAGGGCTTTCTTCGACGAAAATTCACTGTAAACATTTGTGCATCTTTGTGAATAAAATATGTGGATTTTATTTTGTAATAAACAGTTTACAAATAGTCGTGAATCATTATGCCCCACCTTGTTTACTGTTTTCCGAGCTGTTTTACTCTAATCAACAACGGAAAGAGATTCTATGGAAGCCGATGATTCATGAATAAGCGAGTGGGTAAGTGAATAAATGGAGAGCATTGAAATAAGAACTGCAACCGTATATCTCGTTCTGGAAATCTTTATTTTATATTTCTCTCGCCATTTTTATGGTCCTTCGCGACCCTTGTCTCTTGGCTTCAATCATTCAATTATATTACTGGTTGTTTTTCCCTGCTACGCATTATTCATTCAAACCAGTTGCCTTTGTTAGTCACGTTGCCATAATAATTGGCTGAAACTATGATGGCAGAAAGTAAACAAGATTTCTAAAAGGAAAACATCATAAAGAAGTCAGTATGATCATCTGTTTTGGATCTTTGGATATTTTTCTACAATTAAAAGTGCCCTCTTCAAGCTAAACATATAAAATACAATTTAACTGATCTCATCTGCAGACGAGATTCCAGCCAAGCGGAATGGATAATTTCCCCACTTGCGGTTCCTTTTCTCCCCGTTTAATTAGATATCATGTCTCGGAACATGTACTTTCCCTTCTTAAATCCAAAACAAAATCCAAATCCTCGCCCCTCTTTCCCTTTTTTGGCCTCCTCAATCTCTGTGACCCCAGACGTTTCATTTTGTGCGTTAATTAATTTTAAGAAAGAAATAATAAAAAATAGAATAAACTGGAAAATGCAGCTGGGAGCTCCTTATCGTTGGTTTGGAGCTATGAAAAGGGAAATGGTAAGAGACCCCTCAACTATATACGTACACTTATATATATATAATCTGGAGAGAGGCCAAAAGGGGGGATAAATGGAAATAAAACTTCTTATTCTTGGCTGCTGTCTGACAGGCGATAACAACACAAGTTGACTGCACTTTTTCTTTTTTTTTTTTTGGAGTGTCTGTGTTTTTGATGGGGAGAAAAAAAAGGGGGTTTCGACTGCACTTATTTAGAAATTATGCGCAACTTAGCCTTGTGTGTTTGTGCGTCCTTCTTTCATTCGTTCGCCACTTGAAGTGGAACATTTCCATCGCTGCAGCTCCTTATTCGTATTCTTATTCTTATTCTGCTGCTCTGTTTCTTGTTGTCAACAACTTGTTCCTGCTCCCCGGCAAAAGTTTTGGAGCCATGTCTCAAACCAAACAATAACTTATAACACGGAAAATGTTCGTTATACTTTTTTCTATCTCAAAATATATTTTAAAAATTTTATAAATAATCTTAGATTTTTCAAAAATATTTTTGTGTGTTTATTTTACTTAACTTTTCGTTATTAAAATTAATAATATTTATTTAAAGTAACTATTTAAATAACTTTATTCAACTATAAGGTCTATTAATTCATTTTAGTGATTTTGTTAATTTATATTAATAGTTTTTAGATTTTTCCCCTTGTTTTACCTCTTTTTTGAGCCCTGTTTCTCCACTCTTCTACAAGTAGTAGCATCATCAGACAAAGACAAGTAAATCCTTCTACAAGAAGTCGCTAAGATTTTAGTTTTGGCCTCACTTTGGTGTCTCTGCTGCGGGGCCAACAAGAAACTCTACCAGCTAAGTGAATGCAAGCGGGGGAATTAGGGGTACGAATGGAGGAGTACGGGGTGCTGTTCCAATAAGGGGACCAGAACGACGAGGGGGCTAATACAGAAAGCGAGCCTTGACTGCCTTGCGACTGATTGAATTGCCTGATTGCTCTGATTGCCGCCGCCAGACGTCATCAACATCATCAATTCAGCAGACAGAGAAAGTGGTGAGGAGAGGGGCGGCGAAAGGGATGAAAAAGGGGGTGGAGAAAGTGGGGGCACGGCAGCACAAGTTGGGACTGAACTAAGTGCTTGAGTAGCTGAAACAATTTCGAAAACGAGATGATAACGTAAGGGTAGTAAAAGTATCATAATATAGACACTTAAGACTTAAAATAAAAGAATTAAAAAATAAGTTTATCGTCATCAGTATCTATTTAAAATATCTTATCGGTTCTCCGCTTAATCTTATCACCATTCATCGCAAACAGAATCCATTTACAACCCGCGATGAATCACATGGAAACGATTACCATCTCTATCGAGGGGGCCTGAAATCTCCACCTCCTTTACAAGTTAATCTCCGAACATTTCCGAACACAAGTCTTGTGTCCCACTTTTAATGTTGGTTTACTTTCGGTTTACTTTTGTTATCTGCAGAGCGCCGCGATAAATGTGAAATGTAAACAATACTCACTCCCCGATTACGTTTGATTTTTTTTCGATAGCAAGCTTTGACTTAAATGAAATGAAATAAAAAAAGATGATAACGTTGCGACCAGACGACGCTTCAATGATATTTCAATTGGTTTAAATTCAATTTCTGTCAACAGCGAGTCATCATCGATGAATTAGTTATTGGGGAATTATGCGTGTGTGTACTTTGGAATTGTTTTGAGTGATGTATTAATGTGTAATCTTATCTGTTGGTAAGGGATTGCAAAAGAACCAAAAGGGGGAATCACAATAGTTAAGTACTGAGTGTTTTTCCAATTAAAATATGTCAAAAGTATTTACTTTCTGTTAAATTTTATGCTTTTCATTAACCACTTTTTGAGAATTTATCGATAGTTCGCCGAGCTCTTGGAACATCTGTCGTTTACCGTCTGTTTTAAACGCTCCCTTTAAATGGCAGTGAAGTGGAACCAACCAACCCCCGGAGCACCCCAACTTTTGGCTTCCTGTTTTTATTTATTTTCATTTTTTTTTTAACTAGTACCAGGTACCCTTAAGCCCCCTACCCCATTTCCCCATTCATTTCGATCTTCTTCTTTTTTTCTTCCTCTTGCACAAGCCGCTCAACTGAAATATGAAAATTTAAATTAACAAATAAACGAAATTGAGTTAACTTCCGTTGCAGCTTTTCGCTTTCTTTAGGGTGTGGTTGATTTTTGTATATTTTGTTTGTTTTGGTGTTGCATGTAGTTGTTGTTTTGTAGCTGTTGCAATTCTAGAGCTGCACCAACAGCAACAACAAGAGCTGCAATTTGGGTTAAAATGATTGGCGAGCGGGTTAACAAAGCAAAAGCAAAAAGCCAAAGCAAAAGCAAAAGAGGCCTGAAAAGGAAAGAGTCAATGGCGCAGCAACAAAAGAAGCGAAATAAAAGAGCAAAACAAAAAGGCCAAATTGAACAAAATGCAGTTCACTGCCTTCACTGCACTCCCTTCACCTTTCACCTCCACTTCGCCACCACATGTGTATACATATGTATTTGTATTTGTAGAGTGTGTGTGTGTGTTGCAGCCACAATTCATTTTTTTTCTCGTGCTATCGACACTTGGCGATTTGTTGCAGCGTCCACTCTTGGCTTTTTGATTGCCTTTGTGTGTGAGCGAGTGTGTTCTACTTTTCCGCCCAGAGAGCCAGCGAAATACCCATTAAAGCCAGAGATAGGGGTATGATAGTCCGAAATATGGGTCTAAAATAAGGATCCCAAACCAAAATTACACAAAGAATTTATTAAATAAGTTTACTAAGCATAATATAAATCAATCCATTAAAGTTTATACATTATTTTAGGAATTATTTAATTTTTAAAATTTAATAACGTACTTAAGAAAATGTTAAAAGTGAAATATTCAAAAACGTTTTCTATATTATTGTGTTATTTCATTACTAATCAATTAATATTTATTCATACATTTTTTAAAGCATTTATTAGATTGTTAAAATGTAAAAAAGTTAAATATTCAAGTCCCTATTCCAATTTTTGTTTGTGTTGCATTCTAGAACAGGATTATTTCCTTTCACGAAAGATCTTGAGTGATTTGTGGCCCTTCATCTATGCAGACACCTAAAGTGGCCTTTAAAACTAACAAAGTTTGGGCGATTCCCCAGGAAGTTTCGTTGATTGATTGATTGATGTATTGCATAAGTTTCCCTGTTCCAGGTCCTCTTGCAGTCCATCTAGTTTTTGTTATTTTTCTTATTATACTCGTTTTTTTTTATTTTGTGCAACCACTTGGCTGTTTTCTTTTTCTTAGCCATTTCTGTCTCTGTTGTTAACTGCAGCACATGTCGAAACTGACCCAAAGACCAGGGGGCTTTGGCAGAAGGAAGGCAAATCGGGGAGGTAACTTCTCAGCCAGCCAAAAGCAGCATGCAAAAAGGCGGAAATAAGCCACTCGAAGTGACCTCAAAAGCAGAGCCAGCTGCGAGGGGGGTCTGCAAAAAAAAAAGGAAGGATGCAATGGGTGGGGAGAGGGGGGTCGAACATGTGAGTAATCGTGCGCGCCACTTGCCACAGCCGCCATAGTGAGCACCAAAAGTCTCCAACCGCTTTAGCTTTAATCCAGTAGTGTACCCAAGAAATGTACCTATGCAATGTAAAGGGTACACAACTTTTTCAGTTTTTAGGTACAGCAATTGAAAATAAATTAATTATTACATTTGTAAAGTTCTTGTAAAGTAATGTAGAAATATTCGCAAAAGGGAAGTACCTAGGCATGGTACACAATTTTCTAGGTACCTTTTAACTACGGATAATAAAAATAAATTCCAGAGTTGTAAGGTAGTATTTCAATTATTTATTAGTTAAGGGCTGGTATTTAACCTAACAAAAAGTCGTCCAAAACAAAAAACTTCATATGAAACAAAATTTCTTGACATTTTTTTCATAAGTAGTTTTTTGTTTTTTTGACGATTTTTTGTTAGGTTGAATACTAGCCCTTATTTGGACAAATCAAGGCCGTTAGTTAAAAGATCGACTGTTTTGAGCAGCTAACGACCTAAACTGAAGATCCCCATCATTTTCTGGGAAATTTATTTTTTGATCAATATTCGCATTTTTTATCATGATTTTTTTTTCGAAAAATGGCAAAAATTAAAAGTTTCCAGGTTTAAATGCCAATCGATTGGAAATTTAATAACGAGTTTAACAAGGTAGGACACACCATATTTGAATCATAATTCCCATTTTTATGCCCAAAATACTATTTTTCTAGGTAGAAAATCAGGATTTCGACTTTTGGGCCAAATTTGAAATTTGTCTTAATCGATTTTTTGCTGTAACTTGGACAAAAATGGTCCCAAATCAAAAGTGCGTACTGTTTTGAGCAGCTAACAACCAAATAATTAATATCAGTGAACTTTCCGTCTGATTTAAAAAAATAAATATTTGACCCAATTTTCACATTTTTTATAAGGGGTACCAACATGATTTTTTGCGAAAAATGGCAAAATTAAAAAATTTGCAGGATTAAATGCCAATCGATTGGGAATTTAATAACGAGTTCAACAAGGTAGGACACTCCATATTTGGATGATTATTTCCATTTTTATGACCAAAATACCAATTTTGGGTGAAAAAGCAGGATTTTGATTTTTGGGCCAAATTTGACATTTTTCTTAATCGATTTTTTGCTGTAACTTGGACAAAAATGGTCCCAAATCAAAAATGCGTACTGTTTTGAGCAGCTAACAACCAAATAATTAATATCAGTGAACTTTTTGTCTGATTTAAACAAATAAATATTTCACCAAATTTTCACATTTTTGATAATGACATGATTTTTTGCGAAAAATGGCAAAATTTAAAAATTTCCAGGGTTGAATGTCAATCGATTGGGAATTTAATAACGAGTTCAACAAGGTAGGACACTCCATTTTTGGATGATTATTTCCATTTTTATGGCAAAAATACCAATTTTTGTTGGTTAAAAATCAGGATTTTGATTTTTGGTACAAATCTGAAAGTTTTCTTAATCGACTTTTTGCTGTAACTTGGACAAAAATGGTCCCAGTTTAAAAAGGCGTACTGTTTTGAGCAGCTAACAACCTAATAATTAATATCAGAAAACTTCCGTCCGATTTAAGTAAGGAAGTGCCGAAAACGTTTACCGAGAAGCGTGGCTAGGTACTTCCCAACACTGGCTTTAACCCGTCGTGAGTCGAGGTGGTTTTCCTTGACCCTCCCCCCTGCATTTTCCCACCACTCACCTGTAAGCAGCCCCCTGTTGGCACACCTGAGCTAAGCTGCTGCAGTTTCTGTTTCTGCAGCTGAAAGACCCCAGCTGGTCTCTTTCCTTTTGAGTTTCCTTCGATTCATTCTGCTTTATGGAATATATATATATATAAGAGTATATATAAATATGTACTCGTGAAATGCCTGAAATATTTCAGCAGCAGCCCAGGCTGTTTGGCTGTGTGGCTCCAACAAAAGGTTAATACTTTGACGGCTGAAAAACCTGATTTACTTGTTCTCCACGTTTGGAGCTCTTTTCCACTCATTCTTCTCCTTTGACTTTGGCTTCTCATTCTTTTGAGGCGTTTTTCTACTGCTGTTGACTGACCTGCAGCCTGAATTTTCCAGCGGTTATTTAAGGTTGCACATTAACCAACTCCAAACTCCATTTTCCTTTCGCCGCTTTTATCTTTTTCACTACAACGTACGTGTTGAACACATGGCTCCGGAATCAAATGACGCCCAATTGCATATTATTTGTATCTATAGGTGCACACATACAAAAAGGATATCTGTGATATTTATGATTTTATAAGAATTTTTAACAATAATAGATAAGATGGAATTTAAATGATAATAATTATAAGATTTCTTTTTTAATTTTTGATATATTTTTTTAAGCTAAATTCTAAATTAATTTGCACACATAATTTCTTTCTGTGCATTTGCCTTGTTGTGTTTGTGGAGTCTGATGCTGCAATTGTGGCATCGTCCCCCCGATTACTCTTCATCCAATAGTATAACCCCGCTCCGATCCGAACCAAAATAGAGGAATAAACAAAAACATTTTTAGACGATTTCATCATCATCAGCAGCAGGCTGCTAGAATAGGAAGAGGCAAAAGTTGAAGGAGATGGAGAAGAAGCTGGAGAGAAATAAAAGAAGATGCCGCCGCAGCTTGAACAAAATTAACGGATGCAACACACCTCCCCGTAAACACCATCAACCCATCAGCCCGACAAACCCCATAAACCCCATAGAGCACAGAGGAGCACTAACACCCCCGACAACTTGGCTTGTCTTGCGTTTTCAATAATGAAAATAGCAAAATTGTTTATAAATCCAGAGCAATTGCAATTTGGTTTGATGGCGATCGTAGGGGGGAAAGGGGTTAAAAAAGTGCAGGGGTGTCTTGCAAACGATGCGTTTTGTAAATTGGGTTAATGCGCGAGCATAACGATTTCAAATCCATTGGGTGTGCTTGCGAAAACTTTGGAAATTTCGCACAGCTAAGTGATTGAAAAAAAGGAAAAGAAAATTTTAAATGGCAACGATAATGTTTGAACAGTGGTTGTGAAACGGTAATGGTAGG
The DNA here is from genome assembly GCA_037075205.1 of Drosophila prostipennis. Classification (NCBI taxonomy): domain Eukaryota; kingdom Metazoa; phylum Arthropoda; class Insecta; order Diptera; family Drosophilidae; genus Drosophila; species Drosophila prostipennis. The sequence goes on along the minus strand of JBAMCJ010003207.1, from coordinate 289,196 downwards.
GTGTCACGAAAAATAAATAGAATGCGATATTTTCCAACCAAACGGTTAACGAAAGAATGCGAAATTATGCCTTTGAAATGTGCCAAACTCAAAATCAAACCTAATTGCCCTTAGGCAAATTGCTTAAATCAATATTTGCCAAACAATTTGGCAAACTAGACTTGCCTTCGTCCTTGTTTTTGATGAGCAAAAAAGATTGGAGAATGATGTTAATAGGGGCGGGTGCTTTGGGGTTTATTTCTCTCTTTTCTTTTTTTTTTTTGTAAAAATAAATTGCTTTGCTCAATTAGCGGTTTTCCCCGTCCATCCATCTGCCCTCTTGACCATTATTGCATTTCTCAATTGCCTCGAGGAGAGACTCTTCAAGCTAAATTCTTTTCAATTTGGGGCCATCCATTTGCCGAGGGGTGTGGAGGGGAGATTGATGGAGATGGGCTATATCGCTCCCTCTCTCTTGCTCACTTCAATCTGTTTGATTAGCCAGGTGACCCCAACCACGACACCGAACCCCCCTTAATTTTGGCTTCCGCCTTGGCTGCGAAATCTGAGTCGAACGAGAGCGTCTCAAATTGTATGAGAGTTAATCGAGCTCTAAATTGTCAGTCAGCCAGCAGCTGTCGGCTTTGCCCCACTCCCCGGCCATCCATCCCCCATATCCATCCCACCCATATACCATATATTTCTTGGATGCCCCAGTGAGCGGTACGCTTCAGCGGTGGCAACAAAACCTAATTATAATAATCAGGCAGCGGGAGAACAACTTACATATGGAAGGGCACGATGAAATAATAAGAGGAGGATGGGTTTATATTTCAGGCGAGTATGCATTACCGCACACACGCTATACGATTTTTATTCAGCGATGGAATAATCGGTTTTGTTTAACTACCTAAATCTCTATCATATGCATTTCATGCGAAAGTAATTATACTAAACCTACGAAATTACTTTAGGTTCTTTGAAATATTTTGAAAGACCCCATGCGATAGTTACAACTATCGTATTATCTCTCGTTACCATTACTAATCTTTTGGTGCTTTTAGATGCTCTTACATTGTTTTACAAGTATAAACGTACTTTAAATATTTAACTATGCGATATTTGCAACTATTGTACCTGGGTATTATCTCACGCTACCATCACCAATCTTTTAGTGCTTCGGTTGCTCTGGCATTGTTTCAATGTCGGGTTATCTCTCCTCTTCCCGCGGAAGTTTCTTCACTTTGGGCGAGTGCGTGTTTGAAGTGCCAGACACTCTCAAGTGCCGAAAGGGTATGGACCAGAGGCAGGGGCGTCGAAGGGGGAGCTGCACGCTCCTCAGTCACGGATGAGGAGCTCCTCCTGTTCCACTTCTCCTGTTGCAGCTGTCGCTGACAGTGCAAGGAAATGCGCTAATTATGTTGTTCTTGCCACCCCCCTCCTCCACCCATTTCTAAACCCCTTTTTGCCCCCCTTTTTGCGACCTTGATTGCAACAGCGGAAGAAGAGATGAAGAAGAAGAAGAAGAAGAAGAAGAAGAAGAAGAAGAAGAAGAAGGTGTACAGCAGAACAATGAGCAAAGTTTTGAGGTTATGAAAATGTCAACAGGAAGCAAACAAGTGCAACAAAATGAGAAACGAAAATTCCCCTGATTATTATTTCCTCACTGTTTCTGTGAGTGAGTATTAAAAAAAAGGAGCCATAAGTTCAAAATGAGCTGAGGTAACATTTTATATGCAAAGAGAATTCAAAGATTGCTGAATAAAATTCGTATAATTTTATATGGTTTTGTTTATGGTTTCCCTATAAAAAAAAAGGAAAAATCAAGGTCTTACCTTTGATGTACTATAAATCAAATTGATTAATAGGCAATACATTTTTAGAAGCTCTAAAAAATCCAAACATAAAATCAAACGATTCAAAATAAACCAGCAAATGGTAAATCTCCTGAAAATTTGTACATTTTTATTGCGTTTTCATTAGTTTTCAATTTGTCTCTCGCCTAAATCCCAACTAATTTGACTTTTGTTGTCTGCTGCTTTTAAGCAAGGCAATAAAAGGTCCAGAAAACCAAACAGATAAAATAAGAAGAAACAAAAAAGAAGAAAAACAGCAGCAGACAACAAGCGGCAATAAAGTAAAAAATTATTTATATGTAACATATAATTCCGAGAAGCTACCAACCCAAACTGAACTACTTACTCTGCACACCCCCTTTTCCACGTTGCCAAGTTGTCGTGTCCAAGTCCAAGTAACTCCCAATTCCAATCCCAATAAGATGGCTAAGGTTGCTCCATGTGTTGCCAGCCAAGAAACACTGACAGCTTTTTGAGAGGTTGTCTGGGAAAAGAAGCGCCAGAGAAACGAAACGAAAAGAAGGGGAGCTACATAAATAAAGGGACAAGTGCGGAGAACAGGGAAGGAAAACACTGGCGAACAACAGTGAACAGACAATGACAATTGCTGGAAAATCATATTAAAATAAAAGCGCAATAAACAACACAACACACGGAACAAAACAAGGCAACACAACAGGTCGAGGGAGAAAACTGGAGAAGCTTCCTTATTCCTAGGAAGTTGTCTTGATTTTTAACACCCACCCACTTTCCACTCAACTTTCCGTGCCAAATCCTGGGACCTTAAGAACCCCACCGTTGGGTTTATTAAGTCGCATCAAAACACTCATAAATTACTTGAGATTCCCCTGGATGAGTCTGAATAACTGCAGGCATTAATGTGACCGCAGTGAATGAGAATTCATTTGGGCCAATCCAAGCTAAGAAGGTTATCTGATGTATGAGAAAAGATGCTTACAAAAAAATATGTATTTAAAAAATATTTAATAATATAACTAATATAATTTTTGCAAGTTATCATATCATTTAAAAGAGCCCTCATTATACCAGAATTTATTCAGCTATATTAACCCAGCATTTTTAGAGCTACCTCAAATTAGTGAAATCTAGTGAAAAAGAAAAACGAACTGTATGAGCTTCCTAGCGCAATTTGAAGATACGATCCATATATACAGAGTGTGTCCTTCATGCTCAAATGATTTCCGTTGTTGCCACACCGTTGCTGCTTGGCACAAATTTTGCCGCTTTTCTTTAGCGGATTTTCAGTGCTGTTCCACATATTTTCCTTTATATTCCCCTCGCCAGCAGAGTCAGGTGCATTGTTGCCACTGGTGGGTGCCTCTCATAATGAGCCCGAGAGTGAGAGTCTTGGCCAGCAGAAAAGGCTGAAAGGAAAGGCAAGGAGGGAGGTGAGGTGAGGTGCCACCAAAGCTACAGAAACTGCAGAAGCTGCGGCAACCGCTGATAAAGCAGCTTGACAGCCGAGGCAGCTAAGCTGGAGGAGAATGGCCGTGTGCTAAAGTCTACTAAAAGAAAATTGCATGCCATCCAATTTTTCGTGGTGCACACACGCTGCACTTGAAAAAAAGGAAAGCAGCTAGATATAGATTGGATAAATGTAATTGTTTAGTGAATTAAAGAAAGGTGGTAAAAAAAAATCATACAGAGCAAATTATACGACGTTTTAGGGCCGTTTTCTTGTAAAAACGTTTTAAAAATAAAAAGTATGAAGCGTTTTACTTTTTACAATTATTCACCCCTGATTTTGCACATAAAACTTTTGCTTATTTTCTCTGTGCAATACCGTTTTTAAAAAAACCCTTTTAAAGTATGCAACAAAAAGCATTTCTTGAAAAATACTGTTTTAAAATTTCCTAAACAAAAACTATAGCCAAATTGCTCTGCACAACACATAATATTTTCTCTCTCTGTACACACTGGAAAATAGCCGGGTGAAAACGGGTTTTCCTGTGTGAATTCTCATCCAGCGATGAGAAATTGCGACGGCGGAGGCGAAGGAACTGGTTCGGTGCACATAATATAATGTGGCTAAATGTACCGGCAGCTTGGGAAAGTTCACTTTTGTTTTAATTGCATCTAACAAGTGATTATCGCTTGTATGCAAATCTGATGGAGGAAGGCGGCACCGCCGTTGGATCACTCAAAGCTATTTCAAAGTGGAGTATATTCACCATATAAGTAGTGACAAAAAGAATATACCTACATATAGATTTGGTTTGCATCGAATGAGAAAAACCGAAAAAAAAAACCATCACATGGGAAAATAATAATTACCTGGTCGAGTGCAATTAAAAAATGAAATACAATTTGTTTCCCAATTTCTAAGGCCATTCTTTACATATGTGGAAAATAATTTTCAGCTCGTTGGCACTTGAATGCAATTATCGGAGTAAATTAATTTTATGAACCGAACTCGTATTAATGAAAATTTATGCAGATTAGAAATCTAAAAGCTTTCAATTAGTTATACTTGATATCGCTAATGTGCAATTTGTACAGGCGCATAGTTTAAAATTATTATTGTTATTTAATTCAAGAGAAAAAAAATAATAATGTCCGGATAAACATGTTATTTTATAAAAACTATTTTACCACAATGAAATCCCTGCCACAGGGGTTTCTGTCTAAATCCATTATGAATCGAGACAGCAAATAAACATCTTTCGTAGGTTATTTTTATCGCAGGTTTCAGTTACAGCTACAATGTTTTCTCCCCTCTTGGCCGCAAAAAAACGAAGACGACGACAAAAACGATGGCCAATGGCCATTTGCCTCTTGGCCAGCAACAATGTCAGCGCAAAAAATATTTTTACAACTGCGCCTGTGACCCCCGGAATCCCTGTCCAATGGCAAACTAAATGCTTTCCAGCATCGGAGTCTAGGGCAAAAAAAAAATCCCAAAAAAAGGGCACAGAAAAAGTTAAAAAAAAAGAAGGAAAACAACGTGAAAATCAATAAACTCTGAACTTAAGTTTTTTGAACTTTCTTGTTCGAGTTGTCGGGCAATTCATTGTCATACATATATATGTATGTGTGCTCAGCAATGGAGATATATGGGCATTGTATTTTGGCTTGGGGCATAGTGGTTAGATCAGACGATTTGTGTGGATTCTATATTAAGGCTTTAAATTATATATATTTTTTTGTTTGATGTTTTTAAATTAATGGATTAATCTGCATAAATTTACTGTCAGACTTTTATCTCCTGTTTAATCAATCATATTAAATAAAAGATTAATGTATCTTGCTAAAAAAAAAAATTTTTTTTTTTAGCAAATTATTTTAGCTTTTTATTTAATTTTAGTCTTTCAGCTTTTCTTTGTGTAAATTCCGTTCAGTTAATTCTGTTTCTAGTGGCAAATTTTTTGGCAGAGAAATGTGCTTAGCTAACTTCCCCTTTTCCGCCCCCCATTTTTTCCGTAGGGTGCCAAGAATTTGCCGAAATGTCATTTTAATAGTTTTGCTACCACACTCCCTGTGCCTCCATTGTTGTTTAGTCTCTCAGTTTGGCCATTTGTCGCATTCGAAACTTTTGCAGGGATTCAATAAGCCTCCGGCCTCCCGGCACTCCCCCTTCCCCCCAAAATTCCACCCAACCCACGCCCCTGGGAATTTTCAAGTTGATCGTCTTTTGGCTGCAGGCTTCATTGATTCCGGAATGGTTTTTTCTTGTATTTGTCGGCCAAATACAATAGTTCAAAGTCAGTTGAGCCGGGGAATTAGTGTTTGAATAATGTCTTAATTCTCTTGGGCACCACCTACCTCTTAACCCGTAGCCTAGCCTAGGCCCCCATTTAACCCCTGTTTCGCTGGCCACAGTTTTAAACCCCATTGTACAGTTTACGTGCGTAAACGGTGCCGCAAAGGATTAAAGTGAAAATCACGGAATGAATTTAAGGGGGGAATGCAAGGGCAAAATAAAAAAAAAACAAAAAAAAAAAATAAAACCAAATAGAACAGGACAAGTGATAAGTGCAATTTCTCACGTGACACGACAGACAGACAAGGACGGGGCGACTCACTGCGGGAGCGAGAGGGAGAGGGAGAACGCGGATTAGGCGACGGACCAGCGACAGCAATGAAATTTATGAGACGTGTCAACGACGGCTGCTGGCCAGGAAAACTAAGGGGATGTTGGAAAATATGGAGGAAAAAGTAGAGGGAGAGGACAGAGCCCAGAAGAGATAAAACTATCGCGTGAAATAGGGAACTATTTGTGGGGTGTTTGGGGTAACTCCTTTTGATAAACGACAAAAATGTCAGCTGGGCAAAACAAGGAAATGAAATAAAAACGGAATGACAGTTGTTTCTTTATTTTGAAATACCCTTGGATTCATTAAAAATACTTTCGATTGAAGATTATATACCGGATATATTAAACAACTAGGGATTTGTATTTTATTTTAAAACACACAAGAATACTGCTGGAAAATAATAGTGTCCCTTGAGATAACAAAACCAGAACTTTGGTAAATGCATTTTTATATTTTTGTACAATTAATTTTTGTTCTTCGTTCTGTGAGCAAAACTGGAAGCCTCGGTCCCAAAAGCCAGCAGTAATTCCATGTTTTCATAGTTTCAACTCTGGGAATATATGAAGAACAAAGCAATTGCCACTCTCTCTCTCTGTTTTTCTTGCTGTCTCTTTCTCTTCTCAACTATTCATCTCTTTCTTGCCCACAAGCAGCACGCTTTAAAGTAATTTAAGTCGTCACATGTGGTTTTAGCCGGGTGAGCAGAGGGTTTTTGTTTTGGGGGAGGAGTTTTCCCTACCGGCCACTTTTTTTGTATAAATTATTCGCTTCTTGACTCGGGAAATCTCCCACAACCCCCGGGGAAAAATGTATACCCCGCACTTCAGTTGATGTCTATAATTACTGAACATTTTCCTTCCCCCTCGAAACTATTTCGGGGTGAACATTTTTATTATTATTGAAAATTTGCTGCCCATTTATCTTTGGTTCCCTTAATCCCCTGTCCCTTTGTTCTTTTTTCTAAATTTGAAGGCAACTTGAATGTGATCATTAACATGTATATATAGGGGCGTTACGAGGAGGCTACCCCACAAAAATATCGTAAAGTTCGGAAAAGTGGGAAATGACAATAATTGAACAATATAATAATTTTGGTTTATTTTTAAAAATAAGTATTTAATAATACCTTACTTTGACTAAATCTACGAACTTAGATACTTAAAGTATACATTCAATTCAATCATAGAATATCTCACTCACACTTCTCTGTGATGTAAATATTTTCCGGCACAAACTTGGGAATCTCGAAAAGCCGCCAAAAGTTTCAAGAGAATGTTGGCCAAAAGTTGCCACCTAGTATAATTTATTTACACTTGTAAGTTTACCATTCTGGAAACTATTTTTCTTAGCCCGTGAAATGGTGTATACGATATAAGTATGTGGGTTAAAAAGTGTCAGAAACGAGGGAGGAAGTCTGGGGAAAAGCCAACCCAAGGAAATCAAGTTGAATTGTTTGTGCGGGTTAAAGTTTGATTGATGTGCCGTGTCCCGCGTGCAGACAACATGAAAATTAGTTGAGAGACTCTCGAAAGTTGAATGCAGAATGGTATGGAATGGAATGGAATGGGGTTTGGATAAATTCCCCGGGTCATATAGTTGAAATGGAATGATTGACGGTTAGGCAAACGAGCTGGTGGGCATTCTGGAAACGCTTTAAAAAACAGCCAACGAAACCCCGAGACCGAAACCGAAACAAACTGCCATGTAACTTGATCTATGGGCTGTGTGAGTCATCAATGTTTCAGATTTGGATGGGATAATTCCAACGAAAGGGAAAACCTTGGCGGGAAAAACATTCTCAAGTGGAAATTGGAGTAGTAACAGCTTGGATTTTTTGGGAAACTGGAATTCTGAGTGGTTATGAAAATAACAATCAGGAAGTGCATTTATATATTTCAATAGCAAATATTAATATTACCTTTTTTTATCGAAGAATATCCGGGACAAATCCAAGACAAAGCCCTGTGCATATCAACCCGGATCTTGAGGCATTTCAAATAGCTTCCCCTAAAAACGTTTTCGTATCTTGCAGCTTCCTACAACTCATCTTTAGTTTATCCCTCATGCGAAAAGGATATCAGATTCAAGTGTGATGTGTGTGTGTTTTAGGGTCTTTTGCGTCACCAAGGAGGCGGTGACCTGACCCCGGTGACCACCCAGAAGCACTCCCACTTGAACCCGATTGCCACAGCCCAACATTAGCAGCATGTGTCTGTTTTATCATTAACTTGAGTTGCCTTGCCGCATGAGGAAGTTACTTGGGTGTCCTGTGAGGGATTCCAACCGACTGAGTGTGTGTGTTTTGCATCATTGGGCAAACAAATGCAGCAACAAAAGCCGAGGATGCTGCTGCTGCTGCGGGTTTGCGTTAGTGGCTGCAAATGCTGCATGCAGCAGGCAGCATGTGTTGCATGTTGCATGTTGCTGGGAGTTGGGGAGTTTGGGCACTGGCACAGTTTCCTGTCGGCCTGCAGCACTTGAGTGCGTGTAGCAAATTGAGCGCATCACTAAAAACAGACAGCTGCTTTTGGAAAAAAAGTAGAGTTTTGATATGTCGAGGTTACCTTTACTTTTTAATGAAAAAAATATAATACTAGAGATCAATTAAATTTTTTCGTGGTTTAAGGGCGTAAAATGATTTTGTGGAAAAATAAGCATAGTTTTTAATAATTACCCAAATATCTTAGGAATATTGAACAATATTGGACAAATATGTCTGGCGCCCACACCTTTTAAGATTTCCAAGAAGTACAATTGCAATTTTGTTGTGTATATTTATACCTATCGAATCGTAGAAGACATTTTTCAAATCGGACCATTCATTAAAAAGTTATACGCAATCAAAAATATTTTATATATCCATCTCCCTCACACTCCCTTTAGCCGAGTTACCATTAGATAGTCGGGACACCAACCCGACTACAGCATTCGCTCTTGTTTTCCTTTAAGTATACATGGTGAACAATTTTCCAGTATTTTTTTGGACTTATCTCCCGTCCGTTGAATTTTAGAGCTCGATCACTGCTTTTTTTTCTGTGCACATTTAGTTTTGGCATCCGGGGAGTGGGGGGTGTTAGCATCGGGGTCTGTGTGCATAAGAAGCAACACGAAGAAGGTTGTCCGACTGCCACAGCAGCATATCAAATGTCCGATATATGTGGAGAAGCCATGCAAAATGGAATTCGCGGTGGGCTGCGCATGCGCAGAAAACCACAAAAGCCAAAGGGCGAAGTTTCGGTGGTGCGGGGGGCGGGGGGCAGGGCAAATCCATATAGCCAAACCCTGACCGAAGCAAAGCAAACCCGTACGGCAAAGAGCGTGCCAGAGACAGCCACGTGGAGATTCCATGGCAGCCAATGCACCTCGCCTCGATTTCCCTCTCCCACCCTCCCCCTGGCCTGCACTTTGCTCCCCAGTGCTCATGGAACTCATCAACCGACCCCCGTTCCCCCGAAAACCCTTTTGCCATTGCCATGTCCACCCCCCCAATGATGGCAATTTAACGCCTGCTTTGTTTGATGGCAGCAGGACAACTGGGAGTGGGCCACCGGCCAGAAAAGCACAGAGAGAAAGTAGCGAAAATTAATATTTGATTCGAATAGATATATATTACAAGAAAATTTATAAATTTTTAAGACTCTCTCTCGCTTTGCATTGAAAAACTTCCATAAATTAAACAGAATTGGAGTATTTTTTAAAAATCCCCTTATAAAGGTGTTTAAAAGTATGCAACCATATATTTTTAATCTCATTTCTCAAAAGGTGATGTTCAGTTTTTCACAGCATACTTTTAGACACATGCATAAGAGATTTGAAGGCCCGGGAATTTCTGTTGGATCTGGTTGATTTTAAAATCCAGAGGTTTTCGTTTGGCTCAGTGCCTTAGGAGGTTGGTCATCATGTCAACGCCTCCGGGGCGTCGGTGGCGGTGGCCTGTGGCAAAAGCGTCATTGACTCGGGCTGAAACCAAACAAGGGCTCAACAACTAGAACAACTAGGCGATGGCCAACAGTCAACAGCCAAGTGGCAACACACACAGACACTTACCAACACCGGGACAAACGGAAACACCATCACCTGGCCATCAACATCGTCAACATAATCATCACGATAATAATCATCAGCATCACTATGGAAATCGGCATTATTCGCACGTTGGAACGACAACGATCAACAAAAGTGTTGGGGGGTGCAAAAAGCTGCAGTTGACCAATTGATTGGCATCCTTAGCGGTTTCAAGATTGTTTTCCATGACCTGTCAACATTCGAACTACAGTTGTAGGTACTTGAGAACAAAATCGATTCGTGGCGAATCTAGTTTGTGTTTATTTTTAACTGACCAACATTAATTGGAAACCAAGGGAAGAATCTATGATATCTGCAAACAGTATTTAATTAACACATGTGTTCCCCTTATAACACAAGTTTAATTAAATATGTATCAGAAATGATTCAGTGCCAACTAATTAGTATACATTGGCCCAACTTGTGGTTGGTAGTACTGCCGCTGTGCTCGAAGGACCAAATTGTTCACGGCCCATAAAATCAAGCTTCCCTTTGATGTTCTGCCACTGGAATGTTACATTCGCATGCCAATTAAATTGTATTTATTGGTAGCCGAAAACGCATGCAGCCCCCGTATCTCATGCATATGTTATTCTATATCCTGAATAATTTACTCACCACCAATCGGAGCTTCGGCACTACGCACAAACACAGAGGCACACGAACTAGTTTCTTTTTGGTATCGAATGCCTCGATGAATGCCGATTTTAGCTCCTTTGATAATTGCTCTTGATATCATTGTTACACCATGTAGCATAGTATCTATGCATACAAATGGCAAATATTTATGAAAATAATTTACTCAACAATATGTATATATTTCATTCGCCCCCCTTCATCGTTGTCCCAAAAAACAAAAAGAAAAAATAAAAGTGTAAAATATGGCAGTCTCTGTTTGCATTGAAAACGAATTTATAATCCCACAAACCAGTGAGAACAACAAAATATTCATAATACGAGGAGAATGGAAAGTTGTAAGGTTGAAATAACAGTGCTGCAATTATTATGGGGTATCATCAATTCTCGGTGAAAGTGAAACTTCTGGAAAATTTCGAAAGTGTTGTAATTAAAAATAGTTTTCCTTACACTAAGAGGGATCTTTACAAAATAATCGAATATTTTTGAGTTTTATTTTATAACTAGTAGTTTCCAAAGAGCATTGGACATTCGTTTTGTGAACCCTTCTGTATTCTCGATTCCTTTTGCTTTTGTTTCATTTCCCTGGGCTTCTCGATTTCAGTTTTGGGTTCGATTTGCGTGGGCAAATTAAATAAAAATGCAAATAAAAAAAAGTAGATGAACAAAAACGGAAATGTGTTTTAATATTTTTTACGCAAAATGAAATAATATGCGAATGTTTTTATTTATTAAAGCTGCAATTTATTGTTGTCCTCTGCACCATATTGTTGTAGTCCTTGCAGCAACCTCTTACTTTTGTCCAAACCAAAACCGAAAAAAAAAATCCCCCAGAAATGGGAAATAAAATGCAAGTGCAATCGATCTCGCCTGTTTGGGGTTGTGGGTGGAGGATGGAGGATGGTATAGGGATATGGATACGGTTATGGATTGGTTATATGTATATATGAATGCCGAGTTCAGGTTGGTGTACGGATTTTCCGCTCCGCTTTTTTGTCCCGCTCTCTGAACTGCCATAAATCAAACATTTTCATCTTTAAGCCTTTTGGTTTTATGCTAAAGCTTTACAAATCGGCCGATGCTGAAACGTACGTTTTGGGGTGCGAAGCTTTTAAGTAAATCCGGTTAATGTTCGATTCAGGGCACGGTTTTATCGTGCCTTGATTGCGGATTTAAATATTGCTGTGTAAAATGATGGAACATTCTTGGTTATTACTTACTTATTGCACTTGTTGAGGCTCTTAAAAAGGCTGGATAGTGGTAAACCAGGGTTTCTAGCTTCCTCTCACTTCAGTGAACCGCATAATTAAATTCCTTGAATGCCTTGAACATAAACTAAAAGTGTCCCTTCTCATTGCAGATGCCAATCCCCAGCCGCAGCACCACCAGAACCAGAATCAGCTTGTCCAGCAGCAGCAGCTCCAGGCCCCACGATTCACCACGCATCCATCGGCATCGGGGTCGATTGTCAGCGAGGGCAGCACCAAGATACTACAGTGTCATGCGCTGGGTAAGTTGACGAACATGATATCATAATATGACTAAGAAGAGAAAGCCCGAGAGTCCCAGAGACGTCTTGTATCGTCTTCCGGCGAAATTCCAATAGCATGAAAAATCTCAGTGGCCCAGAAACATTTCTAGAACTGTAAAAAATTTAAATAAAAACAAGAGAGAACGCTATAGTCGGGTGCCCCGACCATCAGATACCCGAGATGGAGATATAAAACATTGATCGGGCATAACTTTTTAACGAATGGTCCGATTTCAAAAATTTCTTCTACATTTCGATAGGTATAACTAACAGAACAAAATTGCATTTATACTTCTCCGAAAACTTTAGAAATGTAGGCGCCAGACACATTTTAGTATCGTTTATGAGCGATTGTGGGCGTTAGAGGAGGCGTGGCGCTCGGCTGAAATAAACTTGCGCTGCGTAGGAAGCCCAAGAATATGTGTTGGTAATCCCAAAGTTTTAGCTTTTGTAGTTCCCAAGATCTCAGCGTTTATACAGACAGACGGACATGGCTAGATTGACTCGGCTAGTGATCCTGATCAAGAATATATATACTTTATAGGGTCGAAAAAGCTTCCTTTTACCTTTTACATGCTTTTGCACGAATACAATATACCCTTTTACTCTACGAGTAACGGGTATAAAAACTACTTAAACCTTTCCAACAAAATCAGTTAATGATTAATAGTTTGTTGACAAAACGAAATTTCAATTTGTATAATAATCCTCTATAAACACATTTTATTATGTCCGGGGATTGCGAGGTGCCACCTGCTAGGCGTGTCAAAGATAATGCCCACCATCGTGAGGGGAATTATAATACCCCCGATGAGGGTGAGGGGGGTTCATCAGCCCCTTTCGCTGTCCTTTCGGCTTCCAAAAACACACACAACACTTGTCCCTCAAAACGCCTGACAGCTAAGCTGAAAGCAAAAGAGGGGGCTTAGTGTAAAACGAAACCATAAACGAAAACACTCTTTTTTTTTGCTCCTGCTCTTGCTCGTGCGCGCTTTTGAAAGATAATGAAGTAGAAAAACAATAACTTTTATGAGGTTTCCCCCCAGCTGAGACTCCGTGCCTTTTGCGCGAATCCCACAGTCCCACAATCCCGATTCCACACCCACTTTCATTCCCAGGCGGCCGTCGTGTAATCCTTTGAGCGCTTTAGGGCGTGCCCAAAGTCCAGAGTCCCAGGATCCCCAGGTTCCCAGGTACACGTAATGCTTCCCCCCCTCCCCCCGCCCACTGACACCCAAAGCCTGCATTTGACAGTTTCGAGTATCGGTTTCATATTGTTCTCCCCCCGAAAAAGAAATGTTATGAACTTACTTTAGGCTGGCCGCCTGTGTCCTTCGGCCTTGTTGCCTATACCCTTTCAAAGGCTAATCAAATTTAGCTCAGAAGTATGCAAAGTTCGACTTTGTAAGGCATATTAAATGTCGAATTTAATAACATGAAGATATAAGTTAAAATAATTTAACTTAGAAATTATTAAAATAATACATATATATTATACCAAAAAAGGTTTTTAATTTTATTAAATTAAGATAATTCATAACTTCATCATTTTTGTTATTATGGCAAGGGTATCTAAACTTGGGCTTTCCAAAGATAACTTCCTATCTTTCCTTGTTTTTTTTTGGGTCTTTCTACCACGTCCACGTGCGCTCGTCTCCGTCCGTTTTCCTCGAAGTCCGGACTTGTGTTTTATGGCGGCCGGATTCGCAAAATTAGTCGTGAAATGTCCAGACTCTTGGGGAGGGATATATGTATGCATTGTTTGTTGTGTCTTAATTGGCAAATTACGGCTAACGGGGAATTGTTTTAGAGACGAGATTTGGTGGAGGCAAACTTTTTCGGGTGGAGACTGTGGTGACCCCGATTATAAACTGATGTAAGCATTTAACCTTTGAGCCATGTAAATTTGTAAGACGGTTGTGGGAATTGGTGGGTTATAACTTAAGGGAGTTGTTCTTCCTAAAAAATAACTGCTATTAATTAAATTTAACTAAAATTAAAATTAAAAAGTTAAGAAACATCAATTCCCTTAAAGTAAAATAGGGAGACTTTCACTACCCGCAGAAACCCTTCGAAAATTACTGTTTTGTGGGGGATTTCAGGCATAATCGCAGTTGGTTTTTTGGCCTTTTCAGAGGGGTGCTCCCCAATGCCTTGGGTTGTCGTCAGCATTTTGATGCACATTTGAGCAGCAAACACACAACACACACACACGGTGGTATCTGTTTTTTTTTTGTGCGCATTTATGGGGATCTATGCAACGACACCCGAGAGCCGTGCACTTTGCAAAAGCTGCAAGTGGGCATCAAAAAAAAAAAAAAAGGAAAGCAAAAAAATATAGCGAGTAGAGGAGGAAAATAAAAACAAATGCAAATCTCTTTAGCTGCTCTTTGGCGTTGTCACACATGCCGCAACGTTCGCGCTTTCAGTCACTTTGGCGGTTTTAGCTGTCATTTCGTCCCTTTCCCTTTCGCACACTCTTCCCTCTCGCTTCCTCTCTCCAAGATAGTTTATGGCTAAAGGAAAAAAAACAGGGGACTATACTCCCTACGAGGAAATTTGCCTCCTACCTTTTTAGTGTTTCGGTTGTTTCGGTTGTGACCATGGAGGGACTCTCAAGTAAAACAAGTTCTAGCATCACTCTCTCCATCTCATTTCCCCTCCTCCTCCCTCTCGTCCTGTCTCTGCTCTTTCTCCTATAGCTGTCTCATCTTGGCTCAGCTTTACGTTTGTTCGCGTTTTGTATCGCGACAATCGTGAAAACAACACAAGAATAGTCCAGGAAGTGGAAACTATGAGTTGAAACCATAAGTATGCCCTCTAAAAATAAATACTTTTTGAGAAGAATTTAACTTTACTATGAGATAGTGAGATCTATGAGTTGAAATTGGCAGATTGTAAGCACTTTCTGAAAATGAGAACTATTGTAACAAATATTGATAATATTCTAGTATCTAATTTTTAGATTGCTGAAGAAGATGTAGAAAAGTTCAAGATCATCTGGGTTCCGGTATTTACCGCCCCATGAAACCTGTACGTATTTTTAATCCCAACTAATATACCCCATTGGGGAAACTTCAGGGGCATAATGGCAGTATAAAAGCTAAGCAAAATGTGTGTGGAATTGTTTCTGGCCAACGAAATGAAATGCGATGAGGCCGCATATTGGGTGGAGCGAGAGAGGTGCTGTTGGGGAATAGTGTATATAGAGTGAGAAGGGGAATATGGGGCTTCTACTACTTCTTCAGCTTCTTCTTCTTCTGGCTGCCTCGCAAATGTAGCGCATTCACTTGCAACAAAGACTTTTTTTTATGGCAACAACAAAAGCCGCCAAAGCTGTTTTCAGTGGCAATGCTGCAAGCCCAACATGTGTCGAACAAGGAGGGGGCAACAAAGAAGGACAGAGAAAAAAAAAAGAAACGCATTTGTTGAAGAAAGCAAAGGAAAGGAAAGGGTTTTGAAGAACAGTTTGGAGACACACACACTGGGCAGAAACGTGCGTCGTTAAAAATCTTTCATCAACGTTCTATACAGAGAAAGAAAGGATATATCAGTATCCCAAATTGGCATCCTATTTTCGGCCATAAAAGTAAGAGTTCAAATCCCTTTTATGATGTAGTGATTATAAAAAATTCCATATTAATTATGAAATCATCTACATTTTTTTTCCGTGCACTTTTCTCCTACTTTTCGCCTTTTCTTCTGCTACAGAAAAAATAGTGTGAGAGAAGAACACTATAAGAAGCAGAAGAAGGTAAGCTGAAAAATTGCAAACTATTGTTTTTGTTGGTGCCAGCTTTTTGTCGCAATGTTTTTTTTTTATAATTTTTTTTTACTCTGTTTCCCCCTTTTCTTTTTGGTTTTCCCTGTGCCGTAAATCCTCTTGTTTACTCGCAGAAAGAGACAGAAAAGGTGGCGGAGAAAGAGACGACACGGGGCCCAGAGAAAGAATAAGCGATATGCCTATATATGCAACTCGTGTCGTCATTTAGGCTGAAGTGGATGGCTTTGCTTAATGTGTTGTGAAGAAAGAATGCGATATATGCAAGTATATATATGTATGTATGTGCAGGCATCAGCTCCGAAAGTATTCCTGAAACGGAGACTGATGCGAAATGATAGAAAGCAACAAGGATATTGTGTTTACTCAAAGATGAACTCCTCCCTCCAGGAGCAGCACAAAAAACCTCCTTAATGAAAAAATTGCGTAAATACCTGGAACAAGAAAAATAAGTGTGCAAAGGAATGACTTACTTATTTATTTTTGCAACACACGAAATATTAATTGCTCTTTAAAAGCCAGTTCAAAGGTTTAAAAAAGAATGCAACAAAAGTAGCATTTTGTAGCACACTTATGAGATTTTTCCCAGTGCACCCTGCACATGGTGGCAAGTAAATTTCTTTAAACAACCAATTTGGCCCAGTGTTATTGTTGTTATTTTGCGGTGTGAGTGGCAAACTAAAATGCATGGAAAAGAGTCGAGAGAGAGAGAGACTAACAAAATGTGTAAACAAAGGCTGCAAATGCATAAAAGTGAAATGTGCAGTTAAAAAGTGCAACAGCCACAAGAGGCAAGACAAAGGTAAAAAAAGCCTTTTAGGCACTTTTAAAGTTTACTTCGCTTCAAGTGCCACAACAAAAACAACAGAAATTACTCCACATGCATTTAAACTCACCTGGCCAAAGCAGAGTACACTGAAAGAAAAAGGCCTGTCAATAATATAAAAAACATATGTCCTTTGAAGTTTTCTGTCTTACCGCAAAAACTCCTTAACTCGAAAAAATATACTAACAGTAGGTTGATGTATAAAGGGGCAAGGTTCAAAACCCACTGTTGATTATTATTTTCCGGTTTTTTTTAAAACTTTTTTTTTCAAATTATTTCTTTTTGTGTAGTAGTTTGTTGTCCAGGTCCAAAGGCGTCAGCGCATTGCACTGTGCATAATTTAACAAACATGTGCCAGTGTTGCCACAGAATAACAAAAATAGAAAATACGTAGAGCGAGACAGACAGCTAGACAGTAGCTGCTTGAGAGGGAAAGAGAGGCAGATAGACAGAAGAGCGTCCACTGAAAACTGAAGGCAAATTAAAATTGTGTAAGACAAACTGAGGAAACACGTGTAAAATAATGAATTGGGAAAAACATACAATATATGTATATGTATACAAAAAGTTGCACAGACAAATTGCAGCAAATCATGCAGTTTGCATAACGATTTATATGCATTTAAGTAAACTTTCAAATTGGTTGGAATTTTGCCAATGAGCCGAACAGATATTCTGTTAATTTAAAACAGAACACAGGCAAATTAATTGAATTAATCTATATTAATATAACTCATTTATCCCGAAAGCTTTAAAATAAATCACATAAATGCCTGGCATTTAAAATATGTACAATGTGTGTGCTTGACTGCGTGTCGTGTTAATTAGTTACAAACGAAAAATGTAAAGGAGCTACCTTAAATAGAGTGAAATCCTTTAAAGACCTAGTTTAATGTTCGCCATGCTTGCCCCTCGAATGAAATCCATCGAAAATCTGACTGGCATCACAAAGGAATGGGGTTTTCGGTTCTCGTTTCTGGTTTCTGGGCTTAGGCCAGGATGAACCAGGACCCAAAATCTCTGGGGCCGAGAGTCCAAGTTGACGAATTGGCAAATGGACTTTCGGGGGCGCCCTGTAAAGAGTGCGCTTGACAAACACCGAGGGTCCGGAGTTGGAGTTATGAATGCCGGTGTTCGTTAGTTTCTCTTCCTCTTCCGTTTCCCCATGCATCCTACATCCTACATCCCACGTCCTACAACCCATATCCTTCCAACTCCCAATGCCCAATGCCCTGTTCTTAAATGCAATTGATTTCGTGGAGCTTTCGATGGGTTTGCGCTCTGGCCACAAATCAAACAATTTCCGCTATGCGGAACCGGGGATTCCCCCATTTCACATACATATACAACATACAAATGCAATTTGTTGCATTGCGTCGCCTGTTTATTGAATTTATTTATATGCAGTTGGGCTTGCTTAGACACACTGACTGATTGATTGATTGATTGATTGACTAACTGATTGACTGACTGGCTGGCTGGCTGATTGAGTGAGTGGCATTTGGCTGCTGTGTGGCAAGCCGCAAAGAAAAAGCCACGGAAATATGGTGATGACTTGTTGCCGGTTTTACTAAGAAGAAAAAAAAAAGTTTAGCACGCTTTTATGGGCGGCAAAGAAAATCGCTATTTTATGGAACTGGTGCGGCAAAAAAGCGATAAAGACAGCTTTGCCAAGCGGTTTAAGTGATTGAATGTTGGCATTTCATTTAAGTTTACATTTTTTCTATAATTTTCGACTCGATTCCTTTGATAAACTTGGCTTAAAATCTTGGGTCCTAGAAAATGAAATTTGTTTCCTTTTTAATGAATTTTGCGCTCTGTCAATTCCATTTGGCCTTCGGTTTACCAGGGTCTTCTTCCCGTCTTTACTATCTGATTGACTCTGGCCGCTTCCCAAGAGAATGTAAATTTTTGCTTCTTTTTTTCGGTTCCCCCCTTCTCTTTTCTTGGGCTGTTTTCATTGGTCTTCAGCCTTCTCATACTTTCTTCTTTTTTTTGTGCCTTGAGTTTTCCTTTGCTTTGTGCAGGGTTCGTTTTTTTTTTTTTGGAGTGACAGTGACTTTGTATGGCTTGGGCCCAAAGGATTTTTGTCAGTTTAGTTATTAAAAACTCATTACACACATATGTGGGCACACACCCAATGACACAGGGAGATGTGCGAGCACTGGCACAAATCGGGGAGTTTTACTAAGAAATTTAAAGATATTATCAGGAAAAATAGTTCAAAATTTGTTTGGAAGAGCTTTCACAAGTTTTAATTATTTTATCAAAAAAAAATTTTTTTTTCCTATTCAAATAATTTTTATAAATACAATTTTTTTTTTTTTTTTTTTTTTTTTTTTGAAAAAATGTCTTTTATATATATCAATGTAAGTATTGTAATTATATCCATTTAAATATTATTTTTTGGATCTAGAAATTGTTGGCTTTAGTTTCTCAAAGTGTATTCTCTGGTAAGGGTCCGTCGGGGACCTGCTCTCCCTCTCTCTTTCTTTCCCTGTACTTCCTGTCTCTCTCTTTCTCCCCCGATTCTCCGCTTATTGGGCCTTCGCTTCGATTTAGCGCTGACACATTTCGCTGGAGAATGTTTGTTTCTTCGACTTTTTTTTCTCGTTTTCTTATTTTTTTTTTAGTCTCTTTGCTGTTGACTAACGGCACTTTGATGTGTGAGTGTGCGAGTGTGTGTGTGTGTTCATGTGAGTGTTCGTCCTTGTGTTTTTTTTTTTAATCAGTCTGTTTATTATGGGGGAGAAGGGTTTATAGTGGTGTGGGGGTGGTGTGTACAGTGTTTTTACAATATAGAAAATAGAAAAAAGACGAAGAAAGAGAATAGTTTAGAATTTTGTTCCTGATAGCCCTGCGGGACTACCGCGTGGCTTTGCTTCGCAGGGTCAGGACTTACACTGAGGCTCATCTCGAGGTCCCTCGTCGAGCTTCGTCTCGCGTTCTCTCTACTTTCCGCAGGGTCTTCATGACTACCGCGGCAAAGTTGTTCATCTGAGCCCAGAACTGTTCGTCCGAGATCATGCGGTCTCCCAGAGCAGCAGGGTCTCTAGTCTCGCCTAAGAATTCTTCCCTGTTGCGCTCAAACCGTGGGCAGGTGAAGATCACATGCTCGGCGGTCTCCTCTACTCCACATTGGGGGCATCTGTGGTCGTCGTCGTGGCCGAATCTGGTCAGGTAGCTCCTGAAGCATCCGTGTCCGCTAAGGATCTGCGTCAGCCAGAAGTTTACTTCTCCTTTTGCTCTTTCAATCCACCGCTTAACGTCGGGTATGACCTGGTAGGTCCAGCGTCCTTTTGTAGACTGTTGCCAGCGAGCCTGCCATGTTTCTAGGCTCCTTTCCCTCGCCCTAGCTTTGATGTCTCGTCTCTGTGGGGGGGTGCATCGCCTTCCAAGCGCCTTGACCTCTTCGTGAATCTCCCTAGCCTCGATTGCCAGAAGGTCTATGGGGACCATTCCGGAGATCACCAGGGCTGCGTCATCTGATACCGTGCGAAATCCGGAGCAGACTCTCAAAGCGCATAGCCTGTAGGTGGATACCAGGCCCTTTATGTATGACTCCGTGTTAACAGCTTCGGCCCATATAGGGGCGGCATACAGCATTGTTGACCGAGTTACCGACTGCAGGAGGAGTCGGCGCCCTTGTTTTGGTCCTCGGGTGTTGAGCATTATTCGCGCCAGAGCTCTAGCGACGTTTGCGGCCTTTTTGTTCGCTTCGAACAGGTGCTCCCTGAATGACAGTCTCGTGTCTATCATGACTCCCAGGTAGCGTATTGCTCTTGCTGAGCGTACATAGGAGCCTCCAACTTGGATGCTCGCTGTCTCGACCGCCTTACAGCTGGATATGAGGACCGCCTCGGTTTTGTGGTGCGCTATGCTGAGGCCTACCGACGAGAGCCACTCTTCGATAGATGCCACTGCTTCGTTTCCGAGTTGCTCCGCTTCCGGGATGGTTTTGGCCACGATTACGACAGCTATGTCGTCCGCAAAGCCTACCACGCTCGTTCTCCCTGGCAGTGCCAACCTTAGAACTCCGTCGTACATCGCATTCCAGAGCAGCGGTCCAAGGACGGATCCTTGAGGTACTCCACAGGTGATCTGGTGCTCCATTGTCCCTCTATCTGTGTCGTAGAGTAGGGTGCGGTCGCTGAAGTAGGACTGTACGATGCCTACTAGGGGCTCTGGTACGCCTAGCTGCCGGATTGCTTCCAGTGTAGCATCCCAGCGCGCCGAATTGAAGGCATTTCTAACGTCCAGGGTCACGACTAGGCAGTACTCCTTACTGCCTCCCCGCCATCTTGTGCCTTCTATTGCCTTCGAGGCGATGTCCTTCACTGTCGAGATTGCATCCACCGTTGATCTCGCCTTCCTAAAGCCGAACTGCATGGGTGACAGGTCCCCGGCCGCGGAGATGGCTTCTTGCAGTCTGTTGCTGATGCACCGTTCAAGTGCCTTGCCTACATGGTCGATCAGGCATATTGGCCTGTACGACGACGGGTTCTCTGGTGGCTTGTTCGGCTTGGGTAGCAGGACCAGCTTCTGAATCTTCCACCGCTTCGGGAAGGTGTTTTCCCTGAGGCAATGGTTGAAGGCGTCAGCGAAAGCTTCGGGGTGCTCGAGCATCGCCAGCTTTACTACGCTGTCCGGGATGCCGTCCGGACCTGGAGCCTTTCCTAGGGGCAAGTCCCTGGCTAACTTCCGTATTTCATCCAGCTGGACGATCCTCGGCGGTGTAGCTGCTAGTGCTACCCGTTCGCGCTGTGGAGCTGGACGCACTGTTGGAAACAGGTGTTGTACTATTTCCCTTGTTCTGTTGGCTTCTCCTGGGCCAAGGGGCTTTGCCTGGCTCATCTTTTTAACCACCACTTTGTAGGCTGAACCCCACGGATCCTGGTCGGCTGCGTCGCACAGTTCCAGGAAGCATTTCCTCTTTGACTGCTTAATGAGTCTCTTTAATGTCCTGCGGTTTTCGGCGTACTCCTGCCGCCTGAGCTCAAGGTTTATGCGACCTCTCGCCCTCTGATGCAGTCTTCTCGCACGCAGACAATCGCTGCGGGCTGCTGCGATCTCTCCTGACCACCAGTAGACCGGTTCTAGGTTACGGTGGTGACTCCTCGTTTCCCTCATGCTGGCTCTGCATGCCGTCGCCATGGCTCCCATTAGCTTCTCAGCGCTGCTCTCCGCGTGCTCGCCCATACCCGGGTCTCCCCATGCTCTGTGGAACGCGTCCTCCTGGAGCGTCTTTGGGTTAAAGCGGCTGTGTGTTGGGGCTGCTGCCGCCGGTCGATTTCGCATTATTTCCAAGATTATGGCCTTATGGTCGCTCGCAGAGTAGACTTCTCCAAGGCGCCATCGGGCTTGTTGAAAAAGCGAGCTGCTGCAGAAGGAGAGGTCCACGACTGAGCCGGCTCCGCCTCTTCTAAAGGTGTGTTCCGATCCAGTGTTTAATAGGGCTACATCGAGTGACGCGAATGTTTCGAGCAGAGTTTTCCCTCTGGCGTTCGTGTAAACCGATCCCCACTCCTCGGCCCAAGCGTTGAAGTCCCCGGCAATGACCACTTTTCTTTTCCCCGTGCATCCTCCACCAATTCGTCCAGAACTGATGTGAATTCCACGTGGGTGAGGCGTGGTGGCAGGTAGCAACTATACATGAGGAACTCATTCACCATGGCCCGGATGAAGTAGGATCCGACGCGCACCTGTTGGGGTCGGGATGAGCCGATCGTCCAGATAGCTGCACACTTCTTCGCATCCAAAATGTAGTTCGGCCCGGCGGTCTTTTTGTATGGCTCACTGATCAGCGCTACGTCCGCATGGATTTCGCGCACGGTCTGGCTTAGCAGATCATGCGCGGCTTCGCAGTGGTTGATGTTAATCTGGATGATCTTCACCTCTCCGACGATTTTTTGCTCATGGGGCATCTCCTGCTGCCCGCGATGTGCTTCACGTCTGCTTTCCTAGCTCGGTCGCAAAGAAAGCATTTTGCTTCCTGCGAGCAGTCAGCGACCTTGTGCCCCGGTTGCCCGCACTTCAGGCAGCAGTCGCTGCGGTCTACTCCGCTCCTGCACCGGAGCGCTATATGCCCAAACTCAAGGCACTTGTAGCACCTCCGTTCGGATGCCCTTTCTCGGACCCGGCAGCTCGACCAGCCCACCTTTACCCTCCCTTCTGCGAGGAGTTTTGCTGCTATTTGCGGCGCAAGTGCGAGCACCGCCATTTTTGTGCCCGCGTAAGCCGGGCGAAGCGCTTTGACGCTTGACAGGTCCACCTGGTGGCCCGTTAGGGCGTGCACGGCTGCTGCTACCTCCTCCTTGGTGGTCAGGTCGTCTAGGTCGCGTACTTCAACGTGGGCCTCTTCCACAACTGTCCGGACGCAAGCCAGGTCTCCAAGGACGTTGCCTAAGCTTTCCTTGATGGACTGGGTGTCCTCCCTTGATGCGCCATCCAGTTCCAGGAGGAGATCTCCCTTTGCTGTGCGCTTGATCCGGCGAACGTTCTTACGCACGTCTTCCAGCTTGTTGTCCTCTCTCCTCGTTACCAGGTTGAGGATTTCGCTGTAAGAGTGCCCTTCAGTTCCCTTAATGATAAGGGCGTCAGGGCGGACCCTCTTGCTCGGCTTGCTCTTCTTCGGAGCCGTCTGCTCGGACGTCCTTGTCCGGACTCTGCTCCACTCCGTGAGGGACCTTCCTGGCTCTGGCCCACGGGTGCTTGCCTCTCTGGCAACTTGGCTGTATGAAGCTAGGCCTGGCGTTGTCTGCGTAGCCGTGCGGGTTTTCACCACCGCCGATTCCTCAACTTGCGCGCTGAGCTCTATCTGGATCTCCTTGATGCTCATCAGAGTATCTTTCATACTCTGGTTTATATGGCGCACCGCCGGCTTCTTCTCGATGCATGCAGCTATCAATCCATCTATAAGGCTTTCCAAGTCCTTCACCAGCTCCATTTGGGATTTTTGGCGCTTGGTCTTCTTGGCCTGCTTCTCTGGGCTTGAAGGGCTCGTGGACTCCCTGCCCCTTTTTGGCGTCTCGCTTTCTCCGGTCCGCTCGAAAGGAAACATTTCCCCAGCCAGGACCGGCGGCGCTGAAGGTGGGGGCGTTCGACAGACCTTCGGCCGTTTGTCGAACCCCGTGAGGCTGCCGACTTCCGCCGCGGCGTCCATCGGTAAGCCTCTTAGCGGTCGCCCCTACCGTTGGCTGCTAATCGGTGAATTTCTTTTCGGTAGAACTCCCTCGCTGGCCGAGAAATTTCTTTCCGGCGCTCGATGGGGGTTTCACCGCCCCTATCCGGTTCCCAGAGCCCCCTTTTGTTTAAAACGAGGCCGCCTAGCGGTGGGGTTGGATGACAGTGCGATCCTTTGTCTTTACCTCTATTGTCCTACCGTCGAAGAATTCAAGCCGAAATTCGCCTTGGCGGGCTTTGTTGTAAAGCAGTGTCGCGCTGACAAAAGCTCTTGGCTGCGACACCAAGCAGTGCGACTACGGGTGTCTCCGATGTGGCAGCGCTGGCCAAAAAAAAATGGCAGCACTGGCCAGGTGGCCGCACTGGCCTCTAGTGCGGCGGGGTGGCAACGCTGGCCTTGATCAGCTGGGCTCTGCTCGGGGTTTCGCAACACTAATCAGCTGTGATCGTGGGAGAAAAACCGTGGAAAGGAGGAAAAACCAAAACAGATGCTGAAAAGCGGAAAAGCGCGGGATTTGGATTACCCCCCGGCCCTGCCTCCTCTGTCCAGCAGAGAGATGATCAGGGGCAACTTTCCGGATCTCGGCGGCTGTAGATTGGAGGATCTCACCCTGTGTTGGTTGCGTGAGTACCAAGCTTGGCGAGGTGCAGCAGTTTTCCTTTTTTTGCAGCTGGGATTCCGATGCCCAAGAAGATTTACGGGAGAGCTACTTGAAAACACGTCCGCGCACTTTGGATATACGCACAATGTCTCCTGTTCGTCCTTGTGTGTCTGTGTGTATTTGCCTTACAATTCCCCAAATTGTAATTTTATAGCAGCGTCATTGCCCAAAATGCTCAAATAGACTTTTGCCTTTTGGTCCGTTCATGTAACTTTTTTTCTCTCTTTCTTATCCTTGGGTATTTTCTCCTCTTCTTTTTTGGCCAACACTTGAGAAACTTTTGGCTGCTGCTGGGCTTCTTCTTCTTCTGTCTTCTCCGTTCTTCGCCAGCCCAGTTTTCCCTCACTTTCTCCGCTCTTCCATCCACCCCTATATCTTTCTATTCTTAAGTTGATTCCTATTCTCGACTGGTAGTTTCCAGTTTCGCTTCTAACTCGGCTCAATTCGATTTTGTCTGCAAACTGAATGAAGTGAATTGCATTGCCATTGGCCACGTTTGGCTACCCTAATGCTACCCTGTAAGTGCCCATAAATGAACTGAGTATGCCGATTAGGGTGTATTCATTATGCATTTTAAAGAATTTCAGGGGTATCTTTTGGGAAAATACAAAGTTGAAGGATCTATATTTATAGGAAGACAACCGATAAAGTAAAATATTAAGCGGCGTATTTTAAAGGCTATCTATTAGGCCGAATTGGTATCAAATTGAATGCTTAATATAAAAATATCTTAATAATATGTGAAAAATCCTTTTTATTTTTGTTAACTTGTAATATTTCTAATAAAGAGGAATTTTACTCTTTTAGATGTTCAATAAATAAAAATAATTACTATGTTTCCATGATGAAGGATCAATACGCTGAGTGCATAGGGTATTTAAGATTACAGCCCAGCTAACACCTAGCCATCAACCCCAATTCTTTGATGAGTCCAAGTCCCCGACTTAAGCTCTTTGCAAAAGCGTTGATGGTCCCGCCTGGATTTTGGGTTGGGTTGGGTTGGGTGTTGGTGGGGTTACGGCGATGCCTTTTCCCATCCGTCGGCTTGATGACCGGATTTCGGCCTCCGGCAATCCAATCCGTCTGCTCCCGTTCGGTGGCCTCCATCCTGTGATGTGATGTGCACTCAATCCTGTTGCATCCTGGCCAGTTAGGCGAATCGCATATTTTATTCAGACTTTCATTTAGTTCAGTCGACCCGGCCGCCTTCGTCCCTTCGCCCCTTTGGTCACATGTAATTTTTGTTTAGCCATTCCAATTGCAATTCCATTTCGCAAAGGGAGTTTTGGGCGGACTGAGAGAGAGGTCAGGTGGGTGGGTTAGGATGGTGAGCTGGTGAGTTGCCTGCCTGGTGGCCATATAAATCAACTTTAATTTAAATGCCTGGCTGCAGCAATGAAATCAGAATGAGCACTCTATATATATGTATATAGCATGTACCCCTATATATCCATGGCTCCATCTGTGGAGCTCTCAAGTCTTTGGCTTCTTTTCTGGGGCGGCAGCTCAAACAAATGAAGCCATATGTGGCCACAAGGGTGTCCTTTGTGCTCCTGGCACCCACCATCTATAGCTCCCTTTATGGCAGAAAAAACTTGGCCAGCATGCGATTTAATTGCGGCAGTGGCGGGGATTGAAGGGGTTAAATCTATTTACTTAATATAAGAACAAACAAAAATTTCAAATAGACTTAATTGATTTAAGGAAACGGATTATTTAAGCTAATTTTTTTTGGCAGTTTTTGTAATAAAGATAATTATTTTTTGTAATAGGACTTTATAAATAAGAGAAACAATTCAAAGACAGTTTCCTAATTTAAGAAAAATGACTATTTCATTAAATTGAATTCCCTAATTTTTATTTCTTAAGAAAATCATCTAAATATAATATGTGATTACCATTCAAATCCTTTTACCGCGTCCCTGCCAATTGGCTGATGCCTTTGTCAGTGCAAATCAAATAAAAGCCAGGGTTTAATGATATATATGCAAGATGCCCTTTAAACCACACCCCACACCACACCCCAACTACCCCAACTCCCCCAGCTCAACATGATATTTATTAAAGCATTTCCCTTTTGCTCTTTTCCTTTCTCATTCTATAATTCGCTCATTTCGCATCTCCAGGATACCCGCAGCCCACATATCGATGGCTAAAGGACGGCGTCCCCATGGGCGACTTCTCATCCAGCCAGTTCTACCGATTCCACAGCACTCGGCGCGAGGATGCGGGCAGCTATCAGTGCATTGCCAGGAATGATGCCGGATCCATATTCAGCGAGAAGAGCGACGTTGTCGTTGCCTGTAAGTTCATATTCCGCATATTCCGCATGCGGCGGGGGGTCAGAGTCCTGCGGGGCCTTATATCCTTACAGCCTTATATGTCGATTATGCCTCATCATCATCAAAATAGTGGCGAAAAATGGGAAAAAATTCGAGTTGGCGTGGAAATTTGAGATATTATCGTGATGATTCCTATTTTGGGTCGGGATCAGATTGAGTTACCAATTAGTGGAGAAATTCATGGGAGGCCAATTGCAGCTTTTTGTTCCTATGGATTAAAACTTACCGAGATAAAAGCTTAAATTCTAAAACTTGGACAAAGTAGAAGTACCGAAATAAATGGGTTAATCATGAGCCGGAAAAAAGTGTTGACTTTCAGCTTGTTCCAAGTATAAAAGGGGGTTTCTAGGTGGAGTACTAATCAAACGGCTGTCACAGCAGCCAAGACTCTGCTGCCCCTCTAGCCCTGATAAATGTTTAGCTGCTAATTTTTCTTTAATGCGAACTTAATTACAACAAGAAGGGTAAGGGATAAGGGGCAAGGGGTAAGGGTTAAGGGTCACCGGGTAGGTGTGGATGTAACGAACAATTAGACAAGTAAGTGTGAGTGACACTCGAGCTCTGCGCTCTGAATGTGTGCGTGTGTGTGTGCGAGTGCTTATTACCCCACTACTTGAACCTAATAAATCGAGCTCTCGACATGAGAACGACCTCGATGAAGAGAACCCCTTATGCCATCGCTTATGCTTAGTGTTGGGAATAGGTACTCGGAATTTGTACCAAGCTAAGACAGATGATATTAATTCAGGTTCTTAACATCGTAGTTTAGCATCTTATTCTTAAGATGACCGAAATTCCATGCATAAGTATGATTATTATTAAAAATAATTAAAGTATTAAGTAGTTCAATAGATATTTAGGTACATTTATCTACGTAGGTACTTCGCAGCACTGGGAATAACCGAACCCCCCCCCCCCCACAGTGACCTTCTTTTCCGGGGGCGGCTGATGGGCGTGGCTCACTGACAGACTGACTCAATGACTCGTCGACTGGTTGACTTGGAGCAGCAGCAGCAGCGGCAGCGTCTTGAGCACTTAATTAATTGTAGGACCGAGACGGCGAAAGAGGGGGAGAGTGAGGAGGGGAGAGGAGAGCGTGCTTAAACTGAACTAATAACCTTTAAAGCTCGACCGGGTGGCTCTTAGCCGGGAGTGGTGGGGCTGCTTAAGAGCGGGGTCAGAGGTTAAATTGACTTGCCCGCAGGCCGCGCGCGTTGCCTTCAATTCAATTAGCGAATGACACCACAGGAAGGCACAGAAAGCACTTCTCCTGGGTTGCCAAGGCATTGGGGTTACTTCGATTTCGCTGTTAGCAGTTAGCAGTACCAGAATT
The DNA here is from genome assembly GCA_037075205.1 of Drosophila prostipennis. Classification (NCBI taxonomy): domain Eukaryota; kingdom Metazoa; phylum Arthropoda; class Insecta; order Diptera; family Drosophilidae; genus Drosophila; species Drosophila prostipennis. Next base: position 260,948 of record JBAMCJ010003207.1, on the reverse strand, counting down.
TCATTCAAGGGGAATAGAGGAGTTAATTCCTGATTAGTGATAGAACCAAGTTATTTCTGGGGGATTATATAATTAATATACAAATATATTTAAAATATATATATTTCACAGACATGGGCATCTTTGAGAACACCACCGAGGGTCGGCTGACTGTGATCAGTGGCCATCCTGCCATATTCGATATGCCTGCTATTGAATCCGTGCCCGTGCCATCGGTTACGTGGCAATCGGAGGATGGACCCCTGAGCTATGACATCAAGTACGCCTTGACCCAGGCCAATCAGCTGGTTATCCTGAGTGCGGATGAGAACGATCGCAAGGGCTATCGCGCCAAGGCGACCAACACCCAGTTGGGCAAGGAGGAGGGCAGCCCCTTTATCCACCTGAACGTCAGTGGCGATCCGTATATCGAGGTGGCACCCGAGATCATAGTGCCTCCCCAGGATCTCAAAGTTAAGGTGGGAACCGTGGTGGTGGAACTGCAGTGCATTGCGAATGCCCGACCTTTGCACGAACTGGAGACCCTTTGGCTGAAAGATGGCATCGCCGTGGAAACGGCCGGCGTGAGGCACACGCTGAGTGATCCCTGGAATCGAACTCTGGCCCTGCTGCAGGCGAATAGCTCACATTCGGGCGAATATACCTGCCAGGTGCGATTGCGCAGTGGTGGCTATCCGGCCGTAAGTGCTTCGGCTGTACTGCAAATTCTGGAACCGCCTGTATTCTTCACACCCATGCGAGCGGAAACCTTTGGGGAGTTCGGTGGACAGGTGCAGCTAGCCTGCGATGTGGTTGGAGAACCCACGCCCCAGGTCAAGTGGTTCAGGAATGCCGAATCGGTGGATGCACACATCGAGAGCGGAAGGTGAGTGGGGGATTCTATCGATTCTATCCTGGCTTCCATTTTATTCTATAAAATCCCATTGATACACACAGATACACGTTGAACACGGATAATACGCTGGTAATTAAGAAACTAATCCTGGATGATGCCGCCATGTTTCAGTGTCTGGCCATCAACGAAGCGGGGGAGAACTCGGCGAGCACCTGGCTGCGCGTAAAAAGTAAGTCAAGAGCCGATTTTCTACACAGCCTGTGTGACAATGGAACTGAAAGAGGGTTCTTTGGTTAAATAGAGCTACTATTTTATTGGATTTTCTACACTTTTTTACTGGAAAAAAACCTTAAATCTTTATAGTTCTTAAAAAACAAAAAACAACGAATTATAATAATATTTTGGTGAATTTCCAATGTCACACAGTGTTAGTTAATGCCTGATACTAAACAAGTGCTCTTTCCATATGCCTCCATGTCATATCTTTACATTTTCTACCCCCCTGAAATATATATACCCCTAACCATTTTTGCATTTTGACCTTTTAACCCATTATTAACAAACGAATTCATAGCAAAAACGGCCAAGATCCGCGTGAAGCGTTTGGCCCAGCCGCGAATCCTGAGGGTAAGAGCTTCGCATGCTGGCTTGGGATCGGAAAAGGGATCGGGATCGGGATCGGGATCAGGTTCCTCCGGTAGACGCAAGGAGTTTCGCTTTGGTATGGGCATGCAGCTAAATGCCACACAAAAACACACACGCACTCATACTTATTTGCACCACTACATATATAGCCTTGCACCCTCTTCATCCCCATATAAGTAAAGCACCCCAGCCCTCGAGATATATGTATGTTATACCCCCTAGAAAGTAGCTCTTTTGATTGTTTTGCGATTGAATTTGTTGTTTTATTGGCTTGGCTTGCTGTTATTTTACTGCCTTTGGGGCTCCTAAGTCTAAGCTTAAATATTATCTGCAAGTATTCTTTTGGCTCCCTCGTTTCCGTTTCATCTTCCTTTTTGTGCCATGGACCATCATCATCGTGGACCATTCTTAATTTGTTTTTCACCCTACGGCTCTTGCGGAGCTTCGTTTTGCAGTCTTAGCCAAAAGCGCCTTTGGCCAACAGGAGCAGTAGGAATTTCATCAGCTCTATTCCCTCCATTCTATTCTGTTGCCTTATCAAATTTGTCAAAAGCAGAAAAAATTTTTCATTCAACTTGATTAGTCGCCGGCAACCTTCACCACTTTCTGTTGGATAAACACAAACACCCCTGCCATGGTTAATCTAATGAATCTTTATATCCACAACAAAAAGCAGCCAATTTAGCTTGATTTACCTTTGGAACCTTTGTCTATTTTTAAGGCATTTGGTTACTCACATAGAATTTAGCTTGATATGGTTACATTTTTAATACCATTTAAAATATATGAATTTTACTTAAAGCTTAACTTTTAGTTAACTATTATTTAACTTGTAGTTACCATTGGCACCTAGTTTAATCATCACATAAATTTACCATAAGTGCACAATTTAAATATAACCCTTTTATAAAATTTGCAGTCCATTTAAATGGGTTGTTATGAATTTGTCATATTGAGTGACGGCTAATATAAGTATATGAGTTAGGACTTTCACCTTCAAAGGCTCCCAAGTACCGTTAAGTGCTGGGTCAAATGGCTGCCTTAGGGTTGCCACCCACCCTCAAAAAAACAAAAAACACTCCCACTCGGAATATGACTTGCTGTGGGACAATTTTGCATTTTAATGAATTTCATAATGCGAAAATTAAGACTGACACACAAGTCACACTTTTGGGGACAAGAGATTCCCGAGTCCTGAGTTTCCTGTCATGCTGACATGACATCATTTCCCTTTTCTTTCTTTTTTTTTGGCTCGAAGTTCGAAGTTCCCGACTCCCTAACTTGACTGGCTGGCCGGAGAATAATTCCTCATTCATGAGCCTTACCCAAAAAGCGAGTGACTCCTCCGCTGACGTTTTAAATATTTGACAGAGAGAGTTGAGAGTCGAGTAGAAGTCCTTTGACGGAAGGACGAAGGACATATTGTTTTGCGGGTCTAAAATAAGTTTCGTCTCTGTGTCTTTCTTGATGGGACTTTAAGCAAAGTTTGCGCTGCCCCCCTCATCGCTTAAATTTTTATGGCCAGTGCTGGGATTTTCATGTAAATTTGAAATTTCCATGCATATTTTGCTGAGTTATTCTTATGTTGCAGCATCGCCCTGCTTCATTTCCATCTATTTTTATCTCTCTCCTTCATTTTTTTTGTATTTCTTGCAGCCCTGCTGCATTGTATTCGAGTTAAACTAGTTAAGAGATTTTGTCGTCAGCGGTTTATTGAAAAACTTTGCAGCTTTTATAGTTGGCTTGGGCAAGTTTCTGATATTTTTTGCTCCCCCGGCATGACTGAATGGTAACCAATCGTTGCGGCTCATTTAATTTTATTTGCCTAGGCTAATTCAAGTCAATTTGTTTGTCTGCGCCAGCGCATTTTACGATCCTGGGCGGCGGGGCCATCATTTAGCCTCTCCAAGGCCCTAATTCTTTGCCCAGTAGTCTCCCTATCTCGAGGATAAGTTTTATTGCCGGCAGAAGCAGAAGTTTCACTGTTGTGTCTGGCTGCAGTTGGTCCTATCCATGGCCAACATGGCCAACTTGGCCAACAGGATGAAGAAGGAGCTGCCGGCCTAATCGGCTTTGTTTCCGGGTGAGAGTGTGTGCCGTGACCCCTCTTCTCTCCATGTAGTCCTTCTCCTAGTCCCTTTTTTTCCACAGCAGTGAGCTGGCCTCGTAATTGGTCTATGCCGAGATAATCCAGATCAGGATCAGAATCGGATTATGAACACCTTTGGCCGCTTGCTGTTTGACTCTCCGTCTCCGGCTCTTTGATTCGATTACCCAACGGGTCCGGTCCAACACTCCCTGAGCTATTTACCAGGGTCTTACACTGTGGGAAAAAACGTCTGATAATAAAGGAAATTCGAGACAATAAATGTTGAGCAAACCTCGATACTTTGCATTATGAAAATCGTCATAATTTAAGGGGACGCCTAATTGGGATATTTAAATCAGCTTCTTGGTGCTGTTCAATTTCTCAGTGCTCACGTTTAATCCTGTTCCCAACCGGGCGCCCTTCTCCGCGCTTCTCAAGTCGCGCACTTGGGACTCGCTTGATTTCATTTTGCAATTTCTTTCGTTTATTGTTTGTGCGCTCGTTTATCTGCTGGCGGAGCTGCTCCTCCGTATCCGCCATTTCCTCCCCCTCCTCCTTCTCCCGATTCTTCCTCGCTATGGCAACAAGTGTTTGGCATTTGTATTGCTGATTTCCCCCCGTCAGTCAGGCAGTCTATCCAGAAACAGAACCAGTACCAGTACCAGAACCCACCAGCCCCTTCTCTATTTTCCGCTTGGAAGGCCACTTGAGGGATAATCCTTGTGCCGGAGCACTTTTCACTTAGATAGGCGAAGAAGTTGAGTTGGGAAATTATTTTCCAGCCTTTCGCGTTCAACGTGGATGTGCCGGGGTGTTCCACTTGGGTCCTAAGACCTGAACTGGCTGCATTTTAATTGCACCTCCTGCCTCAGCCGCCCAGTGTTTGTCAAAGTTTTGCATCTTTCTCTGTTGGCCTTTTCTCTGGAGCTGAGCGCCTTCTTCACTTCATTTTTGTTAAGTTGGCGTAAATCTGCGCTACGCTCGCCGTGCACCTGCCACAGTCAGAGTTTTCCACATCGCATTTTCCGGCTGCCTGAGCTTTTCCCGGCTGCCTCAACTCTCGAGTAACATAATTTCGTAATTTCCCGAAACGCAAAAGTGATTTTAATCGCCGCTTCCTGCCATTTCCAAGGTGCCTGCACTTAACGCCCACCGCCCAAAAACCACCCCTTCCCCCCTTTATTTGTTTGTGTATGTGTGTGAGTAATTAGGTGACTTTGGGGCGGTGTGGGCGTGGCTGTTTCACTTCCTTTCCGTTTGCCTGATGGCTCAATGCGATTTCCACTGTGCGAATTTGTAGAAATTTTCTTTTATTTGCTCAGTCGAAAGTTTCTTTTTTCGTTTTCGTTTACATTTTCATTTTCCATGGCCCCGCCAACAGGTGGCGTATTCGTCAGAGGTCAGGGGTCAGAATAGCTTAACCCCATGCCGCCCCAGTGATTGATTGCAGCGGACGTTGGAGTTTCGAGTTGATTGGTCTGCGACATGCCAAGCCCATAAAAAGGAGTTTCAAATTCCTTGAGTAAATTACTATATATTTTCGTATAGTAATTTTTTGGGCTATTTTAAATGGGCCCTAATACACTATGGGTATGAATAATTTGTTAGGAACCGCAAAAGTAGTCCATTAAAAAATCCATAATGTCACATTCTTCTTTGCTTAACTTAAATAATAATAATATAATCAAAAATGGTTTATCATTTAATTATCGAACAAATTTTAACATATTTATCGACTTGTTTTCAATCATTCCTCAATTCGATAACTTCCATAATTAAGCATTTCTAAAGAGCGCTTTTCGATTAGTCGGAAAGTTTGTATCAAAAATTCTGCAGCTCAAAGAGTGGCGACCCTTGAAAAGCGGTTCTTTATGCTTATTAAAATAAGAAAAGGGCCGCTGCTGCAAAGGGAAAACTGGTGGAAAGCGAAAAACCGTTTAAGCGCCGCCAAATGGGTGGAAATTTTAGAGCCGGGCACAAAGGCGGCGGCACGAGGGCTAAAAACAATTCGCATGCTAATGTTGGACTGCTGGAACGGGCGGCCACTTCAATGGCCAAGTAATGGCCAGTTTTCCACCCAGTTTTCCACACCATCACCCACTTTTCCCACTTGTCCGGCTGAGTGAGCGTTTTATTATGACTTTAAGTTGATGGCGCGGCCTCTTTAGTGGGTCAACTCGAAATTAATTACAGCCAACCCCGTTGATGAAGGCAAATGAAAATGGCCCAAGTGCCGTCCATATATTCAGGAAAATATCTCAAAATGTACTTGGGCAGCATTTACTTGTGTAATTTCAAATGGAAATAGTCTCCTTTAATATAATAAATATTAAAAAATATCTAGTATTTGTTTTTCATCGTGTACACCTAACGTATACTTAATATACATTACGTATACGCTCCGTTTGATTGTTGGGCATAAATCATTTGCGAACTTGACTTCGATTTAGTTTGAATTTATGCTAAGCACTTTGCCTAGATGCAAGTGGTTTTTTATTTTATTTTATTTTTTGTGTGTTTTAGGTCTCCCTGGCGAGTCCTGCCACAAATTGTTTCTCCTTTTGCAGGAGGTCCTTTCCGTGTCTTTAATATGCGCCTTGCGTGAGCCATAAAAACCGGGCCGAAAGACCCAGGAAAAGTGGGGGATGGGGCTGCTGGTACGGGGTACTGACCATTGGGGCAGCTTAAGCACACTTAACACGTTGCCCGGGCAAAGGAGTTATACGCCTCGGATATATAGTATATATAGTATATACTTTACCTTTAAATTTTCCATTCCAAAATTAAACCCAATGTGCTGCAGCTTAATTGTCCTTTAATGGCATATCATACCGAAGTTGCTGGCTTAATCATATTTAACCCGACTTAAAGTTGGTCCGTTGCCTGCAATTTTTCCCAACCCTTTGGATTTTCCCTTTCCTTTCCTTTCTTTCGTTTATTTTTTATTTATTTTTCTGTGTTGCAGCTATGGTAGTATCAAGCAGAGTTGATGTCTTTATGATTTCCCGCAACAATTGCAAACTGCAACAGCGAGCACTTAATATCTTAATGTTGCAAGGAGCCAGGGTGATGGTGGTGCTTTTATTGTAATTTTATGCACTTATTTACATAAGCGTAGTTAACGGGAATGCTTCATCATGCGAAATTATTACGAATATTATTACATTTGCGCTCGACGACTCGACAGTAGCAAAAACAGTTGAAAGCAGCCTCAGTTTCGGCCTTCGGGCGCATGGCATTTGGCCATAACAATGAAAACAGGCAAAAACAGGAGAAACAGGCAGCCGTCGTGCCACTCAAAATCCAATAAATAATTTACATTAACCAGCGGCAGCAAGTGAAAGGGCGCCAAATGGAGCCAAACGTTCTGAGGAATGAGGAATGAGGAAGGGAGGGGGGAATTGAGGGAGCTATATACACTGGATCCATCCACCTGATGCGACCAAGGAGGCAGCATGATTAATTGGCCAGCCTTTAATTTGGTGTAATCATAATTGCAAAAGTCAGCACGGCACACGGCAGAAAGTGAAAGGTGGAGGGAGTCGAGTCGATGGAGCAGTTAATCAAAAGAAAACGTATCAATTGCAATCAATTGAGGGCCAAGCGACGGGAAACCCGATTGGGGGATTAAAATAACTAGTTATGGTTAAATGGCAATAAATGGTGTGACAAAAGAGGAGTTCCCTTAAATAAATAAGCTTTAATTTGATTTTTTCAAACGGATGCGATGGGCAAATAAAATAAAATTAATTTTGTTACGACGAATACGGTACTTTGTAAACACGGAATTATTAAACGGCAAATAAATAATTAATTGTAAGATAAAGTAAACATTTGAAAACGGTAGTTAAATCAGCAGAATAAAAAAAGAGCTTTTCCCTTAACAGCCCAAAACAAAACAAAAACAGAAAAAAGAACAAAACAATTTGAGTTTTGTAAAAAACACGCACAAAATCCAGACATATGTATGCATTTTTGATATTAACATTCAAATATTTTTTTTGTCACGTATTTATCATGTTTTTGAGCATTGAATTATTTAACAGTATCTTTCATAGGCTTACACATATGTAAATATCCCTTATTGTTAATTCATCAGCAATTTTTGCAGTAGATTTAATTCAATTAATTTTTGTTTCAGCTTCACAGATTTTCCTTACAAGCTGAATATAAAAAATTAAATACTTACACCCACACACACACCTTACTTAACCACTAATTGCGTTGAATCTAGCCTAAAACCCCACCGTGATTTTACCCTTAAAGTTAATTGTGGCTTAATTGTAATCGAATGTATTTAAATTTTCGCAGCATCGGCTCCGATTATGGAGTTGCCGCCCCAGAATGTGACCGCTTTGGATGGAAAGGACGCTACTATTTCCTGCCGGGCCGTAGGATCGCCCAATCCGAATATAACCTGGATATATAATGGTGAGTTCTGCAAGGATAAGAACCAAGAGCATGGCTAGAGAGTTCCACTAATGATGATGCCAATGATGATAATGATTATAATGCTAATATTTTATATTTTTTTATCTGTTTGCCCGCTAACCAAAACCAAAACCAACTTGTAATGCTAACAAAACTGCTTGCTGCGTGCCAACCAACCAACCAACCAACCACCTGCCAAAAAATAACCCATCCATCCGAAATCCAGAGACCCAACTGGTGGATATATCCAGCCGGGTGCAGATACTCGAATCGGGTGACCTGCTCATCTCGAACATCCGATCCGTGGACGCGGGTCTGTATATCTGCGTGCGGGCCAACGAGGCGGGCAGCGTCAAGGGCGAGGCCTATTTGAGTGTTTTGGGTGAGTTCCCCTTTGCCAGCTATCCCGACATCCATCCAACCTGCAGGATCCAGTAACCAGTAACCAGTAGCCAGGATCCCCGACCCACAATTCTAATCTAATTGCCTGCCGCCCGTCTGTTAGTTTCAAGTGCGTCTGTCTAGTCGGGCGCCCTTTGAGTGTTAGCGTTTTAGTTAGCGGGGCTTTTATGTTTTATATATGTATGTTTGTTGGCACCCGACCAGCCCTTTTTAAACCCTTTACCGGGATGGGGAGGGGGGCCAGAGCTTTTAACCCCTGTTAATATACGCATTTAAAGTATTTAAGCTAGTCCGAAAGCATGCACAGTTTAGACTTTGCTTGTCCATTAGTTGTTTACTCCTTTAAAAATAATAACCAAACTAAGCTTTTAGCATTTTAGTTTCTCTTTTTGCATATTTATGTTTCAGATACTAAAATAACCCTTTGCATATCTATTGTTTATATTTGCTAAAGGGTTTTCTAAATCTACAGAATAGTTAGTTTTATTTATGGCGTTATAAAAATGAATTATATTACACGATTAAAATAAGATAATGCTAGTATAAGTAAGCATTAATAGACTTAAGAAATATTTACTATAGAAAAGTTCAACTTAAACTCTGGTTAAGAAAATGTATCCTTTTAATGGAATTAAATTCTTGCCACTGTTTTTTTTTTAACCCTAATTCTTACTTGAGCAGAACAATTCCTCAGTCTACCATCCCGATTTAACCCGCAACTCCCCCATCAATTGTTCAAACGCAGAGCTTTGATGTTGGCACATCCTGCGACTGCCAGTGAAATGCTGTCATCCGCCCACCGAAAACTCTTGTGTAACCACAAAAGAGATTCAAATTGAGTTTACTTACCAAAAATTTTCTCCATTAAACAGACAGTTGTTTGTGCACCTGTTTTGGCTTCTCCCCTCACTCTTTATATGTATATCTATCTACTATCTACCTCTCTATCGCCAAATGATTGCCAATGACATTTTGGAGCACACACAGAAAAATATCAATTTCAACTGACGCTAAGCCACTGTTAAAAATTTAATGATTTTATATTTTAAAAAATTAGTAATGAATATAGTGTTTTTGATTATAAAATCAAAATTGCTAGGAAAGCTATGACATGTCAGTAGAAAATATTGAATATGTATTCTCCTTATACCAAGTATTTCCTTTTAAGTTTTTTTTTCCTGTGCATCTGCTGCCTCATATGTAGGTTGTTATCTGTGCGTTAGTATGGCCCTAACATCGCATCAAATCAACTAAAATGCATGGTCCAATAATAATAATGTATGTCATCAAAGCCGCAGCAGCCACAGCAACAACAACAACAACAACAGCAACAACAACAACAACAACAACAAGGCATAATAATAATAATGCCAACAACCAAAGCAGTGACAACAACAACCACGATGGGTTCCATTTGAAGTGCTCCCTCCTGGGCAGCGTCAATTGCTTTTGGGATAATACGAAAAATACCCAGGCAAAATGCCCTGGTACAATTTCCACACACATGTCTCTATGTTAAATGGGCATATGGCTTTGACTTTTTGCAAGACCAAAAGCGCCAGCGAAACCAGAAAATCCAAAAGCTTCAAATGATTTTTTAAGGGTTTTGTGTTGCCTGCCACTCGTTTCGCTCTGTCCATTGTGTTGTTTGTGTAATTAAAGTTGATTTGCACATGCAATATTTTTGGCCCTGAGCACACGAGTGTGTTGTGCGTTTGGCACGTGTGTGCGGTCCTAAAAGGCAGCATCAATGTGCGGCTAATTGGCAAAACGCCGGAATGCGGCCCGTGGACTCCGTGGACTGTGGCCACTGGTGCTGATGGCAGTTTTCCATCACCCCTTTAACCCAACAGCCGCCTTCTGGCTTTATTTGTGTGTTGCATAAAACACCATGCACAAGTTGGCTATTTTTTAGGCGGATAACGATGTTTTAAATACACTTTTTAGTTAAGATAATTTAACAATACAACCGTATTGTTCAATTTTCAAATTTTTGGCGCCCCCGGGTGGACCGACATTAAGCTTTCGATAAGCGAATAATTTAGGTATCTAAATGAACTTAAAATAAATATTTACACTTAAACTAGACAGCTTAAAAGTTATTCTAAGTTAAGGAAACCAATATGTTTTATAATACCTTCAATCCAAGGGTATCACTATATAAGCCTGAATGGCCAACCAGGTTCATTTGTAGACCTTTTGGCCATGCCGTTCAGTGCAATGCCGTGCAGTTCATCTCGTCCCATATGGGGAACCACTTGGCTTATGGCAAACAGACCGACAACAACAAGAACAACTATAACACCATCGGCAGAACCACCATATAGCACCAGTAGCACCACTACCACTACCACTACCGCCAACAAATGTCTGGGCCACGGGGCGCGTTGAACTTTTGATGCATGCGGGCCACCAAGTGACTGAAAAGAGCTAAAAAAAAGAAGAAATGCCGAGCGAGAGTAAAGAAAAAAGGAAGAAAAAGCGTAAAATAAATAAAATCAAAAGAGAAAGCCATACATAAAGGGAACAAACGAAGGGGGCACATGTGCCTGCAAGTGTGCAATGGTTGGCTCAAAGACTACGCAATACCCTATAATGTATAGATCATTTAAGGGATATAAACTGCCGAGATCTAAAAAAAATGTATCTTAATACCATTAGAAATTAATAAAATAGGAAGAATTGCATTATGAAAAGCTATTAAGTGCAGATTAGGAATAAAATGTATTTTATTTCTTAAGTGTTATTTTAAGAACTATTGTTATCTGGTTTCTTATAACTGCCATTAATTTACAGAACTCCCTAGTAAGCACACCCAAAAAGACCCCAAAAACTCAGGGTGCTTGCCATACGGGCTTCGTGTGTCCGTTCTGGAGCCTTTAAACTTCATTTTCCCCACCTGGGATTGGGAAACTCTTCGGGTTAAGGGATAAGTTGAAAGAGGAAGCGGTGGATGAGGTGTCTGCCGGTAGGCCGGCAATAAAAGTGGGCGGGCCTGTCGCGACTTGTCATTTGCCACACAACTTGCGGTCGTTTAATCTGCATTGCCGTGTTGTTAATGTGTTCCCATCTCCGCCTCCATCTCCCGCCTCTCGTGCAGAAAGTGCTCTTATATTTTGTTTTATCCTTGCCACTTTTTCTGCTCTTTTCCCGCAGTGCGGACACAAATCATCCAGCCGCCGGTGGACACAACGGTGCTACTTGGCCTGACGGCCACTCTGCAGTGCAAGGTGTCCAGTGATCCCAGTGTTCCGTACAACATCGACTGGTATCGCGAGGGTCAGTCGGCGACGCCCATCAGTAATTCGCAGCGCATCGGCGTCCAGGCGGACGGGCAGCTGGAGATCCAGGCGGTGCGGGCCAGCGACGTGGGGAGTTATGCCTGTGTGGTCACCTCACCCGGGGGAAATGAGACGCGGGCCGCTCGCCTCAGTGTCATCGAACTCCCGTTCCCGCCCAGCAATGTGAAGGTGGAGCGACTGCCGGAGCCGCAACAGCGCAGCATCAACGTGTCCTGGACACCGGGATTCGATGGCAACAGTCCAATATCCAAATTTATTATCCAGCGACGTGAGGTCTCCGAATTGGGTAAGTTTCGTTGGCTACTTTTATCTTTATATATATGCCATACATACGTATTTTCCGGTAGCGTAGAGTTTTTTGGGTTGTAGTGGTTATGGTTAGTATTGGATTTATGATTTACGAGGGAGGGGTGAAAGCGAACACGGTAGCCATTTATAAGCAAAAATGTCGAACGGAAGAAATAAATACTTTCATTGTACACTAAATGAAAAACTCATTTATAGAAAATACATGTAGTTCAGGAAATTTTTTTCAGATTTTCTGCTAGATTAGAATACATATTAACACTTAGTGGATAAGGATTTTTTATTGATGTTCGAGAAGATCAAAATATTTTATATATTATCTAAATATTAAATATAAAATTTCCAAGCTCATGAGGAACCACGAACCACCAACTTAATCTAGGAACTCATTACAGTTAAACACAAAGGAAACCAAGATTTTGATCCGTTTCTTTTTGTTCTCTCTTTTCTTCCATTAAATTTGATTTTGAACCAACACCAACCAACTGGAACGAACCGAAATTATATGAACTGTAACTTAATATTAATCGTATTATTGTATATTGTATTTGTACATATTCGTTGTCTAATTTTCATTTGTAATTTGTTGTTTTGCACTTTGTTTTCATCGCGTTCACATCACCATCAACGACAACAACAACAACAACATCACCATACGGAACACGCTGTAATCTACACACTTTTCACCAAACCAAATATATAATGCATATCACTTTCACCAATCCACGATAACACCTGAATCGCACCCAAATCTCTATCTCCCACTCACACACACTCACCATTACTTCACCATAATCCCCGCCTGCTGTTTTTTCCAAACACATTAACATCACAGAAAAATTCGTAGGTCCAGTTCCAGACCCTCTGCTCAACTGGATCACCGAGCTTAGCAACGTCTCAGCGGATCAGCGATGGATCCTACTTGAGAACCTCAAGGCCGCCACCGTCTATCAGTTTAGGGTTAGTGCCGTCAATCGCGTGGGCGAGGGTTCGCCATCGGAACCCAGTAATGTGGTCGAGTTGCCCCAGGAAGGTGAGTACCGACCCACAGAACCCGCCAATGATCCCCGCTTTCGGGGTTCCGATCCTCATTTTGTGCATCTCGTACTATTTAGTATCGTAACGTATATTGTGTGAGTGTTGTATTGCTTTTCCCTCAGTCGGCTTCGTTTAATTTGTGAATATTTTATTAAAGGGAAACTTTTGTGTTCCCAAAGCGATTTAATGCTTTTATTTTATAGATGTCTTTTAAAATACATTGATTTTATAGGAATTCCTTTAAAGATCCTCAAATCTTGTAAACTTTTTTATATTTATCTGATTTTACTGAAATCATTTGTGTTTAGGGCAATATTTTTTATTGATTTTTAATCGAATTAATGTCTTGTTTTTGTTAATTCATGTTTATAATAAATTGATTTTATAGTTACTCGTTCAAAGATCCTATGATTTTGTAAACATACAGTTGTATCTGATTTTGTTTTACTGATTACATTAAATCATATATATATATATAGATATATAGCCCGTATATACCCGTGTATAGTGTAAAGAACTAATGCTGAATACCCTGTATATGTATTGTACTTTTAACTGCTATCGTTGTCATCACGAAAATGAAATTTGAAAATCGACGTTGGTCGCCCGCCTGCGCGTAGAGTTTCCGCTTCACCGAGGTATATACATATATAGCCCAGATTCACGCCCCCTTTTAAGACTCCCTCTCACACAAATCACAAACACACACACACAGATGAAAAAAGAAAAAAAAAAGCGCAGAGAGAAGTACAGACTCTCCATTAAGTGGACTAAAAACATAATATAATATCCCACTAATATGTACTACCTGTTAATTACCCAATTTAGCTCCTTCCGGTCCACCGGTGGGCTTCGTTGGATCCGCTCGCTCCATGTCGGAGATCATCTCGCAGTGGCAACCGCCCTTGGAGGAGCATCGCAACGGCCAGATCCTTGGCTACATACTGCGCTACCGCCTCTTTGGCTACAACAACGTGCCCTGGTCCTATCAGAATATCACGAACGAGGCGCAGCGCAACTTTCTGATTCAGGAGCTAATCACGTGGAAGGATTACATTGTGCAGATCGCAGCCTACAACAACATGGGCGTGGGTGTTTACACCGAGGGTTCCAAGATCAAGACCAAGGAGGGAGTGCCGGAAGCACCGCCGACGAATGTGAAAGTGGAGGCAATTAATTCGACGGCCGCCAGATGCCGATGGACACCGCCCAATCCGCAGCAGATAAACGGCATCAATCAGGGCTACAAGATTCAGGCCTGGCAACGTCGATTGATCGATGGCGAGTGGAAGGATATTGAGAGACGCATGAAGACGGTGCCGCCGAGTCTCATCGATCCACTGGCTGAGCAGACGGCCATTCTGGGAGGTCTGGAGAAGTTCACCGAGTACAATATCAGCGTGTTGTGCTTCACGGATCCCGGCGATGGTGTGGCCAGTATCCAAGTGCCGGTGATGACCCAGGACGATGTGCCCGACGAGATCACCGCCCTGCATTTCGATGATGTCTCCGATCGATCGGTGAAGGTTCTCTGGGCACCGCCACGCTTTTCGAACGGCATCCTAACGGGCTATACGGTTCGTTACCAAGTCAAAGATCGCCCGGACACCCTGAAATCGTTCAACCTCACTGCCGACGATACAGAGTTGACGGTGAATCAGCTGCAGGCCACCACACACTATTGGTTCGAGATCTTCGCCTGGACGCGCGTGGGCAGTGGAACTCCGAAGACGGCGACCATTCAGTCGGGCGTAGAGCCAGTTCTCCCACATGCACCCACCAGCCTGGCCCTGTCCAATATCGAGGCCTTCTCCGTGGTGCTGCAGTTCACGCCCGGCTTTGATGGCAACTCCAGCATTACCAAGTGGAAGGTCGAGGGTCAGACGGCCAGGAATATGACATGGTTTACCATTTGCGAGATCAACGATCCCGATGCAGAGACCTTGACCGTCACCGGGCTGGTACCATTCACCCAGTACCGCATGAGATTGAGTGCCAGCAATGTGGTGGGCAGTTCGAAACCCTCGGAGGCTACCAAAGATTTCCAGACCATCCAGGCCAGGCCCAAGCATCCGCCATTCAACGTGACCGTGCGTGCGATGAGTGCCCAGCAACTGCGAGTTCGTTGGATTCCACTGCAACAGACCGAGTGGTACGGCAATCCCAGGGGCTATAATATATCCTACAAGCAATTGGTGAAAGCTCCCGGAACCATTAAGTACCTGCCACGTTCGGTGGTCATCGAAGATCATACGGCCAACTCGCATGTGCTGGACGGTCTGGAGGAGTGGACGCTGTACGAGGTGAAGATGAACGCCTGCAACGATGTGGGCTGCTCCAAGGAGAGTGAGACGGCGGTGGAGAGGACACGCGAAGCGGTTCCCAGCTACGGACCGCTGGATGTCCAGGCGAATGCCACCACGTCCACCACAGTGGTTGTGCAGTGGGGCGAGGTGCCGCCCCAGCACAGGAATGGTCAGATCGATGGCTACAAGGTGTTCTATGCCGCCACGGATCGGGAGCAAAAGGTGCTGCACAAGACGATACCGAATAATGCCACATTCACCACAACCCTGACGGAACTGAAAAAGTTTGTGGTCTACCACGTTCAGGTTTTGGCCTACACGCGATTGGGTAACGGTGCTCTGAGCACTCCGCCGATCAGGGTCCAGACCTTCGAGGATACCCCGGGTGTTCCGTCGAATGTGAGCTTCCCCGACGTCACCCTGACCATGGCTCGCATCATCTGGGATGTGCCCATGGATCCGAATGGCGAGATTCTGGCCTATCAGGTCACCTACACCCTGAACGGCAGTGCCATGTTGAACTATAGTCGCGAGTTTCCACCCTCGGATCGGACATTCCGGGCCACCGGTTTGCTGCCCGAGAAGTATTACAGCTTTAGTTGTACGGCTCAAACGCGTCTGGGTTGGGGCAAGATAGCCACGGCCCTGGTGTACACCACCAACAACAGGGAGCGACCCCAGGCGCCGTCGGTGCCGCAAATATCGCGCAGCCAGATCCAGGCGCATCAGATCACCTTCAGCTGGACACCGGGCAGGGATGGCTTCGCACCGCTGCGTTACTACACCGTGGAGATGCGCGAGAACGAGGGCAGGTGGCAGCCGCTGCCGGAGCGAGTGGATCCATTGCTAAGTTCCTACACGGCCCTCGGACTGCGACCCTATATGACGTACCAGTTTCGCATCCAGGCCACCAACGATCTGGGCCCCTCGGCCTTCAGTCGCGAGAGCGTGGTGGTGAGAACCTTGCCCGCCGCTCCGGCCGTCGGAGTTGGAGGCCTCAAGGTGGTGCCCATCACCACCACATCGGTGCGGGTGCAGTGGAGTGCGCTGGAGACGGGAATGTGGAATGGTGATGCCGGAACCGGTGGCTATAGGATTCTATATCAGCAGCTCTCCGACTTTCCCACCGCCCTGCAGTCGACACCCAAAACGGATGTGCATGGCATCAATGAGAACAGTGTGGTGCTATCGGATCTTCAGCAGGATCGCAACTATGAGATTGTGGTGCTACCGTTTAATTCCCAAGGCCCTGGACCTGCCACGCCCCCGGCAGCGGTTTATGTGGGCGAAGCGGTGCCCACGGGCGAGCCGCGAGCCGTGGATGCGGCTCCCATTTCCAGCACCGAGGTGCGTCTGCTCTGGAAGCCACCAAAGCAGAGCATGCAGAATGGCGACATCCTGGGCTACAAGATCTACTACCTGGTCACCTATTCACCGCAAGCCCTGGAGCCGGGCCGCAAGTGGGAGGAGGAAATCGAGGTGGTTTCGGCCACAGCCACTTCGCACAGTCTCGTGTTCCTCGACAAGTTCACCGAGTATCGCATCCAGTTGCTGGCCTTCAATCCAGCCGGAGATGGCCCGAGATCGGCCCCGATTACGGTGAAGACGCTGCCAGGAGTACCAAGTGCTCCGCTTCATCTTCGCTTCTCGGACATCACGATGCAGAGCTTGGAGGTCACCTGGGATCCACCCAAGTTCCTCAACGGCGAGATCTTGGGTTACCTGGTCACCTACGAAACCACCGAGGAGAATGAGAGTGAGTTTTAATCATTACATATTAATATTTGAATGGTTATCTTAACTTAAATCGCCCACAGAATTTAGCAAGCAGGTGAAGCAGAAGGTATCCAATACCACACTTCGCGTGCAGAATCTTGAGGAGGAGGTCACCTACACGTTTACCGTGCGTGCTCAAACGTCCGTGGACTACGGACCGGGTGTGAGTGAGAATGTGACGACGGGACCCCAAGATGGATCCCCAGTGGCGCCACGAGATCTCATCCTGACGAAGACGCTGTCCAGCGTCGAGATGCACTGGATCAATGGGCCCTCGGGACGGGGACCCATTCTGGGCTACCTGATCGAGGCCAAGAAGCGGGGTAAGTTGCCGTGTTTCCTACTCTGTAGATCTTGTAGATCTGGTTTTGGACTTGCATTTACTACATAATCTCTCCGTATATCTTTTGAATCTCTCTCCTATTTTGCATTCGATTCGTACTACTCTTTGGTGACTTGGTTCTAAAATGACAAATTCCTTTCCGAAAACTATAATAACAAAAAAAACACATCTTTTGAAATGCTTGCGTAGAAAAAGGAGAGCCGTCATTTGTTTGTAAGTATTGCTGTCCAGTAGAAAATGTAGAATGTAAGCAATAATGACTTATTTTAATTAAACTATTATTATTATTATTTTCTTGGCAAGTTCTTCACGAAAACTCATTAGACTCTAACTTTCCTCGTTGAACTTATTACTTCATTTAATAAATTTATTTTATTATTTTTTTATTGACAAATTCCTTACTAATTTAAAAATATTTCCTTTTTATTATCTACATTTTCTCATTAATCATCAGACCTTTACAAATCCATAGATATATTTAATTAAAATCTAGTTCCGCCTAATTTTTCGCTATTTTCCAAGCACTATTCTAACTTTTCTCTCCCATAAACCATAGACGATTCCCGCTGGACGAAAATCGAGCAGACCAGGAAGGGCATGATGCAGGACTTTACGGTCAGCTATCACATCCTGATGCCCTCCACTGCGTACACATTCCGGGTAATAGCATACAATCGCTATGGCATTTCGTTTCCCGTGTACTCGAAGGACTCGATCCTGACGCCCTCGAAACTGCACCTGGAATATGGCTATTTGCAGCACAAGCCCTTCTATCGGCAAACTTGGTTCATGGTCTCCCTGGCGGCCACCTCGATTGTGATCATAGTGATGGTCATTGCGGTGCTATGTGTCAAGAGCAAGAGCTACAAATATAAGCGTAAGTTCTTTAGGTTATAGACCCAGATCCCGAATTTTCCAAAAACCCAGATTCCAAATTTTCCACGCAAAAATAATTAGTTTTTTGGCTGAAACAATGGAAATATTGATCCAAATATGGAATGTCATACCTTTCTGAAATCGTTATTAAATTTCCAATCGATTGGCATTTAAACCTGGACATTTTATTTTTTTGCCATTTTTCGTAAAAAATTGTGATGTTACCCCTTATAAAAAATGTGAAAATTGGCGAAAATTTTATTTTTTCAAAATCACAGGGAGAATGTCATAGATTTATTTATTACTTTGTTATCTGTTCAAAACAGTATGTATTTTTGCGGTAGGATTATTTTTGGCCAAGTTACAGCAAAAAAACAAATAGGAAAAATTCCTATTTTTACCAAAAACACAGATCCCGAATTTTCCACGCAAAAATAATTAGTTTTTTTGCTGAAACAATGGAAATATTGATCCAAATTTGGATTGGCATACCTTTCTGAACTCGTTATTAAATTTGCAATCGATTGACATTTATATATGGCTTTAATTAATTAAAATGTACTTACTTGCAGAGGAGGCCCAGAAGACTCTGGAGGAATCCATGGCCATGTCCATCGACGAGCGACAGGAGTTGGCTCTGGAGTTGTACCGCTCTCGTCACGGCGTTGGAACCGGCACTTTGAACAGTGTGGGCACTCTGCGCAGCGGCACCTTGGGCACTCTGGGCAGGAAGTCCACCAACCGCCCGCCGCCGGGCGTCCATCTCGGCAAGAGTCCGCCACGCCCCTCGCCCGCCTCCGTGGCTTACCACAGCGACGAGGAGAGCCTGAAGTGCTACGACGAGAACCCGGACGACAGCAGTGTAACCGAGAAGCCCTCGGAGGTGAGCAGTTCGGAGGCATCGCAGGTGAGTTGAGGGAAAAACAGAGACCAAGTAAAATATGCTAGCAATATCTATAGAGAAATAGTCTTTGAAGACTGTTAATGCCAAGTAAAACCTAAACCTAAAGCACTTTAGGATCATAAACGATCATTTATAGAAACTAAATTGCCCAATTGGTTTATTTAACTTGAGTAATATTTAGAGAAGTAATCATTTTGTAACCCAACTAACCCATTACTAACCCAACTAAATTTCAAATTCATTATGTTATTTGAAAGCAACCAAGATTATCACAAAAGAAACATATTTTACTAAGGACCGTTTGCCTGCTTGATGAATACTAATGCTCAAGACATGTGGACTAGATCGTGTTTCCCTCATGTTTTTCTGTTTGTATAAAGTCTTGAGTTTCTAACAAAAAAAACAACGTGTTTTGTCGAATGGAAATTAAGTTTAATATTTTTTTTCAATTAACCCTTTTTTCCAGCATTCGGAGAGCGAAAACGAGAGCGTGCGCAGTGATCCCCATTCCTTTGTGAACCACTATGCCAACGTGAACGACTCACTGCGGCAGTCGTGGAAGAAGACCAAACCGGTGCGGAACTACTCCAGCTACACCGATTCAGAGCCGGAGGGCAGTGCAGTGATGAGCCTCAATGGTGGCCAGATTATCGTCAATAATATGGCCAGATCGAGGGCACCACTGCCCGGCTTCTCGTCGTTCGTCTGACAATCAACCGAGTTCTAAGATCTAAGCACCAGTAGCAACGGCACCGTCATCCGCGAGACCTTTGTCTAGGCTTGAAGGTTTGAGGGCTTGAAGGCTTGAAGGAGGCAAGAGGGACAAGGGATGCGGAGAAGGAAGACGGAGCTGGGGGCTTGGCTGGGGGCGAATCGAAACATTGGAGAAGGACACCGGACACCCACATCCAGATCCACATCCACATATCAGACTGGTCCAGGACCTCCAGGCGGCCTCAGCCCCCCCAGCTCTCCGACGATGCGCTGCTACAGGGATATACGATATATAAATATTATTACACACCAGACATTCGGTTAGGTTACCCTGTATGCATTTAGTTTTAGTTTCTAGTT
This sequence comes from Drosophila prostipennis, assembly GCA_037075205.1. NCBI lineage: Eukaryota > Metazoa > Arthropoda > Insecta > Diptera > Drosophilidae > Drosophila > Drosophila prostipennis. The sequence goes on along the minus strand of JBAMCJ010003207.1, from coordinate 240,621 downwards.
ACGAGAGATCTGAGATTTGCGAGCATTTATGTGTGCCTTTTAACTTGGGTTGTGTATTTCCGTTTCAATGTTTTCGGTTTGAACTAAACTAAACGAATCCTTTAATCCCCCTGCACCTGTATAATTTATGTCTAAACAGAAATGCACAACCCAGTGTGGAAAGCACATTAGTTTTAGCCTGTGTTTCCCAGCATGACTCTGCTCTCCTATATTTTAGTATTTATTTTTGAGTGTTCAAAAAGTGTGCGTGCGAGTGCGGTGCTGTCTGCCACGCCTCCAAACAATGGCATTTATCGGTTCGGGGGGCGCGACTGAAATCGAATCCGAATCCTGTGATAAACCGATTCTTCGCGACCCCTTATGTTTTTCAAATGATATCCAAGTGTGTTCAGCGCGCGTGGCAGGCAGCTTGAACTTTTGAGTGACTGTGAGTGAGTGAGTGATGTACGCGTTTAGTCTGGCGCAATCTCATTATATTTAAAAAACGACAAAAAGTTATGTTTTATGTTTACCTTTTTTTTTGTGTGTGCGATTAAAGCTAGAAAATCTGGAAGTTTGGAGGCAAGAAGACGAAACGCCGATGCAATCGGTGGTCTGAGTAGAAGAAGAAACCATGAGAAAAAGTTTAAGAGAAACGCAAATCATAAGGAAATATGCAAGCGAAAAAACACAAAATTCTATCTTATAAGCAAAGATAAATGTATTTTTTTTTTGGACTGGCAAATAGATGAAGGCTATAGCTATGGGAATCAGAAGAATATCTGAGGAAGAAGGCTTAGGATACGTATATTCGTCAGATATATTGATAGGCCATATTAATGCAATTTCTTTACCACATAAGCCCACAAACGAACGCAACTGTAACACACAAAGCAAGCAAACAAACAAACAAACAAACGAGCAAACATGCGAGCAAGCAGACCTGCAAAGAAACCACAAAAACAAACGAAGGAAAGATTCTTTTCGAGCGCATGCGCAGCAGACTTAGCACTAAGTACGATAAGAGTACGATCTTGTTAGACCTAAGACTCAGATTTTTTTTTGTTAGTTGGGGCCCAGTCCCTCCGGGGGGACTACGCCCCGGTACTCTAGCTCGTAACTCTTCGATTGTTCAACCCCGACGCGCCTAGGTGTAATCGTACTCTAGTACTCGTAACTGTAATTGTAATTGTATTTGAATGCAGTTTATATATATTTATGACTATATTTATATATCGATGTATACATGTATATCTAAAAACTTAAACGACTGATTATATATTTTCCCCCGATTAGTTGTATACTTAACTCCTTTTTTTGTACTCGTACTACCTTATGCATTAACTACGTTTAGACCACTTTGGCGCCCCGCTGAAACGAAAATCCGGGTGGAAAACCAACCTAAGCTGAGTTTTCCCCTCAAAATCGCAAGCTAATTTCAACTTCAAAGACTCGAAGCACAAGTTCGTCTAGTTAAGTAAATGTAATTGTAATTGTTGAATTGATGATTGTAGCAGAAGGATCGTTCGTGTCCTCCACTAATTGAGGATGTTTGATGTGGCTAAGGAGCGACTTTGAAAATGGAGAAGAAGAGAGAAGGGAGAAGTGGAGAAGGCGGAGCTCAAGGATCTTGGCTCGGGGCGAGTTGAAACCGTGCAGCAAGCGCAAAGTATTAGAATATTGATAAATACAATTTAAATGTGTAAATGTAATTGATGGAGCATACGAATATGAATCAATAAAAGAACATGAAATCAATGTAAAAACCAATGTCTATTATTTTTAAACCCATTAATTAAACTACAGCCATGTTTTATTCATTTTTCCAGGCTCTCTTTATTTATTTTCACAAAAAAAAAAAGTAGACTTAAAGGCATATTCCAGAAATCTCATACCATTTTATCGAATTCTGTTAAAAGAGATTTCCGGTTGACCCCCGAATTTAGTGAGAAATCAGTCGAGAATTGGCTTAATACTACTGGTACTGGTACCCTCCTCCTGTCCCTGCCCCTGTCCCTGTTCCTCCTCCACATCCTCCTCCTCATCCTCCTCCTCTCCCTCGCCAGCTGTCTCGCCGTCAGCTTCCGCTTCCAATTCCTGTCGCTCGATGTGACGAGCCGCCGGCTGGGCCACAAACGCAGTGGACGGGGAAGTGGCCAGATGAGGAGGCGCTGTGGCCGCTGTCGAGGATGAGACCAGGCTGGGCATGCTCACGGGGCACATGCAGGGCACAAATTGGATGCGACTGGCACTGGAGGCGACCCCCTGCTCCTGCTGCTGCTGCGGCGGCGCCTGGTAGTTGAAGTAGTCCGGATACGGATACTGGGGCCTGGAGTTATAGAGGTTGCTGACCCGGCGATTGTACGTGGGATATTCGCCGAAGCGCAGCAGACTGGAAGTGGATCCTTCGGAGAAACTACTACTGCTGCTGGACTGAGGCACCTGTGGAGACGGAGGAGGTGGTGTGGTGGTGCTAGTCGTAGTAGTACTAGTTGTAGTTGGAGCCGCAGTCGTCGTGGTCGTCGTTGTGGTCGTTGGAGCAGGCGTTGTGCTAGTGGTGCTAGTCGTGCTACTGGGCGCAGTCACTTCCTGCCTGGCAACCGAGTCATGTCGCCGGGCAGCCGCATAGCTGGTCACCTGGGCATAAGGATCGTACTGATGGGCGCTCGGTAGCAATGGTGACTGCGGTGCTCCGAACCCAAAGAATCCCGGAGCCAGCGGCTGATAGGTGTATGTGCGGAAGTAGGTGAGCGGAATCTGCTGCATCATTTGGCCGCCACTTGGCTCCCTAGTTTCCCTGTGGACACAGGATTCAGGATACAGGTGAGGATAGCTGTAGATCTTACCGATTTCACAGTTCTATTTACTTACGTTGTTGTCTTTGGCCACCAGAAGGCATCGGACAGCGTGGAGCCCGCCAGGATTAGGGTGATCTAAAAATGGAGAGGAAAGCAAGGTGCCACAATTAGTTCTTAGTTGGATAAATATTTGGGTAAGTCACACATATTCCTTTTAAATAAGATTCTCAACCTTTTTTTGGGGCAATTTTTATCACATTCAACGAGTTTGGTTTTTCATTTATAACTATTTTTAAAATTTAAAATCTTTTCTTTTTTTTATAAAATGTACAAACTGTTCTTTTTAACATTCATTGATGTTTTTACATTTTAAAAAATGTCTCAAAAAGCTTTCGATTTTGAATTGTCCTTAAAATTAGGTTGATATATTTAAGAGTTTACTATTTAGGATTAGATTATCCCAGTTTTTATTTGAACGGGCCATTTCTTTTGTATTTTCATTACAATAGTCACGATTATTCATCACTTTAATCATAAAAAAATGTCTTGACTTGATGATTCATCCTGCAAGGATATCTTTGGCGCATCCTTTTATTTTCTTCACATACCACACAATTTATCCACATTTCAATTTGCATTTGCACACTTCACTGGGGCGAATTCCCTTTATCCTTGGTGAACAATCAAAAAATATAATAAAAAAAAGGAGGCAATCTTGTGATCTTAAACCACTCGCGTTCGCGGTTGCCTTTGTTCTAAGCCCAAAAAGATTCACGGTGCGAGCTTTTATAGCCGAAAACTGAAAAACTGGGAAACTGGGAATGGGGAATCGGTTGGGATCGATTGTGTGGCCCATGGCAATGCGCTGTTCAGAACAGAAAAGCCGACACCAAGCAGGTTTTTTTTACCCAGCTGGAAAATGGGAATGGGGAGTACTACGGATGGTGGACCCCTTGTAGAACAACGAGAAAATTAATTGCAGGCTGCAGAGCGAAAACTAAGCTGGGAAATCAATAATAATAATGAACGGCCGAGGAACCTGGAGAGGTGCATCATTGACAAAGTGATTGAATGAATGATGGATCCACAGATGGTGGAGTTTGAGATGGAGGAGGAGGAGGAGGGCTACACGACTCTTAAAAAAGCCGCAACCATTCGATTGGCCATAAAAATTTCTTGATGACTTTTCTTCTTCTTTTTTCCTGTGCCCTCCCCTGTGCTTTTTAACACTTTGAAATTTTGTTTTCCTTTCTGATTTGATTTTCTGTGTTTTGGTCTTAGTTTTGGGTTCTGGAATTTGGGTCAGCCGACGCCTTTAGCTCACCCATTTCGATTTGCACGATGGATTATGCAACTCAATGGGTCCCAATCTCAATAGAGTGGTTCCTATTCTTCCCATTCTTCACTCTCCAATTTACGAGCGCCCTTTGTCCGCCAGGAATTTACGGCTGCCCTTTATGGCTTGTAAAACTGTTCCACTTTGGCCGACCCATTACAATCTAAACTGTCTCATTGACTATATGTGTATATAGAGAGGCGCTAATGATCATCGCGGGATCACTGTCATAATCACCATATTTTACGGGTTAATTTACCAGTTATAGGTTCTTCTTTCCCACTTTTTTATAAGATCATACTTGTTTATTGTCTGTAATCTCTCTTATATATATCACTAGTTATACGTATTATCTCCGGGGTCTGCGGCTATTCTCTATGTATTTCGAGGTATAGTACTTGGTCTGATTATCCATTGCCAGTGAACGGTGATGGGGTCCCTTGTAACTGAAATTCAAGAGGGTTATTATAGGGATATTTAAGCTAATAAACCTTAACTCACCGTGAATTTAATATAAACCAAGTGCTGGTCTCCCTTTCGGCTGAACTTCTCGCCGAGCGATCGCTCTTCTCCAGCAGTTTCTTGGATGGTTGCACCTGCGGCTGGAGCAGTTTGCCCAGCGTATAAACTGGAAAGGCGTAGTACTCCCTTTTGAGGGCATAACGCGAGCTCTGTCGCAGTGGTGGAGGTGGTGGTGCAGCTGTGGTGGCGGTCAGGGATTCGACGTCGGGTCGCTCCAAACTTTCATCGATATAGACGATTTGGAAGGGCTCACTGGTGGAAGTGGAGGTGGAGGTTTCTGTCGGCTCCTCCAGAGTCAAGGCCGTTTCCCTCTCTGTTGGCCAATCTTGTTCCTCCTCCAGACCATCCTGATGAGAATCCTCCTCCTCATCCTCCACTTCCATTTCCATCTCCTCACTTGCGTAGTTCCGGTGATTGTCATTGCTGTGACCAGTGGATCGTCGCAGAACCGTCTGCCATTGCATAACTTCCTGGGGGGAATGGAAGGCCTCGTATTGCTTGGCCTTCTTCCTCTTCCGCTTGCCCAATTGGGCCACTGCCTCCATTCTGGGCAGCTGTGTCTCATAGGTCGGCGGAGGTGGTGGAGTCGTGGTCGTGGTGGAGGGTTCCTGGGCAGCTGTGCTAGTTGCCGCCGGATCAGCAATAGCCTCGTGTGCATAGAAGGGTATCAGAGTGAGGTTCATCATCTCCCGTTGTCCTGGCATTCGGAAGCGCTGCACAATCGGCTTGGGCCGGAACATGGGCGTCGAGGGGGGATAGAGCACTTGACCGGGAACTGGCTCCTGCATGGGATATCGCCTCCTGCTCAGCATGGTGTTCAGTATCAGTTCGCCCCTGGTTCCGTTGTACACGAAAATGGGATAGTTATCCCGGCTGCTGCTGCCCAATTGAAGGGAATTCTCGCCGGGACCATTGTCGAAAACGGGCAGCTGACGACGTCCCTCTCGCCGGTGACTCCTGCTCTTCTGGATGCCAGGTTGGACGTACTGGTGGGGCAGCTGCAGACGGTGGCGGGGCATCATGAAGCGGCGCTGCGGAAAAGTGGGCAGTCGAGGAGGTGGAGGAAGTGCCTCCCGATCTTCGTGCCTAACCAGGAAGGTAATGGGTCCCGGCTCAGCTTCTCCTCCTCCTCCTCCTCCTCCCCTTCCCTGCCTTCGGATCATCAGCGGAGCTATCCGCGTGGTGGTTTCATAGTCCGCCTCTGGACGATCCAGTCTCTGCCGCTTGGTCAGCCCGTCCTCCAGAATCCAGAGTGGACGGTGCTGCTGCCCCACCGTGGGCCCAATCCAAAGTAAAAGAATAATCCAAGGCAGCTCCATTTGGTGTGACGAATGTCGGTGAAGTGGTCAACCATCCTCACTAAATCCATTACTTTATAGGGCTTAACTAACTTTCGTTTTGGGCGAAAATCGCACAACTCGTTCTGAGTGTTGGGTCGCCAAAGGTCGCCGAGCAAGTTGTGCCCGCCAGTGGGTCACTGGGTGTAATGCAGGTCCAAAACCAGAACGACTGTAGCTAAAATTCTTAGTCAGTAAAATAATAATGTGTGTGATGTGTGTGTGGCGGCAGAGAATGGGCAGATCTATCTGCTATGCTCGAGTAATATAAATAAGAAATTAAAGGAAATGCTAAAGTCTCTGAAGTCCGACCATTAGGACTCTCTAATACTCAACCAGTTGGATCTTGGATCACTTGTCAGGGGTCTTCGAGTGTCTGGAGGTTTGGACAGCTGCCAGCTCCGCCTCAGCATCAATGGAGCCAGCTATTTTCCATTTCCATCTCCATCATCATGGCCCATCAGCTGTCAAAACTGGCATTAATCAAAACACTCTTAACCGATTCCCTTTGTTGTTCTCGAGGCCTGGAAGTGAATTTTCGGGGATTCTTTGATGGACCTTCCCTCGGCGTTCTCCACACGGATAAAAAAACTATATTGAAACTATTGAAAAAAGTAATAATATAATAATTACTTGAAAATATCGGGTGATTCATTCATATATATCCAAATGATTTGAAAAGTTATAATATTAGTCATATCATGGATATTTTTTCCTGTGCATGGCTCAGTTTTTTGTTTTGACCGCTGCCTGTGTTCTGGGCCAACTTGTTCTTGTTTCGTTCTTTGAGGGCCACAAGTGTGCAACAAGTGGAACATTCTGACCAAAACCGAAATGAAAAAGGGGTTAATAGCCTCTGCCTTTGCTGCAGGCGGTCGTGAGTTCTCACTTTGGGCCTAGAATGAAAATGGGAAATATGGAGACTGGGAAATGGAAAAATGATTGATTAGCCCTGAATATCTGTATATCGCGGCTTTGATCGATCAATCGGCGCTTGCATGTGGCCCGGGTCGTTTGTTGTTGTGAAACTCGTACTAATTATGGGACGAGGAAAATGCATTTTTGGAGGCGGAACAGGCGGATCAGGCGGACGGACTCGGACTCCATGTGGGATCTTTGTGTGATCTCCAGCCGGGCGGAAAGACGAGAAATTGCCCAGGTGAAATGAATCGAAGTGAATCGTTTTCCCATCGATCCGTTCATGGACTGAATCTGAATCGGAATCGGAATCTGAACTGATTTTCGATTCTTAATTTTTGATTTTCGATCTTCCAATTGCGATTGCGTGACTTGACAGCATTATTAGGTCAGGATCTCTGCACCCAGCCCGGATTAATTCGCTTTTAATGGCCTCTAATGCGTTTTAAATTCCCCCTTCTGCTCGCCTCGTCCCCTCGAATGTCATAAATTCCACACATCCACATCCACGGTCCATCGTCTCCACATTTTCCAGCTGGCCGAAACTCGTGCCCATAATTAACAGCCAGAAATATTTGGACAATCATAAAACACTGACACGCAGACAGACAACGCCACAGAAGGGCAAAAGAAAGGCATCTAAATCATAGAGTTTCGGGGCTTCGGGGATCTCAGATTCGGCTGGGAGATTCATTTTTGACACCGACAATTTGTTCTATCAATTTCGGCATAGAATGCATTTTATGTAAATGAAAGTTGTCCTCAATCTGGAGGCATCTCGGGGTATCTGGGGGTATCTGGTATCTCTGATTGATGTCCGGTGTGCCGTGAGCTATGAACAATAAACCAATCAAGCGGCCGAAAATGTCAAACGATTTGTTTGTCCATTGTGGAGCTGTGGCTCTGGATCTTCTGGCCTGAGGAGGCTTCTCCTCCGCCTTGGAGCGTGTTTACATGGGCGAGGAACATCATTAATGGGATGCACAGATAGGCATCTAATGGCGGCGATAGAGTCGAGTCTATATGGCTAAGCGGTATAAATCCCTAAATATTTGTGGAAGTTTATTAAAGAAATTATATAATATTATATTATATTAATAAATATTTGTAGAAAAAAATATATAATATAATAATATTAAAGTTTCCATTTAGTAGCTCATAGTAACTCAAATTTATAAGGGTTTTTTCAGAGTCAACATTTGCTTAATTAAATAAAACCGAATGATAGACATTTATGATTGCTTTAATTGTGCGACTTAGGTACCTAAGTACTTGAACGGTACTATCTATCTGTCAATCAAGCAAAACTATATTATTTATTGGAACCCACTGGATTTTTCCTCGCTCTCAGCTATCTTATCTAAGCAATTTGTCCCATTCTCGCTTATCTATAAGCGTCCTATATTCAATCAATAGCCCTAAACGTTTTCAATTGCCATGTCAACTGTGGGTGTTAGCTCAGATACTCAGATACTTTTGTATCTGAATCTGTTCCTGACCAGAATTTTCTATAGGTCTGCTACCTGTTCCAAGGATACAAGGTGTGAGCGAGTAGTTTTCATATCTTAGGGGTGGGGTTCAAATACGAAACTATAGAATTTTTCCATGGGCCACAAAAAAGAGCTTTCTTTTGTCCGATATCTGGAGCTTTTCGGCTGGCTGGGAGATCGGATCGCCAATCTGCGGAGACCCGAGACCCCAAGTGTTAAAGCTCCTCAACGATCCCACGATCTGCGTGAGCAAATTCAATTAGCGTGTCGTTCCAGCACATGTGGCTCTCTATTCCGATTCCGATTCCGATTATTCCCATTCTCATTCTCATTCCCAATCCGAATCGGAATCCGGCGAAAGCTTAGCCCCGACCCCGTTCCAGTGCTATCTTCTAGATTCTCTGGTTCTCTCTGCACAGAAAGAAAAAGATCATTAAGATCGTGGATGATTTACTGGATTTACTTCTATATATATTATAAGTTATAAGTTATATATATAAATCAAGAAACTTTTTGATATCATATGGTACAAAGGCACACACAGTTTCTCTCAGTGTCCCCTTTTGTCTTGGGCCCGACCAGCTGCCTCATTCTCGAGCTCAGTGCGAATTGTGTTCTCGAAGCGTGTGGTTCAACCGTAGTAGTTTGTAGTTGGTTCGTCGCTTCTAGCTGCTCGGCCCAAAATTTATTTACACATTCCGATTGTCGAATCAGTTGGCTCTGGAATTGGAACTGACATTCAAGTGACAGCACTCGATTTTCTTTTCGGCCCGTCCGTTTGCCAGTGCAGACCAGTTAGTTAGCCTTGATTCGAAGGAGCTCTTCGCCAGGATGGCTGCCCAGCCGCAGGAGATTTCGCATGCCAAGCGCGCCGCCTTTCAGGTTCTGGCCGGCGGTTCCGCTGGCTTCCTGGAGGTCTGCATCATGCAGCCACTCGATGTGGTCAAGACCCGCATCCAGATCCAGGCCACTCCGGCGCCGAATTCCGCGGCCCTGGGCGAGGTGAGTGTTTGCGGGGTACTGAAGATAGCAGATATGTGGGTACCTTTTTAAAGGCTATAAAGGAAAAATACCAGGAACTTCTATAAAAAAATAAGAAAAATGTTTATCTACGTATATAAATAATTTAGTATTATCAAAACAACATATAATTCCAAAAATAGAAGCTTTTACTTAATATGTATGTAATTCATTCAGTTATTCCTCAGATACAACAGCAGCTACTTTAGATACAAAACAGGTATCCCAAAGATACCCAGTTCTTTTAAACTCTAAATCATATTTTATAATTCAGGGGAATTAAATAGGAACTCAGGATCTGAAGAGGCTACTCGAATGATATATGTGTATCCACATAAATCCCCTATCAGCTGTGCTTTGTTTTGGTTTTGTTTTGCGGCTGGGGCTTTTCTTTTTTGGATAAGGGCAAAGCAAGGTCACGGACAAGCGCTCTCTGCATTTCCTCCACTTTCAACTGGCTCTCTCCGTGTTTACATTTCTCGTGCGAATGGCCAGACAATCCATATTTATCAGCAGTCGAAGCGAAACGCCACGCTCCTCCGGAACAAGCTTATCAGGCATATGAACATGGGTATATATTTATACAGACAGACCCATGCCAGACATTCGCCAATCGGAATTATGCGCTGATAGCAGCTCGGCACTTTCAATTTTCTTCTTGCGATTAATTTGGGCCAGGGAACTAACAGAAAGAAGCTATTCCTGGGAATTTCAACTAGGGCAACTCGAGAGGTCCACCTTCACAGCCTATCTAATCTGGGTGTTTTCTACATTTTCTGCTTTTGGAAATCTTTATGCTTAGAGGGCCTTTAGATAAGAGAGCCTAGAGCCCCAAGATTTTTAGAGAAATTGTTATATTATGAATGTTTATGGCCCAAGAAAGAAAGTACAGAGGTGTGGAAGGCAGGCAAAGAAATATTTATTTTATTCTTCTGCTTAGAGTTTATGAGGAACAATAACACAGGTACACAGCCAAAAATTTCCAAGAACCATTTCAATTTTTCCATGATATTTGGATGCTCCTGAGTAAAAGTCCCATACAAAATTATTTTCCATCACCTACAGGTTCCGCGGTATAGCTAAGAATACAAAAAACCGATGTTTGCCGACATTTTGAATTACGTGGCCTATATCATTGGACTTACCTCAATTATTTTCGCTGAAACTTACTCTCAATACATCACGGCATTCCTAAAAAATAGTCCCCATTGTGAACCATTGTCCATGTCTTTGGAATTCGACGCCAAAGTTGAAAATCCCAAAATTTTAAAGGTTTCTCTGATAGAAAAACAATTCTGAGAATTAAATCTTTAATGGAACTAATTTTAACTATTCGTTGAATCTATTGTTTATTGTATGCTTTAATTTCGGTTTAAAGCGTTTTCATTAAGATATTTTATTGGATTTCTTATACCAATAAAACCGTTTTTTTTATTTTATTATCTACTCCTATGTGCTGTCAAATTTTGAATAAGTCATGGCAACCTCTAGAACTAAGAAATTAAAAACGTTCACTGAACATACATAGAGAAACATACATGTTTACTCGCATTCTATAGGATGCCTTGACTTATTTGAAATTTGACAGCACATAGGAGTAGATAATAAAATAAAAAAACCGGTTTTATTCGTTTAATAAATCCAATAAAATGTCCTCATGAAAACGCCTTAAACCGAAATTAAAGCATACAATGAACAATAGATTCAATGAATAGTTAAAATTAGTTCCATATAAGATTTAATTCTCAGAATTGTTTTTCCATTAGAAAAATCTCTACAATTTTGGGATTTTCAACTTTGGCGTCGAATTCCAAAGACATGGGCAATGGTTCACGATGGGGACTATTTTTTAGTAGTGCCGTGATGTATTGAGAGTAAGTCCTAGCGAAAATAATAAAGGTAAGTCCAATTATATAGGCCACGTAATTCAAAATGTCGGCAAACATCGGTTTTTTGTATTCTTAGCTATACCGCGGAACCTGTAGGTGATGGAAAATAATTTTGTATGGGACTTTTACTCAGGAGCACCCAAATATCATGGAAAACTTGAAATGGTTCGTGGAAATTTCACAAAGTTTAATTTTGTGTTCCTGTGTAATTTGTGTGTGCAGACCCCAGCATAAAAATGTCTCGATACTGCGACACAATTTCATTTTTCTCCTGAATCTTCTTCTCAGTCGTCGCGGCGCAATGATTAAACAAATTTACGACTGCTAATGAAAGCAGTCAAAGAAAGCGAAAGGGGGGACCAGAGGGGGAAATTAGCACAAATACAGCAGATAAATAGCAGATATGTGGAACAATGCACGCAGTTGCCCGTTGAAATAGTTCCAGTTTTGCGTGCGGCGAGAATAAAGAGTGAAAATGACAAAAGCGCATATTTTGCAATGCAAGAAGACTAATTGGTAATTTCAATGTGCTTTAGCTAGCTTTGTTTAGTCAGTTTTTATGATAAAATATAATATATAAATATACAAAGAAAGTGTATTGGTGTCAAAATGATGAAAACAATTTTTTTAGTTATAGACTTAAATTTAGAGAAAAAAACATTTTAAAAATGTGTATTTTGAAGAAAAACATATATTTAAGTTTCCCCACTTATTTAAAATCAATTTACCAATGAAATATCAACCTTTTCCAGCTGCACTACAATGGTGTTTTCGACTGCTTCGCCAAGATGTACCGCCACGAGGGCATCACCTCGTACTGGAAGGGCATCATGCCGCCCATTCTGGCCGAGACCCCCAAGCGAGCCATCAAGTTCCTGGTGTTCGAGCAGACGAAGCCCCTCTTCCTCTTCGGCTCGCCCACGCCCACCCCGCTGACCTTTTCGCTGGCCGGTCTAACGGCCGGCGTTCTGGAGGCCATCGCCGTCAATCCCTTCGAGGTGGTCAAGGTGGCCCAGCAGGCGGACCGGCAGAAGAAGATGCTCAGCACGTTCGCGGTGGCCAAGGGCATCATTAAGCAGGACGGACTGGGCCTTCGGGGACTGAACAAGGGCGTTACCGCCACCATGGGACGCAATGGTGTCTTCAACATGGTGTACTTCGGGTTCTATCACAGCGTGAAGAACGTGGTGCCCGAGTACAAGGAGAACCATCTGGAGTTCCTGCGCAAGGTGACCATCGGTTTCCTGGCCGGCACTCTGGCCTGCTTCGTCAACATACCCTTCGATGTGGCCAAGTCGAGGATCCAGGGGCCACAGCCGGTGGCCGGCCAGATCAAATACCGCGGAACGCTCAGCTCCATGGGCATCGTTTATCGCGAGGAGGGATTCCGGGCCCTGTACAAGGGACTCGTCCCGAAGATCATGCGCTTGGGCCCCGGCGGCGCCATCCTGCTGTTGGTGTTCGAGTACTCCTACGACTACCTGCTGCACAACTACTCCTAGTTGCCAAATCCCAATGCCCAATTAGATATTAAGAGAGGCTCCCGCCTTTCCTGTTTTTTTTTTTGTTTAAATAATATAATTAATAGATAGCTGAGTAGTCGAACGGGAGTAGCGCAGCCATGCCATCAAAAAGGCAGCATTTTAACGCTATTCTTCTGATTGTGATTCGTTAATAAATTTTAAAACCTCAAATGTTTTTCTTTCTAAATCAGCCGGAAGGTGACAGAGATCGATAATAGGTTTGTTATTAGTTTTGGCCAAATCCAGTCTTTTGCGAAAAACCAATTTTATGTTTTTTTACTTTAAAAAATCAGTATTTTCGACGAAGCAAACACTGATAAAAAAAACGTAGTAAATCCAACGATTTCATATTCAATCTAAATATTTTTCGCTTTGATTTTCATCCATTGCGGTTTTTATTAAATTTAAATATGTGCATATTAAATTTTTTTCAATATTAAATTTAAATATGGAAATATTAAATTTAAATATGGAAATATTTACTTTAGAGAAGAAAAATAGATATACTTGAATGCTCTTGTAAGCATTCTGTCACGAAAGAAAATAATATGGGCATGGCTCAGTGGCCAAGTGTGCTTGCTCTGCTACTATTTTATGCTCGGGGGTATGAGGTTCAAATCCCGCTCCCGACATAACTTATTTTTTTTTTTAAGTAGTTGTATTAACAACTTTTTTAATACATTTTTTTTTTCAAATTATTATGGAAGTGTTCGATATGCATCATAAAAACTTTTTACTTACTCTGCTTTAGTTGGGTTTTGAACCTGGGTCCTCCCGCATAAGAGGCAGACGCCTTACCAATTGCGCCATCGCACCATGTTACGCGGGAGCGCATAAGTTCAACTTAAATGTAAAGTTAACATGTTCGCGAACATTTAAAACTTTCTACAACTTAAAATATAACATTTTCCATATGCTAATTTTATTTAAAATAATCGTAGTCTTTTAGTTAAGTAATCAATTTATAAAATGTTTTATATTCAAATTAAAAGAGTTCATATTTCGGATAAATTGCTAAAGTTTTCAATCTGAACATAAAAAATCTTTAAATAAATCATGCATATTAGCTACTTTGTAAAAATATTAAAAACTTAAAAATAAAATATTTTGAATATGTAAAACTAATATGAAACATATTTAATTTAAATACGGATTTTTTTAATTCTGAAAATATTAACGATAAATATAATACTTTTTAAAATAAATATACCCAATTTTAAATTTAATATGCACTTATTGGATTTAAATATTTTAATATTAAACTAAGTGTTTTAATATGTTTCGTATTTAATTCAATGTTTTTTGTATTAAATTTAAATACGAAATAAGAAATTTTTTATTCAATATGCGGATATTTAAATTTACTATTCCATTTTTTTATCAGTGAACAAAATTCCCAATCGATTGGCATTCAAACCTGGAATTTTTAATTTTTTTCCCCGAAAAAAAAGCGGCGAAAAAAGTAATTTTTGTTAAAATGCATTCAATTCACTTTTCCAATTGGGCCCGAAAGTCACTGAAATTGGTGTAATTGAAAAGGAAAATTGAGCATGAAAGTGACGCTATCTTGACACGTCTTTTTAAGCAAATTGCAAAATTGAGCATGAAAGTGGCGCTATCTTGACCAAAGTTTCTCAGTGGCTCTAAAACTGTAACATTTCGATCACGCTGCTAGCAAAGTTCCGAACCATTATCAGTGAACTGCTTGCTTTTAGCGAGGACCACCACCAAACAAGACATTTTATCAAGGTTCCCAACCAAGACCAGGGCTCCTACAATTTAGCCAAGACAACAACCCAAACATCGAACCCATCGATTTAGCAAAGTTCCAAAACATTATCAGTGAACTGCTTGCTTTTAGCGAGGACCAGCACCAAACAAGACATTTTATCAAGGTTCCCAACCAAGACCAGGGCTCCTACAATTTAGCCAATACAACAACCCAAACATCGAACCAAACGATTTAGCAAAGTTCCGAACCATCAGCTGCTTTTAGCAAGGACCACCACCAAATAAGAAATGTTAGCAAGGTTCCCAACCAATACCAGGGCTGATTAACTTTAGCAAAGACCACAACCCAAACCAGGGCTCCCCCAGTGCTTGCAGTTATTTTGCGGATAGCCCATGCCTGGCCACATTGCAAAAAGTGAAATTTTTAACTGATATAACGAAAATAACCGACAAGAGTTAACCAGTTTCGCGCGGACAAACGAAGGCAGCTGCAAAAACGGGTAGAAGCATCAGCGTCATCCAAAACGAGTTTCTGTAATTAGCATGCACACCAGTGCCAGCAACCGCTGATTTACGCTCAACGCTTGCCGTTTTTAACGATCTTCTATAGTTCGCTGCTCTTTTCTACGGGTGAAGCACTAATCCGGATTACGGATCACATGATGGCCTCCAGTCACGTCGCCTTCGTGGCCTGGGCTGTGTTCGCCCTGCTGCTGACGCACGGCGGCGGTGTTGTGGATGCCCGGCGTAACCAGGGCAATAACCAGCGCAAGACCTCCTCCTCCTCGTCCAGCTCCTCCAACTACGGTCACGTGACGCAGCCCAGCTACAACACGAATGGCCATGCCGCCGGCGGCAATTCGCATGCGGATGTGGCCAAACTGAGCTACCCCAACTACAACTCCCAGCCGAATCGCCCAATGACCGCTGCTGGCTCTCCAGCAGGAGCACCCGCACCGCAGCCGGGCTGGAATGTGCCGCAGGGTCCTCCGCCCGCCTACTCGGCCTCCAATCCCGCCGGTGGCGCCCGACCCAATATGCATGAACCTCCGCCAGCCTATCATGCCCCCAACTACGGAGCAGCTCCTCCCAGCTACGGAGCAGCCACCGGATCGAATATGCATCAGCCGCAGTACTCGGGAGTACCGGCTGGAGCCACCTACTATCCGGCTGGAGGACACAGCGGCGGATATCCCTCGAATATACCCGCCGGAGCCACATACTACCCATCCGCCGGACATGTGCCCATGGGCGGTGGCTATCACCCGGCAGCCGCTGCTCCGCCTCCGGGAGCCACCTACTACCAGGCGGGATCCGCCTTGCCACCCGGAGCCACCTACTACTCGGCGCCGCCACAGCAATCCTCCTCTGGCCTTGGCTTCGGTGAGTTCCAACTGGGGATTCATGTGGCTGACTCATATTAGCCTTTAATATTAACACAATTCGTGGCCATGTTTGGTGTTATTTTAAGTCACACACATCTGTTTTCGCTGTTTAATGATTCATTTCTTCACAGGCACTGGTCTGCTGGCTGGCGGCCTGGGAGGTGCTCTGCTGGGCCACGCCCTCACGCCTTCGGGCGGCAGCTCCTCGTCGCAGCCAGTGGCTGCAGCTCCGGCTGCTGGCCAGGATCGCATCATCATCATCAACAACGGCGTGCCGGTGAATGCCAGCGATGGCACCACTGTGATCAATGCGGGCGGAGTGGCTGCCGCAGCCCCGGGAGCAGTTCCAGCCGCACCCATGCCGCCTTCCAATGTGACCCAGGATGCTGTACCCATGGCTCCAATGGCTCCCTTCAATCCAGAGGCCTCCAATATGACAGCTCCTGCGGCGGATGCTCCGCCACCGGCTGGCGGCATCATTTGTGTGCCCACCAAGGTGAACGAAACGGATCCGGCCGACGGCAGCAAGATGGTCGAGGTGGAGAAGATCGCCTGCTACCCGGCGCCTCCGCCGCCGGCTGCTCCGGCTGGCGAGGGCCCAGCCCCCCTGGCTCCCATGGCGCCCGCTCAGCCGGGATCGCAGCAGGTGCAGCAGACCCAGGATGTGGCGGCTCCCGTCCAGGCGTCCGTCAAGTCCAGCACCAGTGGGGCCCAGTCCTGGCCAGGAGTGCCCGGACAGACCAGCCTGGTCCTCATGCTCATGTGCGGAGTGATGGCCAAGCGCTTTGCTGGCTTCTAAGGGGCACGCCGCTTCTGGAAGGTTCCAAGCTGCATTGTGCAGTGTATATTGTGTGCACCCCCCTCAAGCGCACCCAGTCGCCCCACTTCCACTTCCACCTACTGTACTGTACCTTCCTCCCCAGCTTTTTTGAGTGGCCTTGGCCAGCACGGTGGTTTATTTGCACGCCGCTGGCCAAGATCGATAATTCCAGGCGCTAATTGGACGAAAATTGTTAATTTATGCCGTACCATCTCCGATTACAGTATTCGTGGATAAACAAGCTGGCTTCCCAGTTTAGAATTCCCCCTCCCAAAGTCCCCCTTTTCCAACTCGGCCTTCAATTGTGATGATTGCGATGGGAATGGAAATGGGAATGGGACCCGGACCCGGACCCATAACCATCCCCATCCCATGCTCGAAAACAAAAACAAAGCGAAAACATTCGAATAAACTCGGTATATATGAATAACCCTATATGATATATGTAAACCCTACTCAGAAGACCCTGAACTAAAGACAAAGTGAATGTAAGTTCTCACTAAAAGTGTATATTTTTCTAGAATTGTTAGCGTAGTTGTTGCTTGTTTTTTGTATTGTTGTAAGCAAACTATATTTGATGCACTCAATTGTTGAATTAAATAAAAATAAAAGCTTTCGCCTACACCCATAGCACTCGACACGATGTGGTTTCATTTCATTTGCCGCATTGCCCATGCAAACGCCTCCCGAACCGAATGGGGAATTGAATATATAACGACTATAGTTAATGGTTCGGTCCGCTGGCCCAATGATGATGAGCAACACCGATTGTCCGGACTATTTTGGTCCGCCCGTTTCTGCGACACGACAAAAGTATGTACTCTGTTTTGACCGCCAAGTGGGTTTGTAAACAAAAGGGTTGACAAGAGGACAGTGGACGAGCAAATATTTAAAAGAGATAGAAAACGAAACAAAAAACGTTACCTCTCATATCAGTTCATCCGGAATATTCGCAAAGTTAATGGAGCTGTTAGAACAAAAGCGCAGGTCTCCCAAAACATGCAGTTCCACTTGAATAACTCAAACCGGTATCTACAAATAACAAAAGACGATTAAATAATTAATTAAACCTGTATTATGCTTTTAGTTTTTAGCAAAACTAGATCGTCTTTTGGTTTACTAAGTTGTGATGCACTTAATGCGATACCTTCTACATTGCTAAAATAAAACAAGAAAGGATCAGATCATTCCTATCCATTTACAAAAAACATTAAATTTAGTTTTACTTGCGTATATGTTACAATATTCAAAATTTAAACCTGAACATTTCATTATACCCTTGCAGAGGGTATTATGATTTCAGTCAGAAGTTTGCAACGCAGTGAAGGAGACGTTTCCGACCCCATAAAGTATATATATTCTTGATCAGCATCACTAGACGAGTCGATCTATCCATGTCCGTCTGTCCGTCCGTCTGTCCGTCCGTCTGTCCGTCTGTCCGTCTGTTTCTACGCAAACTAGTCTCTCAGTTTTAAAGCTATCGGGCTAAAACTTTCCCAAAAGTCTTATATCTATTGCAGGTAGTATATAAGTCGGAACGAGCCGGATCGGACAACTATATCATATAGCTCCCATAGGAATGATCGGGGGAAAAAATGTAAAAAAAATTTATCTTGGGTGTTTTTGAACCTAGAACCTCCTACTTTTGGAAATGCCATTTTTGATCTAATTCTGAATTTCGAATAAAATTTTTTTAAAATCGGACGACTATATCATATATCTGCCATAGGAACGCTCGGAAAATTAGTGATTAATAGGAATTATCTGCAAGGGTATATAAGCTTCGGCTGGCCGAAGCTAGCTTCCTTTCTTGTTTTTTTGCTATTTTTTGTAAAAAATGTGAAAATTGGCGAAAATTTTATTTTTTCAAGATCACCCGGAAAGTGTCATGGATTTACTTATTATTTTGTTATCTGTTCAGAACAGTATGTATTTTTCGTGTAAAACCATTTTTGGCCAAGTAACAACAAAAAAACCAAAGGAAAAAATTCCCTTTTTTGTCAAAAACCAACATCCCGAATTTCCAAAAAAAAGACCGTTTTTTTGGCTAAAACAACGGAAATATTGATCCAAATATGGATTGTCATACCTTTCTGAACTCGTTTTTAAATTTCCAATCGATTGGCATTTAAACCTGGACATTTTATTTTTTTGCCATTTTTCGTAAAAAATCATGATGTAACCCCTTATAAAAAAATTTGAAAATTGGCAAAAATTTTATTTTTTCAAAATCACCCGGAAAGTGTCAATTTCTATATTTGAATGCCAATCGATAGGGAATTTAATTACGAGCTCAAAAAGGTATGACATTTAATATTCGGACCGTTTTTTCTCATGGTACGCCAAAAATACTGCAAAAAAACACGATTTTGATTTTTTGCATTTTTTATAAGGGGTAGGGTCACAATTTTTTACAAAAAATTTAAAACCGTTTAAATTTCTATATTTGAATGCCAATCGATAGGGAATTTAATTACGAGCTCAAAAAGGTATGACATTTAATATTCGGACCGTTTTTTCTCATGGTACGCCAAAAATACTGCAAAAAAACACGATTTTGATTTTTTGCATTTTTTATAAGGGGTAGGGTCACAATTTTTTACAAAAAATTTAAAACCGTTTAAATATCTATATTTGAATGCCAATCGATAGGGAATTTAATTACGAGCTCAAAAAGGTATGACATTTAATATTCGGACCGTTTTTTCTCATGTTACGCCAAAAATACTGCAAAAAAACACGATTTTGATTTTTTGCATTTTTTATAAGGGGTAGTGTCACAATTTTTTACAAAAAATGTAAAACCGTTTAAATTTCTATATTTGAATGCCAATCGATAGGGAATTTAATTACGAGCTCAAAAAGGTATGACATTTAATATTCGGACCGTTTTTTCTCATGTTACGCCAAAAATACTGCAAAAAAACACGATTTTGATTTTTTGCATTTTTTATAAGGGGTAGGGTCACAATTTTTGTCATTATTAAGTTGTAAGCTGTTCAAAACAGTATGTATTTTTGGTGTAAAAAATTCCTATTTTTGTCAGACACCAAAATGCCGAATTTCGAAAAAAAAAAAACCAAACAGTTTTTTCGCTGAAACATAAGAAATATTGATCCAAATATGGATTGCCATACCTTTCTGAACTCGTTATTAAATTTCCAATCGATTGGCATTTAAACCTGGACATTTTCAAACTTCTGATTGAAATCATTACACCCTCTGCAAGGGTATAGCGTTCCTTGGTGTATTATCTGTCGACTTTCGAAATAAATCCTCTACCACAAATACTAATAGGTTAAATATCTATCATAACAAATTACACTTCAAACATGCCATTATATATCATATCATCATGAGTTGATGATAGAAACCCCCTCCTCACAGGGCAGTAAATACTTTCACCACATTAGGCAACAAAAAAAAGAAAACCATCGCGAAATAAAGCGATAGAGCTATTTGATCATTAAGCTTTTTTAGCGAGTATATAAAGCACAATGACGACTAGGGAATATCTTAAAACAAAATACGCTTAGCAACGATCATTAAAAAAAGCTTTTTTAATCGCTTTATATATCTAGCTATTGCAAACTTTGAGAAGTCTTTCAAGTAGATGATCCCAATCCCAATTGATCTTCAGATTAACTCTGGAGATTTCACCCCAAACTTTTAACAAGCAAAGTCACTTATTAAATTACTATCAATAAAAACTACAATCATCTCGAGATTCACACACAAATGTTTTATTGCGGCGATCCCGAAGGGATTTTTTCCATGAGTTCACACCTTGTTGTTAGCTTATAAAAACACGCCCCCTTCGAGAACGTGAGATATATAATAAAAACGAATGTAAACCTAGTGTTGTTTCTGCTGTGTGGATCTGGACCTGGATCGGCTTCATCTTTACTCGGCATCGTCGTCCTCGTCGTCGTTGGAGCTGATCCTGAAGTAGCGCAGCTCGTACGAGTCCTTCTCGTTGGCCACCACACGGATCCAGTCGCGCAGGCTGTTCTTCTTCAGGTACTTCTTGGTCAAGTACTTCAGGTAGGCCTTGGAGAAGTGCACATCGGAGCTGACGTGGAGCTTCAGCTTGGAGCGCTCGAAGGTGACGTTGTTGCCCAGGTTGTTCACCTTGCCGTTGACCTTGAGGCGGGCCTTCACGTACTTCTCCTGCGGGCGGAATAGGAACGGGGATATGCTCGGGTTAGTTCTGCTTGGACTGGAGAGGCCGCATCTTCAGCAGGCAGCAGCTCCTTCCGGAGGATAATGTCTCTGTCTTTGTTAAGGCCAAGAGTCGATTGTGTAGAACAGAAGGCCCAAATAAAGAAGAGTGACCAATTTTTTAATGTGCCACTGAGTACACTGCCATCAGAGCGACGCATAAAGCTCACTCTCTGACGGCAAATCGGCGTGGCCTGCAATTTGTACAATTTATCCGGGTGATAAATGAGCAATGATGGGGATGGGAGGCATCAGGTGGGGTTACCCAACAGAAGCCGAGTGCTTCTGGAGGTGCTTACCCCAACCTGGTGGTTCCCTTCCCCATTTGGTGAAGGCAGATTAAGATGGTAGTTACCTGATCCTGTGGCGGGGGCGGGGCGGTGCCTCGATCGATTCAGCGCCCTGCTACAAAGCGCGTTTAGCGCATTCGGTTTGCCCACTAGCGGGTATTGACTGCTTCTCAAGACAATAAACAGTGGATAGATAGATAGATAGAAGCACCTAACTAGTCGGGAAAACCTGCAGTGCCACGAAAGAGCGGACACCGTAGAGCAGGGCGCACTATGAATTTTGGCCTGAGGCGCCACGGCTGTGGACGCACTCAACCCAGGGCCCACCACGTGGCGGTACACATAGCACGGCTTGGCGCTGTTCACAGACGGTTGCACCACTGGCCAGTGCCAGGTCACTGGCGGTCAGAGGCTACCCCGTTGTGCAGTGCCCAGAGCCCCTTGACAAACTAGCGCGATCGGGAGGCGCTGCGGAGGAACACGCGGGTGCCAGGTTGAAAGGCAGCGAAGGATTCGGATTCGGACTTGGTTTGTTTCGGAACGGACACATATATATACATAAGACTACATAACCTACAGTTAGTGCTGTTCCAGGAGTTGTTAACCGCCGGCGGCACGGGTAAAGTCCGCTGGCAGTTTATCGCCAAATGGAGAGACTTCACTGTAACCACAACTTTTTATCCAGAGCCCCTGGTTAACTTGGAGGGCAATGAAAAGCTTGGTGCGGTAGAACTGATACTGAATTGCGGGGTCTGTATATCGGTCATTGCTTTCAGGTGTTTTTAGGTTATAAAGATGTGCTTCTAGATTTAGATAGCCAATATAATACCTTGAAAGCAAGGACCGCACATGGCCCAAATTTTGATACTGAGAGCGAGGTGAGTGCTTTTGGATCCTCTGGGGAGTCCAGCTACTTACGAAGTCGGCCACATCCATGATGCTGTCCTCAGCAATGTTGGTGCAGTCGATGGTGAAGCGCAGCGAGACCTTCTTCTTCTTCTGTCCCTTGCCGCGGAGCACGTTCTTCTTGACCACCTTGCTGGGAGCGGGGGCGGCGGTCTTGGCCTTGGGCTTGGGCGCCGGCTTGGCAGCGGCCGGAGCAGCGGCGGCCGCAGCAGCGGGAGCTGCAACAGCAGCAGCGGCAGCAGCCGGAGCGGCAGCCTTGGCGGGAGCAGCCTTCTTGGCCGGAGGAGCGGCAGCCGGGGTGGAGGCGGCCTTCTTGGCGGGAGCAGCCTTGCCAGCGGCAGCGGGAGCAGCCTTGGCGTCCTTCTTGGGCGCAGCGGCGCCGGCAGCGGGAGCCTTCTTGGCGGCCTCCTTGGCAGCAGCGGGCTTGGCGGCGGCGGGCTTAGCGGCCGCTGGCTTGGCAGCAGCGGCGGCGGCTGCCTTCACATCCTTGGCGGCCTCGGGCGCCTTCTTCACGTTCTTGGCAGCGGCGGCGGCGGGCTTGGCGGCCTCAGCCTTGGGCTTCTCCACCTTGCCCTTGGCGGCGGCGGCGGGAGCAGCCTTCTTCTCGGCCGGCTTGGTGGCGGCGGCCTTGGTATCACCCTTGTTGGTCTTGGCCTGGACGATGAGGAGCACACCGAAAAAAAAGGAGGAAAAAAATATGGATCACACACACATTTCGCCAGATTGGCCACCGCCCACTAGCGGGCCACCGTGTTGCACAACTTGGAGCACCCCGTTGGAGCAGCAGGGCAACGGCGGTCAGTCGCGAATCGCAATTCTCGGGAACTTACGGTTGGAGCCATCTTGTCAGTCGAAAACCACGAGGAAAAAGAACAGAAAGCGGAAACGGTGTCAAGAAGAAGAGACGGGAAGAGTGGCCAGAGCCGGGCAGTGCGGATGGGCCGAAATATAACCCGGATGCGTAGCCCTGTGCACGGAGGGTGTCCTCGCTAACTTAGCCGCGTCACCCTGCGGGCATTTTGCAACACTATTTTGCACGCCCGGCCTCGCCAACCCTGGTCTGGCCAGCAGTCAGGTAGCCCTGCCTTTTCGTGTTGCTGATTCCAATCCGCTTAACTCGTGGCGAAATTTGCATTTCCCATTTCGCAGACAATTCGCAGTGCAAAACAAAGTGAGTGCGCCGCAAGCCGCGCCCCCGTGCAGCCCCATTCATATAACATTCGAACCTTTGCAGATGCCGGGCGTTGAAACGATCAAATCCTCCTGGGCGGACGAGGTGGAGCTGGATTACGGCGGCCTGCCCCCGACGACCGAGACGGTGGAGAACGGGCACAAGTACGTCACCGAGTACAAGTACAACAAGGACGACAAGAAGACGAAGGTGGTGCGCACGTACAAGATCTCCAAGCAGGTGGTGCCCAAGACGGTGGCCAAGCGGCGCACCTGGACGAAGTTCGGCGAGTCGAAGAGCGACAAGCCGGGCCCCAACTCGCAGACGACGATGGTGTCCGAGGAGATCATCATGCAGTTCCTCAACTCCAAGGAGGACGAGAAGGCCAACGATCCGCTGCTGGATCCCACCAAGAACATTGCCAAGTGCCGTATTTGCAACGGCGAGCATTGGTCGGTCAACTGTCCCTACAAGGGCACCGCCATGGACACCAATCTGATGGAGAAGAAGGCCTCGGCCGCCGCGGCAGCCGCCGTGGATGCCCCCAAGTCCGGAAAGTATGTGCCGCCGTTCCTGAAGGACAGCCAGAAGGGCGGCCTGGGAATGCGGGGACGCGACGACACGGCCGCCATCAGGATATCCAATCTGTCCGAGTCCATGACCGAGGCGGATCTCGAGGAGCTGGTGAAGAAGATCGGGCCGCAGAGCAAGATGTACTTGGCCCGCGACAAGAACACCGGCCTCTGCAAGGGATTCGCCTATGTGCACTTCAAGCAGCGCAAGGATGCCGCTGCCGCCATCGAGATCCTCAACGGGCACGGCTACGACCATCTGATCCTCAGTGTGGAGTGGTCCAAGCCGCAGAACAATTAGTTCGCCCCAGTCCCGTTCCCAATACAAATTCAAATACCCGCGTTTACTGCTCATAGGAGTTCGTACGGACCGATCACACAATTATGCTATGCTAAATAAGTTTGCTACAAATAAAAATGAAAAACTGCCCCCCTGGGCACCGAAAACAAGCTCACTGTGGATGCTTATCTAATGGATTTATGGCTATATTCAAAACTAAAACCACTTTCCTTTTGATGTTCCGGCAATACAGCTATCTCCCTCATTTTAAAAGTTATAATGTGGAATTCATTATTTTGTATTTATTTATTAAAGTGTATTCAAAAGCAGGGGCCTCAAAAAACAATGAACCACTAGTTATTAATATTAATATTGCTTAATGTTTTAAGCTGACTCAAATAAATTCATTTTATATTTGTCTTACTAAAGTATTAGTTCCCGAATTTACTTACTTTTTCAGCTGTCAGTGCCCACTGTAGGGAGCATGACCTCCGACGATCTGGCAACGCCATCGTGTGCATACGAAAAACAAAACAGCTTCTTGTTGTTTTTGTTGCTGTGTTTGCCAGGCGATTTGCGTAAATTGTGTTTGTTTTTAGTTTAGGGCTAAAAATAGAGATCAGATGCCGCAAAATATTCAAAAAGCATTCGAAACAATATTTTTGATCTTCAGGTGTGCGCTCATTTTCAGTCGTCAGTGAGACGGGCCCCCAGGCGAAAGTCAAAATGGCCAGTTCGTCCTCATCCAAATCCGCATCCGCCACATTGGTGAAATCGAAAACGGGAAAGAATCCGGCTCCGCAAATCAAAAGGGGCCAGCGGATTCTCACGGAGAAGCCCTTTGCCTTCGTCCTGAAGTCCCAATATCGCCTGGAGCGCTGCGATAATTGCCTGGAGGCGTGAGTATAGTTATAGCCATGTGCCATCCCCATTTTTCATCCCATTTCACAGAACCAAGGTGCTCAAGTGCTCCAACTGCCGGTATGTGTCCTACTGCCATCGCTCCTGCCAGATGCAGGCTTGGGCCCAGCACAAGCACGAGTGCCCGTTCCTGAAGAAGGTGCATCCCCGGATCGTGCCGGATGCGGCCAGGATGCTCTGCCGCCTGATCCTGCGCCTGGAGCACGGCGGGGATCTCATCCGGGGCTATTACACCGAGCACGGCTCCCGCAAGTTCCGCGACCTCATGTCCCGTGGGTGAGCCATGCGATTCCCCGGCGCAATCCCTGCTAATCCCCGGTAATCCTCTGCAGACTATGCCGAAATCAAGAACGATCCCATGCGACTGGAGCACTTGGACTCGCTGCACGCCGTGCTCAGCGACATGATGGCCGAGAGTCCCAGCACGGTGCCAAACAAGACGGAACTGATGAGCATTTACGGTCGTGTAAGTGGGCAGGGGCACCTGTGCGAGCGACCAGGAGCGGATTGGGGTGGTCAGCGGGGGAAGTGGACTCATCTTGGCCGCCTGCAGCCGCTCCTGGTCGCCCAAATTAGAAAGCAATCAATGCTGTTCGCCTGGCGCTCTGCCAACAAATTGATCATCTAGGAAGGGCTATGGTTCACATTCCCCATTGCACAGCTACGCGGGTGCTCAAGCTCTCCCTCCCCTTCTCGTCTCTTGCAGCTCATCACCAATGGCTTCAATATTTTAGACGCCGAGATGAACTCGATTGCCACGGCCATCTACTTGGGCGTCTCGATCACGGACCACAGTTGCCAGCCAAATGCGGTGGCCACCTTCGAGGGCAACGAGCTGCACGTCCACGCGATCGAGGATATGGAGTGCCTGGACTGGTCCAAGATCTTCATCAGCTACATTGATCTGCTGAATACGCCGGAACAGAGGCGTCTGGACCTCAAGGAGCACTACTACTTCCTCTGTGTGTGCAGCAAGTGCACGGACGCCAAGGAGTCCAAGGACATGCTGGCTGCCCTCTGTCCCAATCGCAACTGTGGCGCGGGCCTCAGTGTGGAGCGCACGAACTGCCCGCGTTGCGACGCCGGCATCAGTCCCAAGCTGAGGAATGCGTTCAACGAGGCGATGACCCTCACCCGGCACAATCTGGAGCACATGAAGGACGTGGCCTGTGAGTTAATGGTCAATGGACCTCGCCGCCAAACTTCCGGCTAAATCTGTTCTTACTCCCTAGACCTCGATGTGTGCAAGGTGTGCCTGGACAAGCAGACCGGCGTCCTCCATCCGCTAAACGTGTGGTATGTGAAGACCCTGGACTCGGCCTTTGAAGCTGCCATCGAAGTGGGCAAGTGGGCCGATGCCCTGGATTATGGCCAACGCTTGTTGCCGGGCTTCCGGAAATACCACGGCCCCTGGAATCCGCTGCTCGGCCTGCTGCACATGAAGCTTGGCAAGATCCAGCTGTACGAGGGCCATGCCAAGGAGGCCCTGCACCATTTGGAGGAGGCCCAGCGCATCCTCACCGTCACCCATGGCCGAGACCATAGACTACTTACCGAGCAGCTTTACGTGCTCATTCTCCAGGCCAGACACGAGGCACACTAATAGGGACTTTTCATTGTTTTTATTAATTTAAATAAAGCTTAGGATAGAGAATATGTGCTGTGTTTGCAGGTAGAATTGGATTGGTTCAAATAAGCAATCAGATATGATCTATTATTATTTACAAATTCATACAACTCAATAGTATCAAAATATATTTCTTTTGGCATTTGTAGTAAACTTTTCATGGGGTTTTCATAAGGACACACGTTCTACAAAAGCCGTACTTTATCAATTCAGACTCCACATTATAATAGTTCAACAGTGATTCCTAAGCAATCTGCGTAATGGCCTTGGCCCGACGATCCGTGTCCTGGAAGAGCGCAAGGATGAGGTGCTTTATCTCGTCCGAGTTGTAACTGGCGGTCAGCGGTCCAGCGCCGTCGCACCACAGCTCCGTGATCTCCTTGAGCGATGCGTTCATCATGGCCTTCAGCTGTTGCAGCTTCAGCCAGCTGAGGACTTGGACCACTTCGTTTGGCTCGCCGAAGAGCGTGGGCGCCCGCTGCAGCACGATGTCGATGAGGTCGCTCAGCTCGCAGGCCATCGTGGCGGAAATGTCGCGCAAGGTAAACACACGGCGGATGAGCTCGGCGACAAAGGTGTTGATCAGTTCGCAGAAGGTGGAATTGTACAACGTTTCCGGAAGCACATTGGCCCACACGTTCTTCAGCAGCTCCAGCTGACGAAGGCACTGGCGGACCAGCTTCAAGGGACCGGAGCCCAGTGTGTGCGGACTCTCGAACGTAAAGCCCTGCATGATCTCCATCAGGATCGAGGACTGGTAGCTGACCTGCACCCGGAAATGCTGCTGACCCGTGGCCTGCAGCGTATTGGCCAGCGCCGCCAAATTTTTGATCTCCTTGCAGGCATTCTGGGCCGCCCAGTGGGTTAAAAACATGCAGTTGTTGTGGAACAGCACCGCCTGCTGGGGAATGCTGTCGAGCAGCTTGCGGTGCACCTTTGGCACTTCATCGATGTAGGTGTGCAGCATGATGGAGATGACGCCGGTCAGGGGATCCGCTTCGTTTTCGCCCACCTTTTCCGAGGGCTGCCGCAGAATGCGATCCATCAGCTTGACATAGTCCTGCCAAGGAGTATGAATTAAGGAATGGTTAACGAAATCAGTTATCTAGTTAGGAGACCCCAGCTTACCTGTGCACTTTTGGAGATCATGCAGCGCGGGAAGAGGAAGGGATCGCTGAACACTTCGGTGGAGCCGTTGTTGGCCGCCATCAGCACCATGTCCTGCAAGTCCCGCTGGATGATCTCGCGCGCCGTCTCCAGGACTCGCCGAAACAGTCGATTGCGGTAGTAGGTATCGTACTGCTCGACGAACCGTCCCAGTGCTCGGTCGTGCTCTGGATTGATGAGAAAGGAGTCTGCCAACAGCTGCTCAAACTGGCTAACATCCTCGCACAACGTGGAGGTCTGGTACTCCTCCATGGTCTCGGGTACAGCTGGTATCAGGCACTCATCCACCAGCAGCTGCAACATCTTATCCTTGACATGATCGCCAATGATGCTGAATACGTGTTGTCCGCTGGACGACACGCTGCTGTTGATCCCGGCCAGCGTTTGCAGCAGCAGTCGGAAGTTCTCCAAAACCTGCTTGTAGTTCGGACGCAGCTGCTCGGAGCTGGGCTTATTGGTGGCATAGGAAAGGGAGAGACGGACGTAGGCATCAGCGTCGGCATCCTCGCTGTACTCGGCCATCACTGGCCGCAAAATGAGCGGTTCGATGCAGTTGTCCAGTAGGAAGTCGCAAAGGCTCACCGGATTGTAGGGCTCCTGGAAGAGGGCCTGCACGATGTCCTGCAGCTGGGCCTGATCCCGGCTCACCTGCAGTGTGACGCAGCGCGAGGTGGGAAAGGATTTGCTCTGCAGCTGCACCAGGCGATCGAAGCGCTCCTGGAGACTCTGCTGCAGCAGATACGCCTGGACGTGGTACTTCACCTTGATGGTTTCGTAGCAGTCGAGGGCATGGAAGACGCGTCGCACCTCGACCGTAGCCACCGGAGAATCACCGTCACTCCCGGCATCATCGCCATAGATAAGGGCTCTCAAACGGCTGACCAGGTCCAGTATGGCCAGGTAATCCTTGATGGCCTTGGCCTCCTCTACGCACTGAAATAGCTGGTCGATCTTGAGGACATGCTCGCTGACTGCGAGGCCCAGGAGGATCTCCCGCAGCTGCCTTCCGCTCCGCGCCAACTTGGCATTCGCCTCTTCCAGGGCGCCCAGTCCCTCGGAGCCAACCGTCTCTAGGAGATCGTGGATCTCCCGGCTCAGCGAAGCGGACTCCTCGAGGAAGAGGTCCGGCGAGGTGTGGTTGGGCATGAACTCCGTGTAGTTGTCATCGATGTGCCTCTGGACGCGCTCCTGGAAGCGATTCGCCCGCGTCAGCACTTTCAAAATGGCCGATTGGGTGGCATCCACGCTGGCGCATCCGTTCCCATTGCCGTGGAACACCTCCTCCAGCAGCTTGGAACGCGGAACCGCTTCCTCCATTCCTGATCTGGTCCTGGTTCTTTCCTCCCGTGGCCAACTATTGCGAAAGGCAAGGTAAATTTAACAACTTGTTCTGGGCGACTCGATTTGCGAATAGCGTTCAAAAAGTCGATAACACTTTAGCGGTGTGCGTCTAGCGTTAAATTTAGCGGGAAAAGGCTAGATTGACGACAAGAGGTGGATTAAAAACTAATTAAATTAACTAATAAAATTTGAATTTTTTCTTTTTGTTTTTTTGCTGTAACTTGGCCAAAAATGGTCCTACCCCAAAAATACATACTGTTTTGAACAGATAACAAAATAATAATAAATCCTAGAAACTTTCTGTGTGATGTTAATAAAATAAAATTGTCGCCAATTTTTCCATTTTTTATAAGCGGTTACATCACAATTTTTACAAAAAATGGAAAAAAATTAAAATGTCAAGGTTTAAATGCCAATCGATTGGAAATTTTATAACGAGTTCAGAAATGTATGACAATCCAAATTTGGATCAATATTTCCATTGTTTCATCCAAAAAACTAATTATTTTGCGTGGAAAATTCGGGATCTGGGTTTTTGGTAAAAACAGGAATTTTTCCTTTTTGTTTTTTTGCTGTAACTTGGCCAAAAATGGTCCTACCGCAAAAATACATACTGTTTTGAACAGAAAACAAAGTAATAAATAAATCCATGACACTTTCCGTGTGATGTTGATAAAATAAAATTTTCGCCAATTTTTCCATTTTTTATAAGGGGTTACATCACAATTTTTTACGAAAAATGGAAAAAAATTAAAAAGATCAGGTTTAAATGCCAATCGATTGGAAATTTAATAACGAGTTCAGAAAGGTATGACAATCCAAATTTGGATCAATACTTCCATTGTTTCAGCGAAAAAACTAATTATTTTTGCGTGGAAAATTCGGGATCTGTGTTTTTGGTAAAAATTGGAATTTTTCCATTTTGTTTTTTTGCTGTAATTTGGCCAAAACTGGTCCTACCCCAAAAATACATACTGTTTTGAACAGATAACAAAATAATAAATAAATCCATGACACTTTTCGTGTGATGCTGATAAAATAAAATTTTCGCCAATTTTCACATTTTTTTTACGAAAAATGGGAAAAAATTAAAAAGATCAGGTTTAAATGCCAATCGATTGGAAATTTAATAACGAGTTCAGAAAGGTATGACAATCCAAATTTGGATCAATACTTCCATTGTTTTGGCCAAAAAACTAATTATTTTTGCGTGGAAAATTCGGGATCTGTGTTTTTGGTAAAAATAGGAACATTTCCTTTTTGTTTTTTTTTGCTGTAACTTTGCCAAAAATAGTCCTACCCCAAAAATACATACTGTTTTGAACAGATAACAAAATAATAAATAAATCCATGACACTTTTCGTGTGATGCTGATAAAATAAAATTTTCGCCAATTTTCACATTTTTTATACGGGGTTACATCACAATTTTTTACGAAAAATGGAAAAAAATTAAAAAGATCAGGTTAAAATGCCAATCGATTGGAAATTTAATAACGAGTTCAGAAAGGTATGACAATCCAAATTTGGATCAATACTTCCATTGTTTTGGCCAAAAAACTAATTATTTTTGCGTGGAAAATTCGGGATCTGTGTTTTTGGTAAAAATAGGAACATTTCCTTTTTGTTTTTTTTTGCTGTAACTTTGCCAAAAATAGTCCTACCCCAAAAATACATACTGTTTTGAACAGATAACAAAATAATAAATAAATCCATGACACTTTTCGTGTGATGCTGATAAAATAAAATTTTCGCCAATTTTCACATTTTTTATAAGGGGTTACATCACAATTTTTTACGAAAAATGGGAAAAAATTAAAAAGATCAGGTTTAAATGCCAATCGATTGGAAATTTAATAACGAGTTCAGAAAGGTATGACAATCCAAATTTGGATCAATACTTCCATTGTTTTGGCCAAAAAACTAATTATTTTTGCGTGGAAAATTCGGGATCTGTGTTTTTGGTAAAAATAGGAACATTTCCTTTTTGTTTTTTTTTGCTGTAACTTTGCCAAAAATAGTCCTACCCCAAAAATACATACTGTTTTGAACAGATAACAAAATAATAAATAAATCCATGACACTTTTCGTGTGATGCTGATAAAATACAATTTTCGCCAATTTTCATAATTTTTTACGAAAAATGGAAAAAAATTAAAAAGATCAGGTTAAAATGCCAATCGATTGGAATGGTATGACAGTCCAAATTTGGATCAATACTTCCATTATTTTGAACTTCAGTTGCTGGAACAGACAAATTACAACGTTTTTCCGTTTTTGTTAAATTTTCTTCAAATTTTACCTTAAATAAGAAGCCATAAACTAGCCACAACGACACCGCCGCTGGCCTATCGACTTATCCACGGGGACCAATCGATAACTCCGCCATTTTTGAAAATACTGGCAGCAACAATGTATTTGTTGGCTGGCGTCGCATTCCTTTAGTTTAAGCTAGGCCCCAAAACTCGAAATTGCCGAAAGTAACGTACCGCAGCGCACCGGGCTTCCCGCAGAGGACCCACCTTTTCCATCTAGCATTAGATCAAACCAAAATTGCTTGTTATACGGGGCCACCGCGGTTCCTAGTTCCTAGTGAAACCCAGTGATTGCCCAGTGTTCGCGGGCTCTTCCCTGTTCCTGAACTAAAGAAAAGGTAAGCTCTAAGTGGAAATGGCGCCAAAGATGGTCAGTGGATAGAGGTAGAGGTTAACCCTCTTTAAATTCCCCCAGATGTCCTGCGAGGATCCCAGTTCCGTGGCCGTGGCCCTGCGCGTGCGCCCCTTGGTGCAATCGGAGGTGGACCGCGGCTGTCGCATTGCCGTGGAACGTTCGGCGGACGGAGCTCCTCAGGTCACGGTCAACCGGACTGAGGCGTACACGTATAACAATGTCTTCGACATCGGGGACACCCAGAAAGACATATTCGAGAGCTGTGTGCAGGGCAAAGTGCAGAAGCTGCTGCATGGCTATAATGTCACCATCCTGGCGTATGGACAGACGGGTTCCGGCAAGACCTACACCATGGGCACGGCCTTCAATGGGGTGCTGGATGATCATGCGGGTGTCATTCCACGCGCCGTTCACGACATATTCCTGGCCATCGAGGATATGCGCGAGGAATTCCGCTTTACGGTCACCTGCTCCTTCGTGGAGCTCTACCAGGAGCAGTTCTTTGACCTCTTCTCGACACAAAAACGCGAGAAGGCCACCGTGGACATTAGGGAGGTGAAGAACAAGGTGGTCATGCCCGGTCTCACCGAACTGGAGGTCAAATCCGCCCAGGAGGTGACCGATCACTTGATGCGCGGCTCCGCTGGACGAGCTGTGGCCGCCACGGCCATGAACGAGACCTCTTCGAGATCCCATGCCATCTTCACGCTGACCCTGGTGGCCACCAAGCTGGACGGCAAGTATGTGGGGGTGTTTCCTCTTAGGGATCCGTAGTCACTCTCTCTCTCTCTTATCTGCGGTAGACAATCGGTCACCACTTCCAGGTTCAATCTGGTGGACCTGGCTGGCTCGGAACGCTGCTCGAAGACCCTGGCCAGTGGCGATCGCTTCAAGGAGGGTGTGAATATCAACAAGGGCCTTCTGGCCTTGGGCAATGTGATCAATGCCTTGGGATGTGAGTATTAGCCATTAGGGTCGTTTGTTTTTCCCTCTAATTAATATGAATTCTCGATTAAAATTTCAGCTGGCCAGGCCGCTGGCTACATACCCTATCGGCAGTCAAAGCTGACGCGCCTGCTGCAGGACTCCCTGGGCGGCAATTCAATCACCTTGATGATTGCCTGCGTTAGCCCGGCCGACTATAATGTGGCCGAGACCCTGAGCACCCTACGCTATGCGGATCGTGCCTTGCAAATCAAGAACAAACCGGTGGTCAATCTCGATCCGCATGCGGCGGAGGTCAACATGCTGAAGGACATCATCCAGAAGCTGCGTGTGGAGCTGCTGGCGGGCGGCAAGATGAGCAGCTCCATAACCAGCGCCGTTGGAGCGGCCGGTTTGGGTGCCCTATCCAGTGAGGAGTCCCTGGCTGGTTCCGTGGCCAATGCTGCCGAGAATCAGCGTCTCAAGGAGCAAGTGCGCAGCCTGCTGGACAGGAATAGGAAACTGCAGCAGGAGCTTCATCACTCCCTGGTCGATCTCACCGAGAAGGAAATGCGTGCCCACATTGCAGAGCAGGCTCACGATAAACTGCGCGTCCATATGGCGCAACTCAAGAAGCAACTGGGTGTGAAGAAACCGGGCGCATCGGGATCTGAGGAGGGAGGAGTTGTTGACGTTGATCAACTGCGCGAAATCTCACATCTGGTGGACCTGGTGGACGATGAGTTGCAGCGCACCCAGGAGGAGCTGGAGTGCCAGGGTCAGGAGACACGCCAACAGCTCAGCAGTCGCTCCCACTCCGAAAGGGACGGAGACACCGGCAGCTGCTCGAGTGGTGGCGATGAAGCCCACTCCGAGGAGTTCACCAACAAGCAACTGAATTTCGCCGGCGAACTGCGCAACATCAATCGCCAGCTGGATCTCAAACAGGAGCTACACGAGCGCATCATTCGCAACTTTAGCAAGCTGGAGTCCGAGGACGAGGATGCCAAGCTGCGCCTGTGCAACCAGAAGATCGATGGCCTGGAGGCGGAGCGACGGGACCTCATGGACCAACTGCGCAACATCAAGAACAAGGACACTTCGGCCAAAATTGCCGAGGAGCGACGCAAACGCCTGCAGCTGTTGGAGCAGGAGATCTCCGAACTGCGCCGCAAGCTGGTCACCCAGGCCAACATGCTGAAGATGCGGGAAAAGGAGCGCGAGAAGATTCAGAATCTGAGTGGCGAGATCCGGGCCATGAAGGAGTCCAAGGTGAAGCTCATTCGGGCCATGCGGGGCGAGTCGGAGAAGTTCCGCCAATGGAAGATGGTGCGCGAGAAGGAGCTGACCCAGCTGAAGAGCAAGGACCGCAAAATGCAGTCAGAGATTGTTCGCCAGCAGACGCTGCACTCCAAGCAGAGGCAGGTTCTGAAACGCAAGTGCGAGGAGGCCTTGGCTGCCAATAAGCGGCTGAAGGATGCCCTCGAGCGGCAGGCCTCGGCGCAGGCCCAGCGTCAAAAGTACGCCAAGGATCACGGAGGCGCCGGCTCCTCTAACTCACACGCGAAGTCCGATTGCTGGGTGGACCGCGAACTGGAGATCATACTCTCGCTCATAGATGCTGAGCACAGCTTGGAGCAACTGATGGAGGACCGTGCGGTGATCAACAATCACTATCACCTTTTGCAGCAGGAGAAGACCAACGATCCGGCCGAGGCCAAGGAGCAGGCCCGCCTGCTGGCCAATCTCGAGGAGGAGCTGGAAATGAGGAATGCACAGATCTCGGATCTCCAGCAAAAGGTCTGCCCCACCGACCTGGATAGTCGAATTCGCTCTTTGGCCGAAGGGGTCCAAAGCATTGGCGAGTCCCGGGCTGTTAGCAAGCAGCTGCTGAAGACTTTGGTGCAGCAACGACGCCAGCAGGCGGCCAGCTTGAATGAACAGCGCACGGCGTTGGATGAGCAGCGCACGCAGCTCTTGGAGGCCCAACAGCAAGGGGAGGCGGTTAACAAGCGCCTTCGTTCGGTCGAAACCGAGCATCAAGAGCAAATGCTGGCCCTACAGCGTGCCTACGAGGAAAAGGTGGCCGTTTTAATCCGTACCGCCAACCAGAGATCGGCTGAAATTCAGCCACCGGCGGAGCAGGAGCAGCAGCGCCAGCAGATTCTCGAGGAGCTACTCAGCAGCCGCGAAGCACTGCAGCAGGAGCTGGACGCCCTGAAAGCCAATACGAAGTCGAAGGTCAAGGCTGTGAAGGTTGAGCAACAGAATCTCGATGAAAGTTGCCAAATAGTGGACGCCAACGAAACCATAGAACTGAGTGATCTCAGTGACGATCCCGACTGGGTGCCTTCCACATTGAAAGCCAGGGTGAGTTGGAGTTGTTCTTCTTGGCTAGGCCTTGTATGTTTTCTGGTATAGATAATCCACACTAATGGTTTCTTCTTGAATTCACCGTAGAAACTGCAGTCGAACACCAGCCGCAATGCGACATTGGCCGACAATGTGACGGCTGCTAGCAATGCATCCATCCAATCGCTGAACTCCACAGCCGCCACAGA
This sequence comes from Drosophila prostipennis, assembly GCA_037075205.1. NCBI lineage: Eukaryota > Metazoa > Arthropoda > Insecta > Diptera > Drosophilidae > Drosophila > Drosophila prostipennis. Next base: position 205,223 of record JBAMCJ010003207.1, on the reverse strand, counting down.
GGATGGCAAACGTGGTAAGGGCTGCAAGTGTCGGACCAAGTGCAACACCAAGCGATGCGGCTGCTTTGTGGGTAGCATCGGTTGCTGCGACAGCTGCGTTTGCAAGTCCAACTGCCTCAATCCTGTGAACGCCAAGGAGCAGCCGCCACAAAACGGCGAGGGTGATGGTCAGCCGGCCACGGACGTCAATGAGGAATCAGCGGAGGGCGAGGAAGGCGAGGAAGGCGACGATGATGACCAGGCCACAAAGGAGAATCCTGTGAACTTCTCTACGCCGAACACGCCCGGCAAGGCGGTGGCGGTCTCGCCGAAGCGATCGCTGCTGGACGTTCCATCGGACGTTCCATCCACGCCACTCGAGGACTTCAATGGTCCCAAGTTAGCAAGGTTAGCAAGAGTCCATAATGCCTTAAAAACACAATGCAGTTGTCTGCTTTTAATTTGCAGAATGTCGGGATTGGCGTTTGCCACGCCGAAGAGGAAATTCTTTTGAAGCTTGAAGGAAGGGAAACACACAATCGGGAAACAGAAGTGGAAGTGGAAAGGATAAGGAGGAGCAGCGAAGAGTCCCCCATATGCCGGCCAGCTTGTTTTCCAGAGCGAGATTGGTCTTCTTTCAATATGTTAATGTTATCGTTTATCATCCAAGAGTGTATGAATCATCCACTTCTTATAATATAGTTCCAATAATTAATTTTTGGCTGATCTGAGAACTGATTTAACTTGTAAAGCCCAAATGGGAACTTTAAAAAATGTATTCTTCTTAATTAGTATTTAAATATTTAGATAATTTTAACAGGCGATATAACCCTTAACCATTTTGTTCTACACCCTTTACCATTTGTACCATTTTAGAAGGACTGTACTGTGCTGGAGATACATGATTACGAAAGAGATAGGTATATGTATTACTTCCCTGAATACCGATAAATTTCAAGGAGGTAAGATCAATTTAATTTGATCCGCCTTAAAGTAATGTAACACACATAAGAGAGTGATATAAATTTTCTTTTGATTGGATAATAATATATAATAAATAATACATAATATATTTCTAAATTTTGGAACAAAAGAAAATGTTGTATTAGAAATTATTAATATTGTAAATGTTTTGATGGCATTTTCGAAATTAGTGTCGAATTCGAATCTATATTCGAACAATCTGAATAATTGAGGAATTGACCAATAAACCAATTGGTCTTTTTTATCAACTTTTATTCCCGTTTTTTATTTTTCTGGCGAATGACCCCCAAAACTCCAAAAAAAAGATGACATGAAATTATATTTTTGACATTTTATTATTGTTTTTGTATTTGGTTCTTTTTTCATAACAGTTTAATGTGTGTGCGCTTTTTTTGGGATTTACGAGGTGATTGCAATGCACGTGTTCCATATTTTTGGGGGTGTATTTTGGGCGTGGGTTTCAAAGCACCGATAACAGTTAAACAGAATGACAAAGAGAAACGAGGGAGAGTGGACTAAAAACGGATTACTACAAAAATATAGAACAGAGAAATTCGACGGGGGCCCTGTGAAGATCCAGGAGCTCTTCCACTAATCACGATCATATCATTCACACCATAATCATTTTTCACGACAAACGCGGAAAAATGTCGATCCCGATCCTCTGGGTTTTTGGGAGGGTGTGTATGTATCCTGTAAGCCTAACAATACACAAAGTACATCAATATTTGCACATGTAAGTACATAAGTCTAAACATTCAAGTTTGCTTCGCTTTTTATCCTTGGTTTCGGTGTGAATGATATTTAACAGATTATCAATTTACAATACATCAATGTACACGTTTTTTAAATAATCGTAAAAATAATAATAAATCTACAATATACATACAATATTTATATTTATATAAATATAGCGCATTCTTTCACTACAGACTATACAAAAAAATATATATATAATGAAATTACACTTAATGGAGAGTTTGTGTGTGGTTTTCTTGGATCGTTTGTAATTACCCTAATTGTTGTTTGCTGGTGAGTGGTGCATTTTCATAGATCTCGTTATAAGACGTTGTCTGTAACATTTGTTCTTTTGGGTGGACTACCCTTCTATTCTCCGATTTCTTTTCGTACTCGTTTTTTTTTTTGGCAATAATATGAATGTTAATGACTTTAGAACGAAACAACAATTATGTGCGTGTGTGCGGGTGTGTTGTGCAGATGTGTGTTGTGTTTGTGGGTGGGTGGTGGGTCTTATGCTTAGAAAATGTACAAATAAAGTAAATCAATCAGATATCAGGGACCACACACTAAGCCGGGCCAAATCTTGCGAAATTTCTCTGGTTTTATGCTTTGTTTCATTTGGTATTTGGGGGCGATATGATGACCATGACTCGGCTTGACTTGATGACTCCCTCCTCCAGTTGCAAAGTATTCTAGACAGTCTCCAGTACGCGCACATCCTTCTGAACCACATAGAACTTGTGCTTCTTGCCCACCAGGCCCCAAATGACGGCCACGTTCTCGATGACCACATTCACGGGTATCGTGCACACCGCACCCAGCACGCAGGCCAGGAATCGGAACAATCCGAAGCGATATAGCGAAAAGGATTTGATAACGCCAAAGACGTACATATAGATATTAATGGCCGCAATGAAGGCGCACACGAAATCCACCAGATTGGGACAGGGAATGGGATACAGTGCCGCAAAGATGATGTTCGACGTGGACAACGGCATGGTGACCCACGAATAGACGCTGATGCCCAGCAGCAGCTTGTGCTTGAAGGGTATCATCTTGGAGTGCACCACCAGCAGGATGCCCTGGAGCCAGCGCTTTCTCTGCTGCAAGAAGTCCAGCAGCGTGAACGGTGACTTCTCGTACATCTCGCCCTCGATGAAGTTGAACGTGTATCCCTGGCTGAAGGCCCTCATCGCGAAGAAGCAATCCTCGGCCACAGAGCCATCGATTCCGTTGTCAAAGGACACCGAACGCTCCGCACCGACCTGAAAAAAATGCAGAATAATTAGTATTTTTCCTTCAAAATGTCTATACACAGTGATTTGGCTCGATTCGTGGGCATAAAAACCGAAACTAAATAGCTACACACATGGGTCATACAAATGTACAAAGTGTATGATTAAACATTGCTAAATTCTTGAAATTGATTGTTCTTTATAATAGGGCTGTTAAAGTATTTTGATAACAGATTTCTGGCGATCAACAATGACATGAATTTGTTGATTATTATGCAATTCAAAGAAAAAAAACAGAATGTGAACATTAATTCTTCGGTTTCAAATATAAACTATACAAAAAAAAAATGCTACTATTTCCCATTCATTCGATAAGTGCAAGAATTATAGCGCTTTTTGTTTGGGGGCTTAGAGAGCTGTCAGACTTTTGATAAAAGACCTCTGGGAAAGTTCGTAGAATTCCCCCAGAGCCCACTCATTTTCCCCGCAAATCGAGCCAGCCACGAAACGGATGGAATTACCCACCTGGGTGACCACATAGCTGCCCTTCCAGCTGAACAGCGGCTTGTGGAAGAGCTTGAACTGCAGTCGCAGCTTGCCCATGTCATCGGATACCCGAAAGCTGTCCGCCAAGGTGGTCAGCCAATTGACCACGTTCTCGTTGGCATAGGTGATCAGTCCCTGGCCAAACGGATGCTTGCCATCCAGCACAAAGTTAATGATGCCCCGCACTGAATTCTCCGTCAGCAGCGTCTCCTCATCCAAATGGACAATCCAATCGCTGTCGTTCAGCACGTTGACCTTATCCTCCAGGCAATACTGCAGTGCCCGGGACTTGAACAGCGCTCCGGTTCTCGTCTTGTACTCCTTGGGCACCACAATCTCCCGGATGCGACGATGTTGCGCCAGATTAACGGCCTTATCGGTGACCACTTCGATTAGGAAGTTCTCCAGCCCGGTATCCAGGCAGGTGTTCATATTCCGGAGAACATTGGTCTTGACCAGATCCGCAAAATCACCGCGCGTGACCACACGGATGCAGATGAAGGGCGCCAGCAGGGGACTGCCCTTGAGGACAACCTTCTCGGGGAAGGCATTGTAGAAGACCAGGCCGCAAAAGTTGAACAACACCTGGGGCAGCGTGAGGAGCGTGAGAAAGCGGAGTAAGTACAGCAGAACCGTGGCCACTTGGCCGTATTCAGTCCATGGATCCACGAGGGTGAACGAGTTCTCGTCAATCTTAATACCGCCGGAGAATACTTCGAAGGTAACTATCACAGTGATGAGCAGTGTGCAGTGCAGCAGATGCTTTGTGGTGGAGTTCATCTTGGCTTGCGTTTGCGGGTTGTGTGTGTGTGTGTTTTGTGTGGCAATAAAGTATCTTAAGTAGACTTGTGCTCCGCCCTCCGGCGTATCCGTAATCCGCAATTCGCAGTCCGCAGTCGGGAATCCTTATCTGCCTGGCTGGTTGCTGGTTTGTTTGTTTGTTCGTTCGTTCGTTCGTTTCGCGACTCAAACTGAATGAGTCAGTGGTGTTGCTCTGCTCCCGACCTTAATGACTCTATTTTCATGTAAGTTGTTTGTGCCTTAAACTCAGCGATTAGTGCTGGGAGCGGAACGGAAGTTGATCCAGACACCCCGAGTCGATAAGTAGTAGTGCTCTGAATCCTCCTCTATCAGCTATCAGCTCCTGCGCGGTGATGTCACCGGGCTTCCTCTTCAGCTGTTGGTGAACTTGGACTTGGTTGCTCCCGCTGGCGTGTGCTTGCTTGCATTTGAGACTCTCAGCTCTGTTTCCTGGTCAGACATTTCTGCGGATGAAACGAAACGCAAACAAAAACGTAAGTAAAAAGTACTAATATAATGATAATATATGTAGAATCCTAAGACCAGGCAATGCTTATTACATATGATAAACCATCTTCTTGCAGTTTTAAACCCGATTTAGCCTACAACACTCCGAAAACAAACCGAAAATGCCACACAATTTGCATTTCGCTCTGTTGTGACTCGTAATCTGGCATTAAAAATTAATTAGTGCCGGCCAGGCGGAAAACTTAATTTTTTTAACCTTTCACATCGGCCACATTTTCGTTATATGATTGAATTAGAACCGAGTGAATGGGCGTTCCCTGTAACTGCCATGGAAAGATGTTAATCGTGAGCATCGCATCGCGTGCCTGGCGGCCCATAGCCATTGATCATATAACCGAACAGAATCAGGCGAACAGCCTGCCAAATTTTCCATACATATATTCCATATATATATATATATTCCCCCTCCCTCCATAAAACCCGTATAAATTGTAGACCAATTGAGCGAGTTCAAATGCCAACGATTTGATTACAATTGGTTCACTTTCTATACCCGCTACTCGTAGAGTAAAAGGGTATATTGTATTCGTGCAAAAGTATGTAACAGGGAGAAGGAAGCGTTTCCGACCCTATAAAGTATAAATATTCTTGATCAGGAGCACTAGCCGAGTCGATCTAGCCATGGATGAATGCAGGGATCTTGGAAACTACAAAAGCTAGAAAGTAGAGATTAACAACATATATTCTTGGGCTTCCTGTGTAGCGCAAGTTTTTTTCAGCCGAGCGCCACGCCCACAATCGCCTTAAATGACTTTATAATGTGTATGGCGCCCACATCCTTGAAGATTTCGGAAAACTATAAATGCAATTTGTAGTCATTATTAATACCTATCAAAATGCCGAAGAAATTTTTCAAATCGGAAAATTCATTAAAAAGTTATGACCAAATAATGTAATTCGTCGCTTTGGTGCATGCATATCTCCATCTCCCTCGCACTTCCTATAGCTGGATAACGGGTATCTGATAGTCGAGGTACTCGACTTTTCTCTTGTTAAATTTGTATTCGCATCATTACCGATGGCGCTGCGGCTGCCCTCGAAATTCTGAGAGAAGTATTTTTGGGTTTTGGCTTTCGTTTGGCCACGCAGATAACGTCTGATCAGCCTTACATACGTATTTATACCATCATAAATAAATATGTGTATGCATAAGTGCCCATCAATATCGAAATGATATTGTGCTTGCAAATGTTTCCATTTGTCGCTGGCTGCTGACTGCTTGGTCTTTTCATAATGACTAATCGTGATATGATTAGAAGTATTTAAAAAAAGAAAAAATGAGCCAGCAAGGGGATACCAGGAAATGTTTAGATTAAATCAGCCTTTTGAATGGCACTCTTGAGTGCATTTGAGAGAGCTGAAAATCGAATTAGCGATAAGAACTTGATCATCAATCATTGGCCAATGTGCGGTATTCTTTGTGCCAATCATGATTGACTGGCTTTTTGGTGAGCAAATATTCTACGTCTAATACAATAGTATTTATGGTCTAATTCATTCAGTGAAATTGAGATCAGAAAGTCATAAAACCAATTTAATTTAAATTAAAATAAATTAATCATTTTGGGAAATAAAGTATTCCCTATCTAATAATATTATTGGAGATGGCGCTCCAACCTAAGACAACAATAAAAAAAGACTACGAACGACAGAAGAGAAATCTAATTCACAATATCTTGAATAAGAAAATCAATTTATAAATATTATACCACGTATAGGGGTTCTGCAATCAACGCCCCGTAAAGAATATGCCCACAGAGGCAGAGGAGTGACGAATACTGTGCGAGGAAGTTGAACAAAAGGGAATTGACAATGAGTCGGAACTTTATACACACATCTGATATGTGTGATTCATGTCGTCGGAATTAAGACTAACTAAGGAAAATCGCTGACCAGAGGAGCAGAAATGCCAGCGAAATTTTCCATTGATTTTCGAATCCCACGGGACAGCGGGAGTGTCCACCGCTCTGGGGCGTTTTCCAATTCCAAGGGTGGGCACATAAAGATTACACACGCCCCATATCGATTTATCCACACACATCTGTTTAATTTAAGGGAGGGGAGCAGCACACAGGAAATCAGAAATGGAACTCGGGAGCCCAGTAACTTTTTAGGTCGGGCGGCGATAACAAAAAATATCGAGGGCTGGCTAACATCATGGAATGTTTAACAATCTCTCGAATTCCTGGATTCCAGCTTCAATATGTTTTTCTGGTTCTTGGGATAGCTCATGCTCGAACTCGAACAAGTGGTCACAGTAAATACTGGGTATTGCTGAACAGTCACCCACCCTGTTTTTATATAATACTCATCCAGTGATTGTCGCTTAAAAGCGATTCATATTAAATTTAGGCTGTAATTATCTTGCTTACACATTTAAATTTTAAAACAGAAAAATTTATTCCAAGATTATAAAAAAAACTTCAACTACATACATACATATGTGTTATGCTTAGTGTTTTGCAAATTCTTTAGAAACCTCATGATTCATGAATATCCTACATCTTTCCATAGTTTGCCTGATTTTAATACCTATTGAGATTCTTTTCCTGGCTCCACCTTAACCGATTTATACTGTATTTGGCCCGGCTATTGCGGCACTTAAGAATCGCTGATAAGAAACTCTTCACCCGGAGCATGTGGTATTCGGACCCGCGAACGAGTACACTATTTACGATCCGCTGACGATAAGCGACGGCCTTCGACAATTGCGAAATCCTAGCTACACACGTTCGTACGTCAGAACGGTCCGATTCCGATTCAGCCACAAGTGGTGAGATCCCAAGAGATCCCAATACCCGAATGGTTAAGGCGTGACAGAACCCAACCCAAGCAAACCGAACCGATGCCAATGACTCCCGGGCGCTTATCACCGGCTGCTCAGCGATCGAGATTCCAGATTCCGTATGGTGAATGAATCATTCGACCGGATGGGAAGGAGGTGCTTCAACCACAATTCCGGAGAGACCCATTCTCAGAATCAGAATCAAAATGAGCCTCAGATAACCCGGACCTTTGTTGTTGGGGGCGTAATGAACTTGGATCGCTCGCGATAACCGGTCCGCCCTTATATAAACAAAAAAAAAATCGGACCGTCTGACTGGATCGGTGCAATAATTTTAACAATAGTACATCTATAAGGTGCTTTTAATTTGCTTTACCTTTGTTTGTTTTCTTTTTTCATTTTCGCAACTAACTGCGAGAAAATGAAAATGAATGCAACGCTCCAGCGATTGCAGGGCAGTGCACAAAATCGAATACAGTGGATATAAGCGTTAAGGGAAAAATCGAAAGTGCAAACGAAAATAATAAAGTTGTTGACCAAAACAGTAATCAGTAATAATGAAGTAGCGATTTCCCTTAATATTTATTATTATTTATTTGAGCCTTACTTTCTTCATATATCCCAGTAATCGCAAAAAGATTATCTACTTAGTGGCGATTTCCCTCAATATATAACTTCTGATTGCTGATTTACCAACTATTTGCAAGCGATAACTACTGTAGTGTGCGATGCCATTGCTGATATACTGGTTAATGGCCGCGGCACATTGTTCCCGGGGACAAATCCAATTCCATTTCGAAAGCGACGATGAGAAGCTCCAAGTGCGGGTAGGTTGGAGTAGGGTAAGGTAAATCTAATCGTGAGCACCTGCCCTGAGTCACATCATCGCACTTGGCACTTGGGTACTCGAGAAGCGTTTCCATTAAACAAGTTAATAGTTCATGTTCTGGTCGGTTCGGTTCGGTTCTCAGTTCTCAGTTCCCTTACTCGCCAGAGGCCCATTAATTAGCACGTCTCTAGGCTGGCCTAGAAGTCAATTAAAGTAACTACACTTATCACACAGAGACAAACTTTGTACCATCCAATAGGATTATATAATATCATAGTAAAAACTTGGAATTAGCCAATTTTTACTTGGAGTTTTGCAAAACTTTTTTAGTACCGCCTATAAGAATAATCTTTTCTTACTATAAGCAAGTAAAAAATAAAAAAAAAGTTCTCAATTTGATACGATTTTAAAGATTTCGTGATCTTTATTTAAATCGGATGTTAAGATATCGATTTGTCACTGCCAATATTTTTCCCTGTGCACACCACTAGACAATGTCAAAGTCCATCCATCTATGAATGGGAAATCCCCAGTTCACAGGGGATCGTTCCAGGTGTTATGAATTACAGGCAGTGTTTTGATTTGCTTTTTCCCCCTCGAACCACCCCGCTCACCAGTCCATAATCGCGCGTTTTTGGTTTTTTTTTTCTTTGTTGTTGTTGTATTATTTATTATTCGTATTTTTTTCGTATATTTCGCTTCGATTCGGTGCACGTTTTCGACTCGATTCGATTCGTTTTGTACGCGCGTTTTTTGACTTTTCCTCTCGTTTTCTCGTGCTTCGAGCTCCGAAGACGGTTGCCGGTACACTAAGCTCCATGGAAATCGGTCAGGTACACCTGCCCATACGCTATATGGGTAAATGGTATATGAGGAGAGGGCTGTACCCTGTGTGTGTGCGTCGTCATAATAATAAATTAAATACGTTATCAAGCGCAGAACACAATCAGCGGAGGGCAGAGCGCCGCTAACCATTGTTGGTAGTATGTACTTGGTACACGTAGAAGAATCAATCGCCAAATATTACGTATTGCCCAGGACTTATCGGCACACTGCGGAAATCTAAGCTAACCCATTTATTGATGCATTGTGAACGTCACATCAGTGATTTACCAAATCAAATTGGGGTTTCCGGTGATTTATGATTCACTCGATGGTGATCAAGTTTTGATCGTTTTTATATGGAATTTTAGGGAGTGCCTGTATCTATTTTATGATTTGCACACTTTTCAAATTCTTGTGATAAAAATTGACCTATATTTTTTCTCATTTCCTGCAGACAGAACTGGTTACAGTTAACCATAATTATTATATTATTATGGCTTTTTAATGTATTATTAAAAATGCAGTACTTTTATTTGCAAAAGGAACGCCTTTTCTCTGTGTGTAAGGCTTGATTACGTCGGAATCGTATCGGCCACTTCTTGAATCATTTGAATCACACAACGAGTTCAGATAGTGGGTACAGTGAGTGTCTGGCACAGTGGGTGACTAATTAAAGAGTTTGCACTCGGTTTTCAGTGGGACAGTAGTTCAGCTATTTACTAGATCCCCAAAATGTCGTCATGGGTAAGACTAATGGGCCTTCCATAAAAAGAAGGCAAAGAAATTTTGTATAAAAATGGCAACATAAACTTACTGATTGCTATAAGCCAGTACTAGTGATCAATTACCAGAATAGCCAAATACGTTTCAGTAGATAGGGGCAGTATATCGTTAGTCCATCCCCCAGCATGACATCATGGGTCAGGAAAGGGGTCAAGTCATGCCAGTTTGCTGTAATCCCTATTCAGAGGCATCAATGGAACTATAATATGATAATGGCATGTCGAAAACTAGATGGGCACATTGCCGAAAGTAAGGTGCTAGTTCAGTGGTAGTATATGGTAGTAGTAGTTAGGTAGGTACTTCCCCCCACATGACATCATAGATAGGTCAGGAAGTGAGGGACAGTGGGGAATAGGAATTAGTATCCTTATTTGGGGACAGTGAAATACCAGCCGATAGTCTTGTTTTCGTCCCATTGTGGCTGTTCTTTTTGTGTTGTTTGTCACGCGCCCCGAGTGGTGGAGTAGTGGACGGTAGTGCCGGCTAGTTTTGGAGACACTTTCAGAGAGAGAGAGAGAGAGAGAGAGAGAGAGTGTGGGTGCTTATCGCAGTGGGCTGAACAAACACCGACAAACACACACGGGCGTGCTCGTCTGTATTTGTGCATAGATAAGCGCCGGCAGAGCACACAATCAGCACTCGTTAATTGTGGCCACAAATGAAGTGCGAGTGCAGGTCGCACTGCAAATGCACTTCTCGCCGGGATTATGTCAATTAAAACAGTTGGGTAACCTGCTGTAGATAGCGATAAGGGCAACAAAAGGTATTTGTTCCAGTTGAAGCTCATAATCTGCATTTAATTGTGCAAGAAACCAAAAGCGTCTTCAGCTAGTCGCTTTTCAATTTACTTCAGTAATGATATTTCTTACTTAAGAAGAATACCGTCAAGATAAATGTGTGCTAAGCGATTTAATATTGTATATAAAGTGTTTATATTGGAAATTGTTTACAATCTTAAGCCTACGCTTCTTCTTATCTGTATCAGCAATTCAGAAAGTGCATCGTACGTTTTCTCAAGAGTAAAACATCAAAGTAACGCCCCTGGTCATTGCTCTTAATTTGTGTGTCCTATCAATATCTAAAAAATAAAGACTGAGCTAAGAAGACGATCTTAAGTACTCAAAAGATGGTTCGAGTACCAAATATTTGGTTAGCCTAACGTTTCCGGCAAACGGAAACAGTTCTTGTAATGGAAATACCCGATTCACAGTGTTTACTTCGCGGAATTGTCAATTCCTCTTTGCTGTCTTATTCCACAATTAAACCATTCATTCAAAAGATGTTTACATAGACTCAAATTAACACACAAAATGCATGCACATCAACATCCTGTAATGAGACGCTTTTTTCTTGTTTTTTTTTTTTTTTTTTTTTTGTTGGCTGGTGACTGTACATTGAGGGAGTGCTGGCTGGCATAAGGGTTCAACACACACCCTGCTAGGCCCGTCGGGGGGTTAAAAGGGGGTCAAACTGCCTCAGCGGGCGAAACCCTTGCTCAAGGACATTTCCCGCTGGCTATGAATATTGGATGCAGACGAAAGTCACGAGATCCCGAGTAACTTTCCAAGTTAACAGGTCACAATGCCACACGGAAAAAAAAACACAACAACACGCGAGGTCTGCAGAGACACACAATTGTGCTCGAAATAATAGCACTTTCTGTTGGAAACTATGAAAGATTCAATTGTAAATCCTTGTAATACAGATCAATACCTTGTAATACCGTTTACCTAAAATCAGACTTATAATCTTATTAGAGGTCCTGCGTATTATTAAATTTTCGAACTGAATTGATATTTATATTTTTAAGACAATATTTAATGGTCCCAGAAGTTACAAGATCATTTATTCATCGTGAATGCTATATATAGTCCTATTATTTTGCCCGCAGCTGTGCACATACATACACGGCCGAAAAAAGAAACAACGACGACTAACCGAAATGTGCTAATAGGCGGCCCAAGGGCGGCGAAAAGGGGTGGTCAGGCGCGGCCGGGGGGCGGTAGTTTAGCGGGTGGCCAACCAAGGGCGTAGACAGTTACTTCCAAAGGGGTAGTCTTTGTAGTCTAACCTAATTGACTTTGCCATTGTGTCTTTAATAAATATTTATTGATTTCGCCACTGTGGCCCCCTTAAAACAAAATCCCGGCTACGCCCTTATGGCTAACTCGATTTTTTTTACTTACCATGTTTTCCATGCCAAAACGGAGTGGGAAGAAGAAGAAGGGGAAGTTTGAATTTGGATGTTTGGGTTTCGCTGCAGGTTGCTTTTAGCGTTGTTGTTATTTGTGCGACAGGAGGCGGGGGGCGTGGCGAGGATGGGTTTTCCGCGTTTTTGGGTGTGCCGTGCCTCGAAAATTATATACTTTTTTGGCGCCTCTCTTCCCCGTCTTTCGCACCTCTCTTCCTCTCTCTCTCTCTCGTTTGCTGCCGCCGATTTGTTTGGTTTATTTTCGTATTAGAATTCCTTGTTGCTGGGCCTTGGTTGTTGTTTTTGCAGATCTCGTCTCGTCATTAATATTTGCAATTTTTATATTGGAATATATATTTATAAACTTGCTAATTTTCCTGCCCTTGCGCTCGCTCTTCACCGGTTCACGCCGCTCTCGCTCTCTCAGCGTACTTTGCACAGAAAGAAAATTAATTAAACTATTGTTGTTTGGAAAAGGCCAAACGACAGCGAGTGTTGACAACTTGGTTGGGATTGGGCCAAAGGAAAATCGATTTTCCCGCGAGCACGGCGTTATTTGTTGTATTGCAACTTTTTCACAATGCGTATCGCGGTGTGTGTGTGCGCGGTGCGGGTGTTGTGTCTGTGGCTGTGTGTGTGCGACGGCGGCGAGGCTCTTGCAACTGCAAATCACTGGGCGATTCGGCGGATAGGCGCGCACATTGCAGAGGATCGGAATCGAATTCGGATTCGGATTCTCCGGATTCGTTAAGTTTCAGCAGCCGAGTTTTCGATTTCGATTCGGTTGTTTTGGAGAGTGTTGCCAGATGAACAGTTGGCTTTCCCCCTAAAAAATCTCAACGGGATTTTGCGGTCTAGAAAATCAGTTGGCAACTCCGCCACCGCCTTAGAAAAGTGGTTGGCAACTTTGGCTTGTTGAAACGAAGTCAATTTCCAAACCATGTTAAGTACCGACTATTTGAACTCATGTTATTGTATTTTACATGTCGAATATTTATATTTTTTATATTTCACCATTTATTTCTTAATTTGTAAAATTTAACCACTTTTAAAGTAAAATAAAAAATCTATTTGTACCCTATGAGTATTTCCCCTTAAAAAATGCAGTGTTCCCAGCACGGTCGTACTTTTGTAGCGGGCTTCTCTCTCTTCTCTCAATTAAACAGAAATGTTAAGATACAAAATATTGCTGTTTTTTGTCTTAACATATCTGTTAACTTACTTATATACCAAAAATACCGAAACTGTTGAGACATAGCGCGTTCACACACCTACCGACTGATTTTTGAACAAATCTCTTATTGCTGATTGAAGCGGGAATTCAAATAATAATAATAAAGTAAATATTTATTTCTGAAAAAACTAAACAAAATATTAATTATGTTAAGATGCAAAAATCCCAAAATTTTAAGGTTTTTTGACTTAACATTTCTGTTAACGTATTTATATACCAAAAATACCAAAAGTGTTAGGACACAAACCTATCGACTGAAGCGGGAATTCAAATAATCAAGGTTGTTTATTATTGGAAAACTAAATACTTTTAAATGAACTCCTTCTAAATACGTTATTTAAATGTCTTTGAGAAAAAAATGTTTCCCCAATTTCAGAAAGGTTTAAAACCAATTAGATTTATTAGACCATCTGGTCTTTTGAATCCCTTGCTTCTCCAATAAGCTTATATATATATGAATGAATACTGCCCAATTAAAACCAAATAAACTTAAACTATTACAAATAAGTGACTCGCCTCGAAAAGCGCTCAAGATGCCAGGACATTTGGGCGCCCTCGAGGACGTGTTTTCTTTTATTCAAAATTTACATTTCGTATTTTATATATATTCTTTCTGGCGCTCGGGTTTTGCCCCAAGCACCTGTGTGTTTTCTTAAATTTAGTTTTCTCGTCACCGAAAGATCATCATAAGTTTTTGTGGGTGTGTGTGGCTGTGTCAAAGGTTACAAACATTTTTGGGGGAATATTCTCGCTTGTTTGGTGGCCAATACAATAGGCTAATAAATATTTATACATTAATTTGTTTTTCCGATTTTTTGTCGTTTTTTTTTTTGTGGTTTTTCTGCTCTGCCTTAGAATGTGAGTTTTAAATTGTGATTTAAAAGTAAAATTTAAGGGTTCCTCCTTTAAATTATGTGTACAAAAAAAAGGGTATTAAAATTATAATTAGACTTTTTCCTTTAACATAGTATTATCCAAGAAATGTATGTGTGGAGGCAGCCGATCCGAAGCCGCTCCAGCTGGATACCAGCCACTCTATGTGTCCGACTTCCACAGCTTGATGGTCTTGTCGTTCTCGAGCGCCGCGGAAGCGATGATGTTTTCCGTGGGATGGCAGGCGGTGCACAGCACGGTGTCGGTGTGTCCCTGCAGCTTCTGCACGACCTCCTTGCTCTGCAGATTCCAGATGTAGACCATGTTGTCCTCGCTGCCGCTCACGATCCACTGAAAAGCGAGAATGCACATTCAATTTAGTCGATAAACTCTGATTAGAGTACACAAATAGTATTCACCTTTCCACCCGTCACCGAGAAATTGGCGAATATGCAGTACTTCTCGTTCTTGTGGCCCGTATACGTCTTCAGGCACTTGCCCTTCGAGTAGTCCCACAGCTTGAGCGTGTTGTCCAGCGTGGCGGCCAGGATGTACTTGCCGTTGGGCGAGAACTTGACAAAGCTGACGGGCGGATTGTCGTCGTCGATCAGGGTCTTCAGGCACTGGCCGCTGGCCGTGTCCCAGATGCGGCACAGGCCGTCGTAGCTGCTGCTCACGATCAGCGAGCCGTCCCGATTGAAATGCACCGCCGAAACGGGATCCGAATGGGCGGGCAGGGTCTTCAGGCACTTGCCAGTGCGCACGTCCCAAATGCGAACGCTCTCGTCGAAGCTGCCGGAGACAATTAGATTGGACTGCGGATTGAAGTTGCAGCAGAACACATAGTTGCTGTGCCCCTTCAGGGTCTTCAGGCTCTTCCCGGTGCTCAGTTCCCAGACCTTGAGGGTCTTGTCATCGCTGCCGCTGACCAGGAGTCGCGAGTCCGAGCTCCAGGCCACATCGCTGATGCCCAGCTTGTGCCCCGAAATGGTCTTCTCGAACTTGCCATCGTAGGCTCCCCAGATTTTGATGAGTTTATCAGCGGCTAGGGGATAGAAGGTGGCGGTTTAATAGGCAGTAAGTAGTGGTGCTTATTTCTTATAAACAAAGAATTCTAAATAAATAAACATATCGATTTCAGCAGATAGCCTATTAATTCTGACTACAAAAATTGGGATTTAAAAGAAAGAAAGTATAAAATTCACTAAAGGGATAATTTAATTTAATTTTTAATGGGCCTTTAATTGAAAATACTTCCATAAATCAATCTACAGCTGTGGATGTTCCTTTGATTGCCCTTAAAAATCAACCCCTTTTTGGCAATCCAACTAATAACTATCATTAACCTAGCACTTGTGCTAAATTGGTTTGCAACTGCGTTCCCCATTCCCTTGACTTCCTTGGGCCCACTTAGTCCAGGTGGCTGGGTTCCCAGGGATCTACAAATATATATATACTCACAGGAGCTGGCCAGCCACTCGCCATTCGGACTAAACTTGACCGCCGACACCGCCTTGGTGTGCCCGGCCAGGGTGAACTTGAGCGTGTAGTTGGGCTTCACCGAGAGCGAGCTCTTGTTGGAGGCGCTGCTGTTCGAGGAGGTGGTGGCCCCCGGCTGGCCCACCGAGTTCGGCTGCAGCGAATTGGGGCCACTGGGCGCCGTGGGCAGTGGCTGCGGCGGCGGATGCACTACGCCGGGATGGCCGCCGTGGACGGCTCCGATGGGCACCATGTCCTCCTCCTCGCGTTCGGGTTCGGGATTCTGCTGATCCTAGTTAGCCTTCGCCTTTTTGCGCCGCCTTCTTGTTTATTTTGCCCGTTTTTCGGCACGCCGCACACGTGCTTCTTCTTCCTGTTGTTCCGGCTGAGGGGGGGAACGCCGCCGAGCTGGTGGCGAGTCCTCTGGCGATTGCGGTGTGCTGGGCGCTGCTCCTGTTTCCGGTGGTGCCCGGCTGCGTTCTGGTCGGCCTGCGCTTTGTTTATTTTAGCGGGCGCTTGGTTTTTTGGCTCGTTGTGCCACACGTGAAAATAATAACAATTATGGTCACTCTAATAAATAAAAAAATTTGCAGGCGCTCTCATGTGACCGTCGCGGGCCAGCGCCGAAATACCGTCGCGACCGCCATCCGGTTGAGCGTGTTTGTGCTGTTTTTGGGGACTATTGGGGGTTTTGGGGGCGTTTGGAGCCTTGGCAGGTGGTGAAGAGGTGAAGTCCTAGCCACAGGACGCGTTTCCCGCTGAAAGTGCCTGGAAAATCGAGCATAAAACTTGGCGGGTGCGAAATCGCATGCCGCTTGCCTGGCGTTGCCAGATCGTCGGGTCAATTCGCACATCTTTTTCGCGTACAGTTATATTTAAATTTATTGATTTAATATTATTTTTGTAGTATTCCTTAAATAGTTAAAAAAAAATGGTCCTGAGCAGCTAACAACCCAATAATTAATATCAGTGCACTTTCCGTCTGATAATAAAAAAAATAATTTTGGACCCAATCTTCACATTTTTGATAAGGGATACCATCATAATTTTTTGCGAAAAATGGATAAATTTAAAAATTTCCAGGTTTAAATGCCAATCGATTGGGAATTTAATAACGAGTTCAACGAGGTAGGACACTCCATATTCGGATCATTATTTCCATTTTTATGGCAAAAATACTAATGTTTTAGGGTGGAAAATATAGATTTGGTTTTCTGGTAAAAATTTGAAATTTTTCTTTATCGTTTTTTGCTGTAACTTGGACAAAAATGCTCTAAAATTAAAAAGGCGTACTGTTTTGAGCAGCTAAAAACCTAATAATTAATATCATTAAACTTTCCGTCTGATTTAAAAAAAAAATATTTGACCCAATTTTCACATTTTTTGATAAGGGGTACCATCATGATTTTTCCCAAAAAATGGCAAAATTTAAAAATTTCCAGGTTTAAATGCCAATCGATTGGGGATTTAATAACGAGTTCAGCAAGGTAGGACACTCCATATTTGGATAATTATTTCCATTTTTATGACCAAAATACTAATAATTTTTGGCTGGAAAATCAAGATTTTGATTTTTGGTACAAATTTAAAATTTTTCTTAATCGATTTTTTGCTGTAACTTGGACAAAAATGGTCCCAAAGAAGTAATAATTATTTTCTGTCGCTGATTACATTTTTTAAAAAGAGGGAACTAGAGATGGCCCAAATGGCAGCCTTGTTCGCGTCACTTATCGAGTCATTCGATAGAAAGTAGAAGAAGAAGCCACCTAAAAGGGGAAAAAAGAACAACAAAACAAAAACATTTCCCAAGATTCAACCAACTGGAGGCCACAGGACACCAAAAGGAGCAAAGGACTTGGCCAGGATGAACGGACTGCCGCCGAGCAAGCACTACAACTTGACGCACTACCAGCAGCGCTACAACTGGGACTGCGGGCTGTCCTGCATCATCATGATCCTGTCGGCGCAGCAGCGGGAGCAGCTCCTCGACAACTTTGAGGCCGTGTGCGGGGAGGAGGGCTTCGGGTCCAGCACCTGGACCATCGACCTGTGCTACCTGCTGATGCGCTACCAGGTGCGCCACGAGTACTTCACCCAGACGCTGGGCATCGATCCGAACTACGCGCAGCACACCTACTACTCCAAGATCATCGACAAGGACGAACGGCGGGTGACGCGCAAGTTCAAGGACGCCCGGGCGCACGGACTGCGCGTGGAGCAGCGCACGGTGGACATGGAGGTCATCCTGCGACATTTGGCCCGCCACGGACCCGTCATCCTGCTGACCAACGCCTCGCTGCTCACCTGCGAGGTGTGCAAGCGCAATGTCCTGGAGAAGTTCGGGTGAGTAGTGTCCCCTTCCCATTCGTTTTCCCATCCTAATCCCTGAGCCTCACACTGAAAAGCTGTTTTTCTATACCTTGCATCGCTCGAAATACACGCCGACGTGGAACCCATAGGTATGCCGGACACTATGTGGTGCTCTGTGGCTACGACATGGGCGTCCAGAAGCTCTTCTATCACAATCCCGAGGTCCACGATGGCCGTGAGTATTCCAGACACCGAACACTAGCTGGATCCTTGAACCAATTCAAGTGGAGCCACCCTAGTTCGCCCTTCAATTACGCTGCGAAATTCATTGATTTTCATTTTTGGCTGCGTTCCACAGACATTTGTCGCTGCCTCATCGAGTCCATGGACACGGCCCGTCGCGCCTACGGCACCGATGAGGATATCATTTTCATCTACGAAAAGAAAGCCACCAGCGAGTAACAAAAAAAAGAAGGATGACTGACACCTGAACAAGGAATAGGAACAGGAAGAGGAACAGGAGTACCTGCCAGTTGCCAGGTTGCCAGCGGATAAGATAGGAGGATTGGAATCTGCGCTTGTGATATTAGGAATTTAGGAGGAGAGAAGAGCATGTAAGGGGTTTTATGCCCAATTTTGTGTTAGCTCATTTGAGTTCTAAGCAAATCGCCCATTAACTAGAGAGAGATACAGAAATTGTAACAGTCGCGTTTAAAGTTTCCTGCTTAGCTATAAATTGCTATATCATAGGTTCCAACGGTCAGATTCGTATGATTTTGGGTGTTAAGATTCTTAAAACTATATACTAAATGAAAGTGCAATGAAAATATCCAATATTCTAGCGAGTAAAATGGCATATGACCCGTTACAGAAGAAGATTTAATATAAATATAACAAAATAAAGCATGATAGACTATTGTATATAAGTTTAATTAATTAAGCATTTTCCCCAATTTATTGCATTTAGGTCGAGATAGGCATTTTGATTTAAAACTCAAAAGAGCTAACACAAAACACGTCACTCAAAAAAGTTCTAAAAAGCTATTAGAGTGGTCTAGATGGTTTAAAGAAAGAGCTGCTTGGTTAACTTTGGCACAACAGTGTACTTTATTTAGGTATTGTTAGCAGTTGGTCCCCATAAAAAACAACAATTACACACACGCTTAGGTAAACTAGCCAGGCAGCTGTCTACATTATAGAGCCATAAACGATAAACGGAAAGTAATCTAAGGCCATAATATTCACTTTAACAGTGAAAGAAGTTTCAGGGAACACTATTCCTTTGGCCTTAGCTTACTTTTCGTTTGCCGACCCCAAATTAATTTCTATATTTGTTTAAAGAATACATTCCAATAAAAAGATTATTGTTCCAATTTTTTGAGACAGCGATTTGTCTCCTTAATGCGGCTTCGCCTTGTCATCCTGCTCATCCCCACAGACCGTCTTGTAGATCTGCTGCAGCTTGATGTGCGGCGCTTCCACGGGCAGGATCATTTTGCCATTCTCATCCGTGTATTTGCAATAAGGTAGCTCCGAGAAGACCTTGAATCCGTGGGAGCGGAAGATTTTCTGGGAGAAGATGCCGGTGGCATCGGCCTTCATCAGGCGGAAACCACTCTTTCTGGCCACCTCCACCGAACGCTTGACCAGCTCATTGGCAATGCCCTGGCCGCGATAACAGGAGTCCACCGAAAGAATGCGCACATCAAAAATGGACTTCACATCGAAGTGCTCGAAGAGATTGTGTTCGATATTGTGCTTGTGCAGCATCTCGAAGATTACCCGGAAATGTAAATCCTTAGTTTCCTCCAGTTTCTCCAGCGCCTTGGCCGTGTCGTCCGGTTTCAAGATGCCATTCAGGACCACGCCGGCTATTTTGCAGGCTCCCTCCTCCTTCACGTCCACAGCCATCACGCTCATCCGATCCTGTATGGCCTCAGCACAGTGCACCTCCAGAGCGGAGCAATTTATGCCATTTTGACACAAGCCGGCCGCCTTGTTGAGCGGCTCGTCGGCAAAGAAGCTGCGACGCAGATGCTCCAGCACCTGGTCACAGTGCTCCGGTCCGATCATTTTGAACTCCATCTTTGTATCGCAGCCGGCGACTAAACCTAAGCCTCACTAAACCTACGGGCGTCAACCAAGTTCTGTGTGCAGAAGAGATTGTTTAAAAATTATTAATTTTTAATGTATTCATCAAATGATAGATGGTTTTTTTAGGCATTATAATTTTAAAAATTAAAGTTATTTTATGTATTTTATGATGATAACTCAATTTCAATTAAAGAAGATTTACTTTTTTAGTTATTTTAGTTAAACATGTAGAGAAGGGGATGGTGGGTGGGTACTTTTCTCGTTTAATAAGATTCATAAACATTTCCAACTTTTCTAATTTTTCTTGGCACTTGCACATGTGCATATGGGACTCGTATGTGTGAAGGGCACTTTTCTTCTATAACTCAATTAGTCGCAACTCTCTGCCTGCCCTTTCAACTTCCAACCTTTTGTCTCTCGCTACACACTTTCCCTGTCGTTTGCGATGCTCTAATGACACGCCCCCATCGAAAGCCGCCCACAAAAGACCACCCCCTTCCCATTCTGTCCATTTAATCTTCGAAAGCGTGACAAAGGTCGTAAAACACCTTTGGTAAACCGATTTGGAGCTAGATTTCATGGAATTTACAAGTTAGTTGCACTTACTCTGTAATTTAATCAACGGGTTTGGTTGGGATAAACTGGACGGTATCGAAGGTATCGAGACTTGTTGTTTGTTTTCCTCGGAGAGGAAGAGCTGGGAAAAAATGTGTAACCTACTTGCGGGCGCTTTCAGATGCGAAATGCGACTGGAGCAGCTGGAGCAGCCGACTAAAGCGAACCACCAGCAACAGCATCCCGTTTAAACACTTCGAGAAATTAGTCCTAAAAATATATATTTCTATCAAATATTATATATTATATTATTATTGGAATTTACATTGTTCCTTATATCGTTTTGAATAAGTTAAGAGAATGGAAACATAAGATTATTTTTAACATTATATAATTGCTTTCCAGCTCCACTTGAAGGTACTCCTTTTTTTCGCTCGGTGTACGCCCTCGTGTTTGCCTCATTGCCGAAGCATGAGAAAAATTCTGTCCTTTGGGATGGGGTAAAAAATAAAGGTAGGGGTTCGCTTTGCCGCCCAACAAATGCCCTGTTGCCCTTGTTGTTGTTGTCGTCTCCTTCGAGTGACAGCCATGCGTATACGCAACGTACGCACACTCAAGCAACAGGAGTGATTGCCTGGCCGTGACTTATGCCAAAAATACAAATACGAAATACCCATACAATTGCACACAATCGAGAGTTTTCCCTCTTCTTCCATCCGAAATACCCGTAAAAATCCATCCTAAAGCCCCCCTTTTGTTGTTCGGATACGCACCAACTGTTGATTCCGCCTTTTGTGAGGTTATACCCGCCGCACGATTTATATATACGTATGCATATACATATATACGAACGTATTCGCACTTATATACCGATTTTGACTTTCCCAACGACTAGGACGTGCCCCATTAAAAATAAGGAGGGGGAAAATCCTTTGTTGAAGATTATATGCAAATTGTTGATGGAAGGCAGGACAAATATAATGGAGCTCTTATATGATAGTATCTCGTCTGTCATAAAACAAAAACCAGTTTAAATTTGGATTGATTTTTACTTGAAATTTTACTTGTTTTTATATAATATAATATAATAGTATAAAACAGCTATTTTGAAGGGAACAGATTAAATCTTTTTTTACTATATGGTATTCATGGTCTGCATGACCTCGTCTCGTTTTGGAGTCTAGACAACGCCCCCCGCACAACTGTTGCTTGACCAAAACTACCACTACATTCTGACCTTTCCTCACCTCGTAACTCCCTGCTGTGCATATTCATTACTTTAATTAATACCCCTACTTGGTTGCCACTGTGCTGTGGCCAAATGGGGCGGACACGTGTCCATTGTCGCATAATGGGTAAACTACACTAGCAAAAAAATAACTAACTAAAATAGTACATTGAAATAATAATAGTTAGTATAACCTAAGGATATAAATTATAAATAGAGCCTTCTCATGAGAGGTGTATACAAATTAATTATAATAAACATATTATTTATAAATATTAAAACTAAAATATTTCTTTCTCTGCTCAATAGCGCTTAATAGACACTATGTACATTCAAATCGGGGCACATGACGGCACAAGACGCATATTCAAATTGCGTGACTCTGCTCCGGATGGATGTAGCAGTACCCCCAACCGTAACCGGAGACCCGGAGACATCCGAATAGTCGGAGTACAAAGGTATTTCAAAGTCAGTGCCGCTGTGCGTTTATTTGCGTGTGGCAGCTATTTTTTGTGTGCCGTTTTTGACGGCCCTCCGAATATTTTGGTGCGTTATTGGATGACAATCATCTTCAATTGAAATCAATCTGCGCTAACGGTAATAAAATGGAATTGGCATCACTGCGGCACAAACCTATCAAGCTGTCAATCGGCCTATCGAGTGACTATCGAACGGGTTGAATCACTAACTGACCTTGAAAATCCTTTTGGCGTCCCATTGGAAGCCGTGGGGTATCAGGATTTTTGGTATCCTGTGCCTCAAAAGGTTTACGGTCAACCTTTCGAAATCTATTTGGCCAAGACCACCAGATTTGTATAACTTAAACATATAAATAAAAGAAAATTAACTTTTGAATTTTTACCAACAAGTGAGTTGATAACGCTCCATTTACAAAATCATTTGTAACTACATGTTGATAATCAAATCAAAAAGTTTAAACTATTTCCTACTTCCATATCTTTCATTAAAGTAATCTTTAAGTTAATTACTGACAACTTTTAATTGCTTGTTGACACATCATTACTGAGATCACTGGCTATTTTTGATCAACATTCCCATTATTTAGGAACACATAGTTTTCCGAATCTCATGAAATCCTAAAATCTTAAATCATATTAGAAGGCCGCATACCAAATTTCATATACCGAACTCTAGGAACCACCGAGTTACAGGTGTTCACGGTTCGGACATGCCTTTTATCAACGCAGACTGTGGCATTAATTGTGACAGCTGTTCCGGAACAGCTGAGGGGCCCGAATCTAATTCCGAGCCCCCAAATGGCCCCTCCGATCCGCTGCGATGCGATGCGATTCGATTCGATACCATCCCCAAGATCGTCACTCTCTCACCAGGTCGAGTCGCTCAACGAGTCTTCATTCGCTGGCCCAGTTTGTTGTCGTGCTGTTCTGCTCGCTGTTCCCTCATTTCTGTCGTCTATTTTATTTTCGTAGTGTCGCATATATTTAGTAAATATTTTGTTGTTGTTATTTATAGTTCGGACTTGGTTGGCGTGGTGCGTGTTGTATTTTTGTTTTTGTTATTTTTTTTAATTTTTTGTTTCTGAGTGGCATATTTTTGTTTGATTTCTGATGGCAGCCAAAGACCGTCTGCCCATATTTCCCTCACGTGGGTGAGTAGTTGATCCTGGCCGGGTAGTTAATCCTTGCTATACTTACCATATACATACCTCGTTCTAGAGCCCAAACGCTGATGAAATCGCGTTTGGCGGGCGCCACCAAGGGACATGGACTGCTCAAGAAGAAAGCAGATGCCCTGCAGATGCGCTTTCGTCTGATTCTGGGCAAGATCATAGAGGTGAGAGATTACTTGGGCCTACCTTGAATAAGATCCCTGTAATACCTTCGATATATTTCGCAGACCAAAACCCTGATGGGTCAGGTGATGAAGGAGGCCGCCTTCTCTTTGGCCGAGGT
This sequence comes from Drosophila prostipennis, assembly GCA_037075205.1. Classification (NCBI taxonomy): domain Eukaryota; kingdom Metazoa; phylum Arthropoda; class Insecta; order Diptera; family Drosophilidae; genus Drosophila; species Drosophila prostipennis. The sequence continues at coordinate 181,289 of JBAMCJ010003207.1, read as the reverse complement.
CAAGTTCACCACCGGGGACATCAACCAGATTGTCCTGCAGAATGTGACAAAGGCCCAGATCAAAATACGCACCAAAAAGGATAATGTGGCCGGGGTCACGCTGCCCATTTTCGAACCCTATACGGATGGCGTGGACACCTACGAGTTGGCCGGCCTGGCACGTGGTGGCCAGCAGCTGGCCAAGTTGAAGAAGAACTACCAGAGCGCAGTGCGTCTTCTCGTGGAGCTGGCCTCACTGCAGACCTCCTTTGTGACCCTCGACGATGTCATCAAGGTCACCAATCGGCGGGTCAATGCCATCGAGCACGGTGCGTTTGGGTGTCTATTCTAACAGCCTGCTCTTAAAAAGATATATCTAAGAATGTTTCTGATAAACCAATAATTCCTCTCTTTTGCAGTGATCATACCCCGCATCAACCGAACCATCGAGTACATAATCAGTGAGCTGGATGAATTGGAGCGCGAGGAGTTCTACCGACTGAAGAAGATCCAGGACAAGAAGCGTGAGGCACGCAAGGCATCCGACAAGAAACGCGAGGAGCAACGTCGCCTGGGCCAATTGGCCGAGGAGACCAAGGAGGTGCAGAATATCCTCGATGAGGACGGTGACGAAGATCTGCTCTTCTAAAATCGATACCAGATCCATTATTCCCAACCTACACATACACCAACCACCTGCTGCTACACCTGACGAACCCAATCACTCAACTCTGCTACCTCACTACCCATCAAAAGACCACCTCTCTGTTTTTCATTGTTGTCGTTCGTTGTGATCCGGATGTTGTACCACTTGTCGTTCTTGGAAATACAATCCGTAATCGTAACCTCTGTGATCGCTATGTTTTGTGGTTTCAATTGTCAATTGGCTGCCGTGTATTTGCACTGTAGAAAAAAAATTAAGTATACGCAGAATCGGGAAAAATATTAAGTATACGTTTGGTAAAGCTGGAACTACAAGAATTCTTTCTAATTCTAATTATAATATAAGGCATCAGTTTTTAAAAGTTTTTAAGTCCAGGCATCAAAAATATTATATTATAAAGAATACGTGGCAAAAAGTAAGAAAAAACACAAAGTAGCGACGAACAATATTAAGTTTATATGGAATGAAAAAGCTTTCAAAAGAGGCACCTAAAATACATTGCGAAATTTGGAAGCTGAATTCCTAAATTACTCTAGAATGCGCAGCATTAAAAAAAGATTTATATTGGAAAATCCGAAGCGTATTTTAAGAATTGCCTTGGGTATTAAGTTCAGTTATTCTGCAGCTAAAAAAAGCCTTAACTAAGGAAATTATTTAAAATTTAGAAAAAATATTTACATTTACATTCATATTTTCATAATTCTGAAAAAATTTATATTTTTCAACATTTTTTTCGAGTGATTGTTTTTTTTTTGCTCTTATAGGAAAAGATATTCTGATCCAACATTCTAATAAACTTTAAATAGGTTTTCAATATGCAAGCATGTATGTCAATAGTAATTAGTGGCCTAATTTGGATTTTATTGAGACAACTTATAATAGTCGTAGCTTCGAAAGTTACAAGTAGTGTCTCAATTGATGTATTGCTATATATTTCACTTGAGGTTATTTTTATAGGGTATCCACAACTTTGATTATTGTGATGTTGCATTTTCCACACAAGCTTCTCTTTAATATTCATTTGATGGCCCATCAAATCGTCCGATTAAGCTGCTTATGAGCCAAAATTGCCAATTTAGCTATGCCAATTTTGGGATTCACGAGCGGCACGTGCCGATCAAAGAGCGCTAAACTTAAATGATCTCGGACCTGATCCAAAATCAAGATGAAGAAAGTAGACAACCGACTTGAGTTTAGTATATGTATGCATATAAAATCATGTTTATTCATTTTCCATTTAGCCTTATACACGTAATAGTTTGCCATTGACCACTGGGTGTTCTGGTTTTAAGGTTCCCTCTCTTAAATTCGGCTTGAATTCTTAGTTTTGAAAATTGCGTGAAGCGTGAAAAGGAAACCGAAAAAACAAATGAAAACGAACGCGGTTTCACACACAAAATATTCCATTTAAAAATGCACAGTAAGCTTAAAGTTAAGGTGAATATTCCATATTCGCCCTGATCAGAGATCAGATGATGTGACATAATGATACGTTCAATTTCCGTTTGATTCTGTTTTGTTCCTCTTTACCATTCCAAGTGCTTTGTACTCTCTTTGCGTGTGTATACATAATACATGTATATATGTATATTCAATATACGATCTGTGCTCCGACATTTCTATCAGGTTTCTCTTTTTGCATGCGACAGTGTAAATACCAAGTATGTAAATATGTTTTCTTTATGCTTTATGTAAATACCGTTACATTTATGTATATTGAGCTTATTTAAAAAAAAGATTAACAATTACATTCATCAATACACCTATTACACATTTTCTTTAAATGTATATGCAAAAAAAAATTGTGATCCAACATTTTGTTGGTAAATATACAAAAATATTGGATATATGTAGTTATGTATATTGATCGATATTTATTCTATATATATCGAAACTTATCGCGGTATAATCGAAGCCGCTGCATACAAAAAAACGTGCATACTTTTCAGCTCATTAGTTTAGTTTAGTACAGTTGCGCTTGCAAGTGCTAGGCTAGGCTCTTCCTTTCCCTCTCTTTCTTTTCCACATATATCCGTTGGAAACCGAAAGAGAGAGGGAGATGGAGTAACAGGGTGTGTGTGAGAGGGACATAGAGATCGAGATGCTTTAGGCTTTCGGCATTTGATGACTTTTTGCAATCGCTTTGGCTTTGGCCTTCGATTTTGTTATCGTTGCGATTGTTGCAATTGTTGCTATTGTTGTTTTGGCTGCTGCTGCGGTTGTTGTTGTTGTGGTTATTGTTGTTGCTACCGCTGCCAGCGTCGACGTCGGCGGCAATTGTGACGTCATAAATATTTGTTGCGTCTTTTGCGAACCTGGCATCACACATTTGTCCTGCAAACGAAAAGCGGGAGAAAAGAAATCGAAAGTCCGGAAAGAGTGCCGCATTTTTTGGGTGGGAAACAAAGACGGGAGATAAGCCGGAAAGAAATTTTTATTCATTTTGTGTCTTTGACTGCGGACCCCATTAGTTTAATACTGATCGTGGCAAAGTTTTTCGTTGCAAAACAAAGCGCAGCTAGCAAAATTCAAGGCAGTGACTGAGAACGTGATCGATCGTGACTGGCAGTGTGACCAGCTTGAAATCATAAAGTACAGTCTGTTAAAAGCATAAAGTGTCGTACAAGGTTTCATGAGTTTTTTATTTTATAATATTTTAATTAAATAATTTAAAGTATGGCATATACAAAACCAAATCATACAAATAAATTAGTTAAATATATATATAAAAAATGATAACAGGTGATAAATAACATTAAACATAAAAATAGCAATAAAATAATAAAAGGTTTATTAAATCTAGTTTTAGTTTCTTTAGCTATAAAATAGAAAACAATAAATTCAGCTTAAAATCGAGAATATGTTGTCCGTCAGTTCATCTTCAAAATTATATAGTTCACATAGCTAAAAATTATTAATTTTAATATTTGATCACACTGCAAAGTAACGAATATTTCAATCTAGTTTTTAAAAATGAATAGAAGTAAAAAACATGCCGCTCAAGTTTTGCTGAAAAATTCATCAAGTAATAACCGTGTGCGAGTGTTTTTGAGTGTATTTGCGTGTCCAGAACAGAATGTGGCGCTATTAGAAATTTATTGTCATCAGATATATTAAGTAGAAATGTTAAGGTAAGTTTAATTTGGCTCAGGATTAGTCGAATTTGGACTTGGGGTTCAAAGCTCTCGAGGAAGGATCGGATCTGTCCTACATGAAGTAATATATACACATAATTACACTGGACGCAAGAAAGGCAAGCCAAAATTAGGATTGGGATAATGACAATGAAATGGGTATAGAAACAGAAAGTAAGGACTTAAAACCTCTATAGATTTTATAACGCATAGTTCAAAGCTTTAAGTTAGAAAGTTAAGTTAAATTATTATATTATGGATTAGGTTAAGTAAAAAATCAAGGACTGGCATATTTTCTAGGAATTTTAAATGTTTTTTTTTTTTTTTAGTTTTGGCTTGATATTCTTGAAGGGAGATGAAGGGAAAAGGTCATAAAGATGCAGTTGGAATTTTTTTTAGGGGAAATTTCCGTTTTGATGGATGGGTGCTGACTACTGTGGTTGTGGGCTATATGGCGTTGGCTACTTCTACGGCTATTTGGCTACGTCTCTATGGCTACATCTACGGCTAGTTTTTTTTTTGGGCTACTGCTCTGACAACTCAAATACAACTGACTCGGGTGGCACGGATGACGCTGACGGTACTCTCAGTACCTTTTGACCCCGAAAGCAGATGCCCATTATCCACTTGGAGCCGCGATTCCGAGATCCCGTGCTCCCGCTGCCCGATTCCTTGCTGTGAATGCGCGAGATGGCCGGATCGGGACTGGGATCCGTTTCCGCATCCGCCTTCTCCACCCGATCCTTGCTCTTTTCCCGCGCCTTGTTTTGGAGGCGGGGTATCAATCGCTGGCGCTGTTGGGGCTCGTGGATCATCACAATGCTGGCGCTGCTCGGCTTCCTTCCATTTAGCCTTTTGTGCGGCGGTGATATTCTGTGGGTGATATTTTGATTTTTTTCGCAGTAGTACCAATTGGGGTTAAAAACACTGCCGACGACCTACCGCTTTCCGGTGGCCGATGGATCGCCCGCCGGCTGCACTGCATCCGTATCCGGTGCCGTGTTGTAGGCACCCGAGTACATGGACGCCCTCTTGGGCGCCCACTCCGGATGACCACGAACCGACAGCTGGGTGGCCAGACTCTTCAGCAGCACTGCGCGGACCTGGAATGACGGAAATATAATATTTTGGATATTTTATAAAAACATTTAAAACACTTGAGGGTGAGGGAAATCACTGAAGTAATGGAAACGCTTTTAAAGGTGCCCAAAAGTATGCAAGCATATTTTTTTTTTGGTTCTTTGGGTCCCAAAATCTTTAGCTTACCTCGCCGTTTAGAAAGCAATAGATGAGTGCTATAAAAAATCCCTGGAACGAGGTGAGAAAGTGGGTGACATACGACCAGACCGCAAAATTCGTAGCCGTTTTCAGGGGAGCCATCTGGTGCAGTATATTGGTAATACCCAAAAGTGGTAGTAGGACTATCGCTGCTCTAACGGCTTTTCTGGTCTGTTCTATATCGCTGGCCTGCGATTGGCGCAACTTCATCACGAGCACCCGGATGATATTAACCAGGAAACAAAAATTCAGCTGCAAACAAACCGCTTAATTTAGGTTTTCAGTTCTATGGTAATTTATAGGATAACTAACCAGTATAACCGCTAGTCGAGGTCCTTCGAGGATCCAGTAGTAGGGTGTGAGATTATAGTTCCACAAGCACTCGCCCAGCGAAGTGTCCATATACATCACGGTGCATCTCGCCCAAACGGTGGTCATCAAAATGGGAAACCCCCAGCCGAGTCGCGAGAAGAACTTGAGGGGAAAGCTGCCCTGGAAAACGGCCACCGTCACCATATTGTGCAGGTAGAGGCCCTCGATGAACATCCACATGAACATGGCGGTGCGGGCGTACTCCAGAAGTACATACGAGGCCTCACACAAATAGGGCTGTATATAAATGCAATAATATAAATAATAAGTCAAAATTAGTTAATAAATTGAGAGTTCGTAATTTTCTATAGATCATAGATCTATATAGTATAAAGAAAAAGTAAAAATACAGTTTTATTGTGTTTATCAATACCTATGGAAATGTAGAAGAAATTTTTCGAATCGGACCATTCGTTAAAAAGTTATGCGCGATCAAAGTTTTATATATCCATCTCCATCGCACTCCCTTTACTTTAGAAACGGGTATCTGATAGTCGGGGAACCCGACTATAGCGTTCTCTCTTGCTTTACCCTCTGCTTTATAGATTTATGTATTTGATTTTTTATTTTTCTAGGATCTGAATCATATTAATCCCCTTAATCCCCAAAACCTACCGTGTTTTCAATGACGGAGAGGCTCGTGTTGGTGGCAGCCTCCTTGTTTCCCCGCCGGTACTGATCCAAATACAAGGTCAGCCGGATGATCACCTGCAGCACCATGGCGACGAAGAGGTTCTTGTGGATCTTGGTGCGATTGTTCCGCAGGGAGCGGAATGTGCAGAAGATCAGCAGAGAAACAATCAGGGCGAACAGGGAGAGACAGAGGCCCACGATCTCCAGGGTTCTAGTCTTCCAGGCTATGTCTATGTAGAGCTGTAAAATATTACATAAAATAAAGAATAATAATTTGGAATTTTTACGATACTATTGGCCATATTAACATTATCAACTCACATCGAAGTTCGTGCTGCCCATCTGCTCCATGAGGCGGATAATCTCCGGCTTGTAGCACGGCCCGTAATCCGTCCATCCTGGCGGGCTCACCTCGGTGGCATTTGGCCTGCTGCCCCATCGGCCGTCCAACTCGCACTTTCGGATGGCGAATTCTGCAAATCGAAAAGGAGGCGGAGGGGGATTGGCGGATTAATGACTGTAATCGAACTGTGACAGACTGACTGACAAGTGCAATTATGCCAATCGAATGGGCGACCTCGTCCAGCTGAAAAGATTGGGGCTAAAAATCTAGACACGGCCCGGGAAAATGAGGCCAGGGAAATTATGCACTCGAAGAATATATGAACCTGTTCTTTTTGGAATTGGTTTTTTATTAAAGTAGTTAAAAACATGAATTAAAAGATATGTTTTCCATAAACATTATTTTTTAGTGATTTATTAAATGTTGGTTTTCTAATATCAATGTGTTTAGAATTATGAATTTCAAGACCATTCAGTTTTTTTTATAATCTCTCTAATTAAATCTCTATGAACCGTGACATCAAAAATGTTCAACTTAAGAACGGAAATCACCACCCGAATTTTGTCAGTGTCTATGGTTATTAAATACCAATTCCCCTTTGGCTAGCATATCGCTGGGGTCGTAACCATTTCGGATCGTAATTAAGCAATCGATTGGCTGGTGTTTTAAACCTTGTTAAACGGGCGAAGCTCAGCTGAAGGTATGAACATGGAACACCTGGACAACAGGACCTGCCCCCTCTGGCATAGCCTATTGGCCACGCCCACTTTCGGCCCAGTTTCGTGGTGACCTCGTCGGGATATACAATATCGGATATAGAGGGTTAAACGGGGGGCCGGACCGGTTGGGAGTGCGGTTGAATGGACGCGTCAGTCATGCATGTAAATATTGACATCCTTTCGATGAATACGAAATCAAGTAATTGTTTGCCGTGCAGCACTTGAACGGATTCCCAGCTAATGATCCGTATAATTGTGACCGCCAGATATGGAATTTGGATGGCATAATAACCGCAGGTTGTGTCTTGTGAACTTTAATCAGGCGACAAAAGTCAGAGAGCCGATTGGATGGGCAATAAATTTAACAAAGAACGATTTGTGTCTTGAAATTCGCCTATTTCTTCACCATTTTTTTGCATTTTCCAGTAACTTTGCTTAAATACTTACTGCGCGTATCTACGCCATGAAAGCCGGCAGGACAATTCATTCGTGCAAGGACTCCAGCTGGGGTGGGTGGCCAGCAGAGCAATGTGTCCCAGGTCCAGTTGCAGTAGAGACCTGTTCACAAAAATAGAGAAAATAAAGAGAATTCATATATTGGCTGTGTGGACAAATAAAAGCATCAGATTTAACTTGATTTTCACAGGTACAAATTAATTGCTGTATACTTTTTAACGCCCTATTATAGCTAGATCATTGCCTGCGGTCACAAGCCTATCTGGCATTGGTCACACGTCGATTCTTCTGTGTGTCGCTATCCGCATTATAGGCACTCGTGTTGTTTACGTTTAAATGTGTTTGTAAATGGAACCCCTAATTTAATGACTCCCCGGCGCTCACCTGTTTGTGGTAGGGTGTAATTGACAAAAAGCGCCGAGCAGTTCTCGAAATTGGTGGCCGCCGCCGAGGCGAGCGTTGAATTCCATGGCGCGCTGACGTTGAGATTACCGAGGACCTGATCCGGATCCGAGTCGGGCAGGACAGTGTCCATAACCGTGGGCTCCAGGGCCATCTTGGCCACACTGGCAACTCCATCGAGGACGTAGTTTCCCGGCGATTCCGTTGTCGTTGTCGAATCGAAGTTGAAATCGTGCAGGATTGGCACTCGTCCGGTCGGCAGGTTTTGCGAGGATGTCGGCTCCAGCATGGATTTGGATTCGAATGTTGCTCCCGATGACGACGCAGATGAGGCTGATGGGGATCCCGATGGGGATCCTGACGAGCTGGACTGGCGCAGCAAGCGGGCGAAGCGCTGGGCGGAAATACCACCTCCGGAGTCGAGGATGTTCGACAGGAGGGTCATTTTGCCATCGACCTCATAGTGAAAATGCTAAAAAAACGAATAGTCTTTGTTAAAAACAAATGTATATTTTTTCATTATACCCTCATCATGATTTTTTGCGAAAAATGGCAAAAAAATAAAATGTCCAGGTTTAAATGCCAATCGATTTGAAATTTAATAACGAGTTCAGAAAGGTATGACAATCCATATTTGGATCAATATTTCCTTTGTTTCAGCGAAAAACCTGTTTGGTTTTTTTTGAAATTCGGCATTTTGGTGTCTGAAAAAAATCTGAATTTTTTTCGGTTTTTTTGCTAAAACTTGGCCAAAAATGGTCCAACACCAAAAAGACATACTGTTTTGAACAGCTTACAACTTAATACATAAATTTATGACATTCTCAGTGTGACTTTGAAAAAATAAAATTTTCGCCATTTTTCACATTTTTTATAAGGGGTTACATCATGATTTTTTGCGAAAAATGGCAAAAAAATAAAATGTCCAGGTTTAAATGCCAATCGATTGGAAATTTGATAACGAGCTCAGAAAGGTATGACAATCCATATTTGGATCAATATTTCCATTGTTTCGGCCAAAAAACCAATACTTTTTTTGTGGAAAATTGGGATTTAGGTTTTTGTTTGTTTGCTGTAACTTGGAAAAAAATGGTCTTACACCAGAAATACATACTGCTTTAAACAGATTACAATATAAAATGTAATAACGAGTTAAGAAAGGTTGATTGTTGTAAAATGGATAGGAATGATCTGCAGGGGTATATAAGCTTCAGCTGGCCGAAGCTAGCTTCCTTTATTGTTTATTTATATTGTTTACAACACTATAAGGATTTCAAATCCCACATAATTTCCTCCGACTAGATTCCTACTTCCTTTACTTAAACTATAACTATATGGAACTATAATCCCTAACAATCTAAGATTGAAATTTCCCGAAGAGCTGTTAATCGGATTAACTTGCTAGCTAATTTCCGGGTAATTCCCCTACCAAGAACTTTGCTCTATTCAATCTACGACGTGAATGCGACCTTTGTCTTTGGGTATTAGCATATACGAACGACGGTACATGTATGAAACCTGTGTGCATGCACTGGATGCAATTGGAAATTGATCTCTTCCCAGCTCCGTTGCCGTTCCCGTTCCCCGTTTCCGCTCACATTCCCCATACGCCCCGTTATCCGGGGTCAGAATTAATTGAAAGCTTATCGCACAATGAGACATCCAAGGGGCTCCTTTGTTTACCGGATCTTAGCATCGTTGGCAGAGTGCCCGTTGTTAACGCAGTTTATGATTGCCCCCTAATAAATACGGGGCTTATTTATAGCATCGCTGCACCGGAGTGCAAACATCACGGCACATCAGCCCACACATCACATCGCAGCATTTTCCATCCATATATGTAGGTACACATATCATTGGCATTCCCAAGCGAATTCGAATTCGCATTCGTATCACCCACATCGCACCGATTGCCGGGATTATGTCTGGTGAAATGGCAAATGGCCAGGAGCAGATGCAGATACAGATGCACGTCGAAAAGAAAGCAGCTGATGTCAATTTGGTAAGCGAGTATTTTCACTTTTCATAACATTTTGATGGCTGAATAATAATAAAGGTAGTGCATTTAACACTGCTTGCTGGTATTATTGTATTATAAATCATAAAAACATATCTAAATAGGATCATCACATTTTTCTTTCCGTGTATGGGTTGTGTGTGGCATTCCAATGAGTTGCATTTTCCTTTTTTCCAATTCAAGGCAGCACATCTCATGTTCCTGTTTTTTTCAGAGCAATGTAATCTCTGCTAAAGCAACAGATTAAAAAAAGCCAGCTAACACCCTTTATTAAAGACCGAAGAACCATTCTTAAAAATGGCTTGTATAAGAAAATATAAAATAATTATTTGGAAAAAAAAACAACTTTATTTTCAAATCCTTTTTCCTATTTATGTTGATGCAAGTCTGTGGGAGGAAATGCTTTGAAAATCATTACTTGTTCATCATTAGTGCCCCATTTTCTCGAGAACAAGATTTCTTGCTGAAATAAATATAAAGCCATTTTAATGGTGGAATTACATTTCTTGCTTCTCCGCCATTTGTCGCCAAGGCTAAACGGAATGTAAATTACTTCAATGATAATGACATAACAAATTATGATTTCTTCTTGTCTTGGTTTCGTACCAAACAGGAAGAATGGCACAGGATCCACATGGTTGTTTTTTGCTATTTATTTTTTGTTTTTTTTTTTCTGTGGTCCAGAGCGGGGGAACCCAAGAGCCACATGCCGTTCCTTTCCGGAATTGCGTAAACAAGCCATCCGGAGGACGGTCGTCGCCCAAACGCTCAAAAGTGCCCAAAGTTGTTGATGTTGCTAAGCTGCCCCGAAAATGCCTTTGAGTGCATTTTATATAATTTCATAAGAATTTCAATTTCGCCAGTAGTCGCTGCTTACATATGCATGCAGGATATACATATAGTATATATAGTATGGCACAGCCCACATTCTCCATCCCTGGAGGCATTCCTCCGGCTTTGTCCTGCTCAATATTTGGGTTGCATAAAGCCAAAGATATAGTGCACCAGGAAAAAAAAAATATATTTATGGAATATATTTATCAAAATTTTAAGTTATGAGATTATACCATTTAATTATGGTACCTACAACAAATCTAAAAATATTTTAGATAAATTGAAAAGTAAGTAAGAAATGTAGATTTATTTTCTTTCAATATAATTTAAGTTAATGAAAAATAATATTATAAAATATTATGTTCAGAATTCAGAATTTTGTATATTTCAATTTTAATAATTATATAAATATTTCATTAAGAAAGCCTTTTCCTTGAATTTTTCCCTCTGTGGGACCTTGATTCCGCTTATTTGGAACGCTCATGCTAAGTACTCGCTTTGGCGATACTAATCGATACTTATCGCAGCAGCGGACTGATTCTGAGCGCGTTCGTAATTAAGCTAACTAAGCGCAAAAGCCTCTCCAAAGTCATCTGAAAAGCCGGGCGAGAGGACCAAAGGATTTGGATTGGTTTGGATAACTAACTGGATGCTGGCTGCTGGCTGCTGAATCCAGCTCCTTCGCATTTCCACATTTCCACATTTCCAAGCAGACGAGCACCGCAGACGGCAGACTGTGATTTGGGTCACTTGGCAGCAGTTGCAGCGGGTTAAAGTGCGGTGCCCAGGGGTTAAGGGGTGGTTGGTTCGTAGCTCAAGGGACCCGATTAAATACTTGTGTAATTTAAAGTTAGCCCCAGCAGAGGAAAAAGCTTTCAAAAGGCTTTAATTAAATAAAATAAATAATTACCTTATTAAAAAAAAGGAGAATGTATAACAAAATATATTTTCGACGAAAAAAATATTTTTTTAATAGAGGAATCAAAAATCAAAATTTTTCTTAAAAATACAAAGCATTTCATTAAATTTTGAGAAGTAAGTTTATTAAACAATTTCTTATATTTATATATTTATATATATATTTACGCCCTTGGCATATTTTTCCCCGTTCCTAAGCAATTTAATTTCGGTCTCACTTTGTTTACAATTTCACGCCCAACATGCTGGGGTCATTTTAATAATTAATCAACTTTCTTATTGAACACTCAGTAATTCAATTATTTAACACGCATCGCAATGCTCCAAATAAGTTGTCAATGCCATTTGGATAGGCAGGAAAACAATCAAGGATTTATGTGGATTCCAATTCCAATTCGATATGCGAACGGAGCTTTAAAAGTGCAATCAACAATCGGCCATCAACAGCATTAAAAAGTAATTTTAACTGACGTCGCTCGACTTGAAAATTGGGTTGATGATTGAGCCCCAAATAATGGGCGTGCCCTTTTAGCCGATCGATTGTTTTAACATTTTCATCGCCCAAAGTGCAGTTGTAGATTTCTTTTCTTTTTTTTTGCGCCAAGACTTTGTGTTTTTCTTTCTCGTAGGCCCGGAAAAATCGGAGAACCCAGGGAAACCCATCTGCAGGCGTTGGGGCGTGTTTTTCGTATATTTCTTTGCCATAATTATGGGCAAAAAATGAAAATGAAAGAAAATGAATCTCAAGAGCTCCCATTCAGAGAGACGAAATGCATTGAATGGGCCAATGCTCGCTAACAAAAGGCTGGTGGGAAAAGTGGTGAAATGTGGGCGGCCAGCTGATGAAAAGTGGGTGGCGAATGGAAAATGGTGGGTAGGCTTGGTTAGGCGGGTAGCGAAGCTATTTGAAAAGTTTTTCGCGCTATTTGACAAGCCAAAAGACTTTTCACTGCGGGATTTCTTTAGCCCCGTGTTGCCATAGTAAGTACAGTGCGGTTGAGGAGTGTAAAACAAATTAAATTAGCATTAACTAAGTAATAATTAAAGAATAATTAGGTGCTATAATAAAATACATTTATGTAAATGCTGTAAATAAAAAAGGTGATTTAATAAAAAGGAGTATTTAACTAAGTAGTAATTAAAGATTAAGTTTGTATTATAATATAATACATTTATATATGCTGTAAATAAAAAAGGTGATTTAATAAACAGGAGTATTTAAATGCAGAACTTATCAAGCAAATCGAATTATCTTTATTTAATCATTTGCTTTTTAACCCGCATTAAAAGCTTTTTCCACTCAAAATCGCTAAAATTTATTCCTAATAAAATAAGTATTATATCAAGATTGGCTCAAAAACAATGGACATTTGAAAACAATTTAATTTTATTTATTTTTTTTGGCAGCTAATTAATGTCGGTCTGCCTTTGTTTGTGCCAATTAAGGTGCCACAAAGGATTCTCTAATTGCAAGAGCGGCCAATCTAAATTACTTATCTTGCATTTCTGTATTTATTTGCATCTCCTTTTTTTTGTTGTTGCTGTTGCGAAACGCACTGTAGTCTGTGGATCCGGGCCAATTAAGTCGCAACAAAGGATTTTCCAATTGAAAGTTTGGGCAAATGTTTAAACAGCAGCGAAATGAATCTTAAATTTAAGGGATTTCCCAGGGAAAAGTGAGAGGCCAGACAAGTGGCCACATTAAAAGGCGATTCCATTTGGGGGTTCGGGGTTCGGGGATCGGGGGTCGGGGGTCACGGTTACATCACCTTTTGGCCAGAATCTTGGGGCATCCCAAAAGTGGGTGGTCCTTTGCTTTTGTCACCGCAGGACATTTGCCGCTTGGCTGAGCCACTGCAGCTGCTTATACAATTTGGCATTGAAACTGCCACTGTTTGCCGTTGGTTACACAGAGAGAAAATAGGTAAAACTACCAAAACTATACCAGAAATTACATTCCATTAAAGGAAAATGCAAAGGAAATCCACTTTATATTTTCTGCAATCCATTGGAAACTTTTCCATACATTTTCTTTCAGTGCAACCAGCTGCTAAAGCAGTTTTTGTTCTCCACAGTTTTGTTTTTCCTTCACATCTTGGATCGATGCAAGTGTCCTGGTTACGGGCTTGTAATTGAATAACTAAAGAAAACTCACCAAAAAAGGGGAATTTCTAAAGGGACGAAATTCTAATGAATGAACGAGAATCCCGGCTTTCGCCTCGCCGATTTCAATGTTGATATTTTATATTGAAATCCATTTGACAGGCCGAACAGATTTTGACAGCTCGTCAAGTTGTTTTGTGCGGCCTTATGCATTGAATGCCATCGAGCTTCTTGTGCCTCGCACAGATTTTCCATTTTCCCCCCCGTTCGTCAGAATCAGAATCAGAATTTTCCGTACTATGTGAATGTGTGTGAGTGTGTGTGTGCAACTGTTGCATTACTGATTACGCTATTGCTGTGCAATTTGCCAGATTGACACTCTATAAATCAATATCATTGGGACAGGACAGAAAACGTGCCGGCCTAGCAGCACTTACTGCCATTTGTACATTTGTTGGCACTGCCAGTCACAGTGGCCATAATAAATAAAGGTAAATAGAGTGTGTTCACTGTACCAACCGTACCCCGGATCCAGTGTCAGGTTCACTGTCAATGCCGCACGGCGAATACGATTGCATATACTTATTTAAGATAACACAGGCAAAGGAGTATAATACACCGCTACAAAAAAGTGTAAGACATTGTATTTGCGTAGAAGAAATCACGAATTAAATTAATATCAAAATCAAGGCTGCCATTTCTAGCCTTTTTCAGGACAGATCCATTAATAATTTTATAGATTTAGCCAGAAAAGCTCCATCAAACACTTATTTTCCGGAAATTTGTCCCTATATCAAGTGTTCTGTATTTAAACAAATATTGTAATTTATTGTTTTTGCGTTTTTTTCAACATTTATCCATTTTTTGTTGGCAGCACTGATCAAAATAAATCATAAAAATAATTTTATTAAAATATTTTCAATATTAAGCTAAAATTATTGAATAGGGAAAATACAATGAGAAACTAATCACTGTTTTCTCCGAGTGTTCATGGCCAACAAAAGACGCTCAAATGGCACGACATGAATTAAACATTCTCAATGGATTACTGTCTTCAGCAATGGACAGCCATTCGATGCAATTTTGTGGCGGCTTTTTCAAAAGGGGAATATCGAGGCCACAAAAGAGTTTACCACTTTGTTTAATCGCTGCCCCATTTTGCTTTTCAATTTGTGTTTATTCTCAAATCATTTAAATGACAATTGAACTTAAGTGGCTGACAATACCAGAAAATTCTCTTTTACGACCAGCTGACATTTTCTACACCATTTGGTGTAAATGGTGTCTATGAGATTATATGGGGGTATTTATTTAATTGAAGGTTTCGTAATTTAGCTACTCAAATTTTCATAAATTTCAGTATCAAATCAAAGATAAAAAATAATTGGAGCTTACTTTTGTTTCATAACTGCAAATACTTCACTTGTGCGTCACTTGCTGGGCCTTTCTAAATATATTGTGTATTTATATCTTTAATGGCACAAGTACTCATATTATGCAATTCGCTCGGCGCCCAGGAGTTCACTGACCAACCCAAATAAGGATGAGACTTACGCAAACAGCTTACGTAAAACACCGGCTGAAATATTCGTTACAGCGTTACTCAATAATAAGCTAGTTACATAATGTTTATTCAAATTTGCAGAGCTTTAACGGGCACCTGTTGATAGCCCAACCTCTGAACCTGTGAACCCCAGGAAGCCCGGGTTCCCTACCTCCTGCAAAAAACCCATCCAATCATCGGTATGGTTGGGGAACGCACAGTACACTGCAGAAAAATTAAACAAACAAAAAAAAACAATAAAAAATATTTTTTTGTTTAGGAAAATCTATTATTTAATTAAATGATTGTATAGATAACTATAATTTACCAGTGGGTTAGAAATAAAACTATCTTAAATAGACCAAAATATATAACCAAATAAATCAAATAGTCCACTACAGTTTTTTATACCATTTAAAGTGTTTTAAGGCGGACTTATTTAAACCAACTTTTTTTTTGTATTTGAGTACGATTTATTTAGACTTCTAAAATTAAGAAATTCGAAGAGTGTAGGGACATCCAAGGTTCGTCGCTTGTTTGCTCTCGTTCACCTCGACGTTTTGTGGCCCAGGGTGCTGGCAGATTGGCAGCGCGGCAGTGGCCCCAAATTGGCTGCCTGGCAGCCCACAAGCCCACCCAGCCGACCAGCCCCACCCACTGCCGCTTAACCCACCCCTCTAAGCTCTGGCCACGAAGGAAATTCTTTACTCGTTAGCCCGGCACAAGTCGCAGCCAGACCTTGACAACGAGGCAACAGGATCTGAGCGGCTCTGGCGCTTTTTTTCCACCCAAAACCCCTACCTATAGGTATGCACACAAAAGAACAAATTAGACATCGAGTTTCTAGAATTTAAAATGTATTTTTCCTCTTGATTCAGCTAAAGTCAAGCAATTTTTAAATAATTTAAGGTCGCACTATTAGTTTTTTATATGATATCCAGAACTACCTGGTCACACTACTTACGAATTTATTTTATTTCGATTTAATTCTAATCAATTTGTATTCTTTCAAAGTAATATATTGCCTGCTTTAGGGTTACACCAAGAGAAATATTAGAATTAAATTAATTATTATTTTATTTTATTATTTAACTTTTTCCCAGTGCAGCTTTGTTGTATTTTTATATATTTGGCAGTCTGCCAGAATAATTCTCGTAACTCTCGTTTTGGTTCGTTGGCTGATTGTTGTGGTCGCCTGCTTTTCTGCTTTCCTGCTCCTCCGCTTTTCAGCTTTCCTGCACCGCCGACTATCCGTGAACCTGGTTCTATATATCTATACATCTATATATCTGCAGATGTGTCTTCACAGTTCCCTCGGTTCGTTTATCTGCCCCAGCGGTTTGCATTCGCGTTTCGAATGACATAAAAATAATGATTCGCTCCTAATTGTTCGCAATACAATTATGCATAATTATGTTGTTGTTATACCGCCAATCCATTTTCGGCCCCTCTTTTATTATCATAAAATGTCGTTATTATTATTGTTTTACGGTCCCGGCCCTTTCATCTATCGGTGGCCAGAAAAAACGAGGCTTTATGGGTTTGATTTGTTATATGAACAGCCGTATGATTTGGTTCAGAGATGTGAAGTGCCAAGAATAATGTGTGAAGAACTGCTCAATTTTTCCCTTATGAGATGATTATTTTCTGAGTAAATTGATTCTGGAGTTGATGAGTTGAGTTCAATACTTTTTCCACTGCATTTTATAATAGATGAATAAGGAAAATATAAAATACACTTTTCTAATTGTAAACAGCTTCAAAACCAAGGCGCGATTTCGTGCCATTCATAACAGGCTGTCCAAACAGATGGATGTGGAGCAAACGAGTGGAATGTGCTTGTGTGTGGGCACTGAAAAAATATCTTGGCTAGTTAATTTTATAGAATTAATAATTTTAAAATTTAGTGTTGGATTTTAAATAGATATTTAATATATGCTAACTTTTTCGCCCTTTGAAAATGTTAAAAATTATTAAGAATTAAAATATGATCCCATATAGTGTGACCAGATAATTTTGTATATTACTTAAAACTTTCAGTGTGACCTTAAAACATTTAGAAATGCATCTTCTTACGCAGAAATGACAGTTTAATACCTCTATCTCAACTGGTTCAGAAACTGCTTACTGCCTTGTTTTTTCTCCAGTGATGTTTCGACAGCTCGAATTCAATCAGTGCAGATGGCATACAAAATAACCATGGCTGCAATAACTGCAACGGCAACTGCAACTGAATGTTAATGGCCAAGTCGGAGCTGAGCTGCCGTCAATAACCGGAAAGGAAAAAGGCGAAAGGGCAGGAAGCGAAAGCCAGAGAAACTCAAAGCTGACAGCTGCATATTGTTTAACTTTTTTTTCGGTGGACTTAACCCACTGACAGCCGCTGTCAAAGTGCACAGCGAGGGGTTAACCCACCACCTACCCTCGACCACCGCCGCTCAGGATTGTCATGTAAAATTGTAATGGAATCCGGAATCCGGATTACGGATCAAAAGGACTCGACTTTGCTGTCAGGTGGGGATTAAGCCAATTGAGTGGAGTGTTCAAGAGGAGCAGGCGTGGGTGGGGGTGGGTTTTAATTGAGGGTCGCTGATGAGGCAAGGCAAGGTCAAGGGTCATCCGCTAACAGCTGACTGCGGTTGGCTAATTGCCCGATGCTTTTTCTCCGCTCACATTTCGCATTTTGCATTTTGCATTTCTGCGTTTCTGCGTTTTCGTTTTCGCATTTTGCATACATATGTGGCAGGCACTAAGTGGCTACGCCCTCCTTTAACCGCCGCCTTCTTGGGCATTCCCTTTGTGAGTTCCGTGGGCTGTGAGCAAGTCGGCCAAGCAGCTTACTGCCCCACTATATCCACTATATGCCCTCCGCATCCACATCCACATCCACGCCCACCATTTACGCCATATATCCGGCATATATCCTGCTGTACAAAAAATTATGTAGCATACTTTGCTGCGCTTTGCAGTTCTGTGTTTTCTGTGTGTTTTCGGGGTTTTGGGGTTTCCGTTTGGTTGCGCGCTTTTTTCGCCACTCGCCTTTTGTGTTTTCTATACACAGAAATAAAATGTTTCAGAATTTGTAGCATTGAAAAATGGAAAATATGTATTGGAAATTGTATTTCTCAATGTAAGCCTCACAAGAGTATTTCTTATAAAATTCAATCTAAGAAATTGTTTTATTATATTTATTATACTTAATGGGAATTTGAAGATCTTTGATCTTTGATTTATTTTATTCTAAGTTTTCAAAATATTTCTAAAAATATTTTATTTATTATACATTTTTTTAAAGTGCACTCCAGATTAGCATAACTTTGAAGCTGGGCTTGCCCAAAGCCACAGACAAGATGGAAACTTTTTTTTTGCTCAGTAAACAAAAATATATGGCAAAGAAGCGGTGCAAGAATAATATATCTGGATTAAACTGCAGAGGTCTTATTGCTTCAGCCAAGGTGAATGTTGATATTTGGGATCCGGTTCGCTGGCTGCCATAACGTTTAAAGCATAATTATGTGAAATATGAGACGAAAGTGTCAAAGTTGAAATGTGTGTGTAATTAAATCAATTAAATCACATTTAATTGGCAGTGAATAAAACCGAACTCTTTATTGGAAAAGTGCGGCTATGAATTTCAAGGAATGAGACTTAGCAGCAATGCCATCCGCCTTTTGCAGTCCGGATGACCTTGGACGGTGACTATGCGGTAACTAGGGAGATAAATGCTGGCAAGGATGACCCTGAAAACAGGGACAGCTGATGCTAGCTGATTAGATAATAAACATCCGTTCGGCGACAATATTAAAAGGGTTTGGGATTCCTGGCTAATTGGACTTGGCTGGAGTCCAGTAATTCGCGCTTCGATTAATTTCGCATACTAATTGAATCGACTGCAGTTAGTGCACAACAACAGCAGCAGCAGCCGCAGCGACAGCAAAACGCCCGCACACATGGCGTATGATTAATATGGGTCGTAAAATTCATTACGCATACGCAACGGCGACCGCAAAACAATGCGGGCGCCACAACCAATCGATGGCGATTGCTCACACACAACACACAACAAATACATGTACAATAAAATGGAATAAAATTAAACAAAAGCGCATAATATACGAGTTAATCAAATAATATCTATCGCTTGATTTTTGATTCCCCGGAAAAAGGTTTTAAATGAGCCCGCCTCCATATCGCTTTCATCAGTCAGATTATCAATTAGGCATGAATTTCCAGCTTCTTCGATGCCCAAATCCATTGGCTCTGTTCTAATTATAATACATTTTTGCCTCTTTTGGGGTAAAGTGATTTCAATTGCGTAATATTACGTGTTTACATGAGTGACTCTTACTCTTAATTCGGGGTGTTTTTATGGTATTTCATTTATTTCACATCAATTAGCGCATACCCATTGCATTTCTGATGGTTAATTGCTGTTTGATATTTGTCCTACATTTATTTTGCTTTTTTTATTTGGGTCGGCATTTTATGAATTAATTTTTTTAAAACAATTTACACTCCAAAACATGTTTCAGCTGGGAATATTAGTTTTTGTCAAGTCATTGTTCGCTATAAAATAACACAGACACAAAGTCGTCATTTATAAGTAAACAAATTAACAAATTGCAAATTCATTTCTCATTGTTCTTAATTTTTTTCCGAAAAAAATCATATGAAATCGTGTTTTGTAGCCCTCAATTAAGCCGTCAGTTGACTTTCCCCCGCTGATCATCAAAATCAACGACCCCCCTTAACAGGGTGGAAAGCACTTCCCCTTCCGCAGGGGCGATGCTTAAATTTTTCGCTTTTCTGCTGCGCTCTGCACTTTCCACATTCTACTTTCGCAAAAGACAAAGGACCCCGAAATATCAGACAACGCCAAGAGGTTGTTCTATGTGGGCGGATGGGCGGAAGGGAAAACGGAGGCTTTCTTCTTATTATGTATTATGTGTATTATTGTTGTTATTATTATTATGGCTGGCTTTGTTTGCCAGACTTGGTTGGCCAGGCCAAAAACTGTTGCATTGTTCCGGCTACGCAATCCACACAAAACACGAATGGAAAAGAAAAAAAAATTAAAAAACACACACACACAAAAAAAACACAAAACAAAAGCTGGGGCACATGCCACGTTTTTTTACTGCCCACAGTTCGCCAGGGGGCAGGAGGAGGGGGGTGGAGGAGGTGGATAAAAGGGCGAAGTGGGCGTGGCTGGGGTTGGGGCAAGACAATGCGGCAATGAAATGTTATACCCAGAGTCCACTGTAATCGCAATATCTCAAGTCTTGTACAGCAACAGTGGATCAAAACACAGGATTTTGATTATAAAATATTTAAAAAAAAATTATAAAAAATATAAAATATAAAAAAGAAATAAGAAAAAATTAAGTGAATGAATTTATATAAATGAAAAAAATGAAATCATTAGGACAAACAGAACAATTGAAAATTTAATAATAAAAATTCCTAAAAATAAGTAAGTTGTCTTCAAAAATATATAAATTGATTCCGATTCAGTGCCACTATTTTTGCCCCTAGTTTTGAGTTTTGTCCCCGCAGCTTGGCCTGCCATTTATGTTAATCAGCAGAGCAGGACAGAAGGGCGGAGGGAGTGGGAGTGGGACGGAAGAAGAAGGGCTCAAACACGATACGATGTTTTTGTGTGTGTTTGCAGATGCTTAAAATGTTCCACTTGCCGCGGGAAAGAGACAGATAGTGCGGGTGGAAGGCAGATGGGGATAGTGAGGCTGGCAAAGATTTGCATATAAAGCTGCGGCGACTGCCATGCATCACTTGTTCTACTTATAAATGAGTTGTTGTAAAAAAAACTTTAGCATGTGTGCCATTGAGGGTGGCCATGTGTGTGTTTGAGTGTGGCGAGAAAGCTGTGTGACCTTGATCTTGATATGGTATCTTTTTGCTCTTGCCAGAAAGAGAGGGGAATGGGAACAATAATGAAATAAATCAATCAATTTGGGTTTCTTTCGAAATATTGGATTAAAACCTTTTCGGATTACCAAGGAAAGTAACTGGAATTTACGAAGAGGAAACCTATTAAACGATTGTGTTAAAAATAGCTGTGAAGAAAAGTTGAACAGCCTAATAATTGCATTCCATGGATTCCTTGTTATTTGCATTCCCCTTTTCCCTTTTCTTTCCTCTACCTTTTCCCCTTTTTTCTGGCTGCGTCTGCAATGGTGGGCAATAAATTGAATCGCCTTTATTGGATCCTATTACTTTGCCATTTATTTTCAAATATACCTTATTTCCAAGTCCACTCGGGCATCGATGATGGGTATTCAGCTGTGAGTCTCGGCCAATTGAGAAGTTCTGGGCAGAAGTGGCGAAAGTTTTGCATACTGAACTCGAAAGGATGCATTCTCTTGGCGGCTATTTTTGAGATTTTTTCCCTCAATTTTGCTCTTTACCAGGGTAAAGTTTTTAATTATTGTTTGTATTTTTTGTTCGTACGCCGGCAAATGGCCACCAAAATGACCAATGGCGCTGGCCGAGTTTTCTTGTTGTCCTTGCCATGATTTTTCCTTTTTTTTTTGCTCTCCCATTTTTCTATTTCACCCTTTTTAGGCTTTCTCCTCTCATTTTGCAACAGACGACTACGACGACGGCTAGGCCTGCCATCAAAATTCACGGCTGACCTTGCCACTTGCTTTGTATGAAAAAAACTATGAATCCTGCACACACACACACACAGATATGGACGCACAGATACAGTTGACCGCGTCATGTAATGGTGTGTGTGTGAGTGTGTCCTTAAAGCCATTCGCCTTTTGGCATTTAATTAACTTTCTCGGTTTGCGCGGAATTTCTCCCTCACTTTTTTCCTCCATTCCCTTTATTCCAGATTATAAATATTTGAAAAGTACATCCTTTTAAATGCAAGAATAAATTAAGGATAATTCTTCGCAAGCTCTTTAACTTTGTCCATCGTCATGTGTGAATGAATGACAAAATATAAGTTTAAATGTTAACTATTTTACAAGCATTTTTTAATATTCTTTAATTAGTTACTACACACAAATTTAATTTAATTTAATTTAATTTAAAAATATATATTTATTATAATACCTTAAAATTGAAACCTTTCATATTTTCCTATTTTAAAATTAAAAAATATAAAATAAATTAAAAACGATTCGTGAGCTGTTTTGTGATCCAATTATTGCCACTTTTGTTTACTTTTTAGCACAGAGTTATGTAAAGTCAACAGCCTTTCAGCCTTTAAACTCAAACATACTTGCATATATATATGAAAAACCTAGCATACGGCGAATTTTTGGCATTTTTCCATTGCTTCCGGCCCTGTTGGCTTAGGCCCTTAAATACTTATGTTGCCAAATTAAGTTGAAAAGTCAGCTTATAGTTGCGGCCCAAAGGGAATCGGTTATGAGTGGCCCAAAGTGCCTCACAGTTGTGTGAGTGTTTCATGTGGCACCTGCCGTATGCAAATTTGCAGCAAGTTAAGTGAAATTAGCGGCTGGTGCCGCCCAGAAGTTAAGTCCTTTTCGCCTCCCGTTTTGAGTGCCCAAAAACTCTTGTTTATCCCCGCCAGAAAATTGCCCACAATCTCCATCCAAAATCTTGCATTACCCTTTCAGAATATTCCTCACAAACAATACACGCAAAAAAATTTTAGGACGTTCAAAATAAAAAATATAAAATTAATTAAAAATTTTAATAAAAAATATTAAACCTTGAATCTTGGTTTTCAAGTGATATGAATTTTTTATATTTCTGTTTTTTAAAGTCTTAAGAAATTGCTATCCATTTTATCTGAACTTACAATTTTTATTACATTTTGTACAAAATTTGTATTTTCTTTGCATCATTTGCTTCAACATTTATGGAGTGAACTGGGTACGTAAATGGTTGATTTCCAGAATCGCCAACTCTTTAAATTCTGCTGGCAATGCAATGAGTGACTAATTGCCTCCTTAGCTTATTTTACGCAAGGAAAATATCATCGGGAAGAATTTCTAACTGGGTGGGGAGCAAAGGGGGGGCTTAGAAGTGGTTGGGAGGGACCAGGACTAGTGGTCGTGACAGCAACTTTCATTTGACATTAGTCAGTCGACGTCTTTGTGGTCCTGGCAATTGCAATTTGCCAATTATGTTCTGCATGCCTTGTGCAAGGACAACTGAGATGTGCATAAATTAAGGATCACAAATGGGGTTGCAAGTGGGCGAATAGTGGGCCAAAGCGGGAGGGACAGTAGCCGCTCTAATGGCGTCGATTCAATTAGAAAGTCTCGGGGTATAATTGCCATGGCAGCCAAATGAAATTGACAACAAGTCGACGTTGGGGGATGTTAGACACAAAGGGACGGAGTCGGGGCGACTGGGTTAGTTGCTTGATTAAATTTCTTTTCGATCGGTTTTTCGGTCTCCTTTAAAATCCTGCCTAAGCATGGTTTTAGCCAAATTAAAGTGCACTGGCAGAAATTTCAAAGGATATTTTAAGATAAATTTAAGAAATACTATGTAGAGTTTTTTTAAAATTTAAGTGAAGAATTCATTACCAATTTACTTAACCTATTAACAGATTTAATTATTTTATATTTTTATTTTTGTATCATTTTTGGATTTACGACATGCTTAACCTAGCAGGGTCCCCACTGCGTCAATTTGCCCAAATTTTTGACAGTGCAGCCACACCAATGTTGGTGTGTATTTGACTGTATTTATATGCCCACAGGCGTACACAAAGCCAAGCAATGTAATGTCACATAAGGATGCGAAGCCGAACAAGAAGATGAAGAGGAAGAAGCGGCTTCTTCTTCTTCTGCATCTTTTGCTTTCACTGCATCTTGCTCTGCTTCTTCCCACTCATTGTTAGCCTAAGGCAAATGCAGTTGTTGGGCCAAAAAAAAAATGGAAAATAAAAGTATGGCATAATAATGTGTTACATGTCATGTGGGTGTACGTGGGCGAAAATCAATAACAAAATCTTCGAAAAAGTGCAAAAAATAGCGCGTAAAGCGAAAGACTTTATCACAGTTTGACATGCACTGGCCGAGAAACCAGAAATTTTACATTAATTAACATGGTAATTCTTAGAAGGTCTAGTTGTCCTTTGATAAGGTAGAAAATTTGTCCTAATTGACGGTAAGTGAAATTGATATTTCAAATGAAAAGCATTTTCGACTATTTTATTAATCAACACTAAGAGTTGTGGTTAGTATTTAAATTAAGCCAAGTATTTAAGAAAACGGGAAGAAACCTTTAAATAAAAAGTTAATTTAAATGATTTTAGAAAACATTTAAAATTGTATTTGTGAAGTGAAATATATACAAAAAATCCATATATATAAAGATATCGATCCAAGTCGCAAAATAACTATCTTAAAACTTGAAATCGGCTATGCTAATAAAATAATGCGCATCTTTTGTGTGTTTTTCTCAGTGTACTGCAAGTGCAAGGTTTATGAAAGTCACGTAGACTTGTCATAGGTGCAAGGATCCCACACACACACACACACACAATTGCCTAGGGCGTCGAATTCCGTTTTAAATGCGCTCAAATGCGCAAATAAATTTAAGAGGCGACGCTCCATTGCCACGCCCACTTTATCCCAATGGCATCTTCAGTGTGTTAGTGTGTCTGTTGTGTGTGTGTGTGTGTGTGTTTGTGAGTTTCCACTAAGCCGATTTAGCTGAGAATTCTGCCACAACAACAACTAGAACACGTCCTGTGAGCCCCACACAAATAAAGGAGGCAGCACACACACACACACACATTTTGACATCCTGTTATGCGAGTGTGTGTGTATAGGTTACAGCCCATTGACAGTTAACTCTTACAACTCGCACTTGAAGGATTTCCGAATTTCCGAATTTCGCCAGGATGAAGTCGCGCTTTTCATTGTCCGATCTCCACATAAATGGACTTTAATCCCCTGGACATAATTCCCCCAAATGCTTTTAGTGGCAGCTTAGCCCCGAAAACTATTCGCTGATCCTGGTGGCCATCAAAAAATAAGGATTGCCTCATTCAAGTTTCTCGTTTGCTGCATTTAATTGAAAATTAGAGGCTTTCTCATAAAATATTCCGAACTGCGCCTTGAACAAAAATTAAGTCTTGTAACAAACAACAATATTTAATTTAATATTTTTAAATTATTTTAAAATTTGTTAACCTGGAAATTGGAATCTTGTTTCAATTAATATTAGTGAAAACGAGGAAAGGATAAAGATAAAACGTATCTTCCAAATGGTTCTATATTTAATTGATGGCCAAACATAAATCAATTTCAGAGGATTTATCATATACAAATTTTTGGGATTTTTCGAAATTTGAAGGTATTGAATATTCTAAACAAAAGTGTACCATTTGGTAAGCAGAAAATTTAATTTCTTTTCATTAAATATTTATAGATTTTCGTTTAAAAGCGCTATAAGTAAAACACCTATGTAACTTTTTAGTCTTTTTGTATAACTTCAAAAAATTGATTTGGTGTATCTTGAACATATATAAAATGTGAAATAAACAAAAATATATTTTTGTTTTTTTTTGTTTTTGCATTTTTACAAGTCTCTTAAGAGACCATAATTCAATACCAATTTATTTAGTTTAACTTCAAATAGAAATTACCAGATTTACACCATTTGATCAACAAAGTCGAAACCCAACGATTGTATTATATATAATATTTTCCGGACCATCGCTCTGCACAATTCCCCAGTTAAGATTTAAGGTTTCTGGTTAATATTTTATGGCTGCAGGCTTCCGCTGGAAAAGCATCCGGCGGAACTGTATTTTTTGTATGGTGCTTTTCATGGCGATTCCCGATTTCCGATTATCAGACTGCATCGTCCTCAAACATTTGAAACGTTTCCCAACTGACGTCAATCGATGGCCACCATTCCCTTTCGTTTGATTAAAAATAAACTTTGCATGGGTCGGGTTCTGCTTTCACTTACTTCCCAAGTTCTTTTTTTTTTATTAAAAATGCCAAAAAAAAAACTATATAATTGATTTATTGTTTCAACAACATCCCTTTTGTTTTCCCCTTATTCCCCCGCCGGCTGTTTTTTATGCGATTTTCGTTCACTGATGCCAATAAATTGTTTTTCATATATATCAAATTCAGCGTTAAATGCAAGCGGCAACCATAAAAAAGGCAAACAGACAGGGTTTTCTAGGAATCAAGGGCCGAAATGCGATTTTCATGGGTTTATCATGGCTGGCAATCCTTTAATAAAGTGATATGTTGAGAATTAAAATGAAAAGTTTAAAAAAAATATATAAATAAAATCTGTAAAGAATAAATTAAAATCTATGATTGCATTCTAAGATTTCTTAAAGGGTGGGCAAAGATTTATGAATTATTTGATTTTAATAAAAAATTTAAGTTTGAAATAATACCTACTCTTTTTTTTTTATTTGTTAAATTCTATATTATAATATAAATATTATATTATAATTCTATATATTAAATTATATATTTTCTTCGATTTTTGAAGAGTATCAATGCGTCTTTATACACATCCCGAAGGTCCAAGAATTCGAAGCGATTTTTACATAGTGGAAAGCAGAGTGCAATTTGATTTCAAATTGGAGGTCACAGAGCAAATGCGAAACAAAGGATAAAAACTAAATAAAATTACAAACGAAATGAATAAATACATGTGTATTTTTAGATACATCTGTTTTTATTCCTGCAATAAATGGTAGATATTAATTGATTTCCCCTCTGTTTCCCCGAGTTACATTTCAATCACATTTTCTGCTGCTCTCTGCCACGCCCCCTTTTTGCACCCATTTTCGCCTTCCCGGCCAACCAACAACAAAGCCCAAAACATCAGAAAAGCTCAGCTGAGCTAAATGGGAAGCCAAGAGTGATTAATTAGTTACGCTGGAAACGGATTCACTGGCTTTATATAACAATTGATATTTGAGCACTCGCGACAATTATGACCCGGGAACTAAAATGTTTGACATTTCAACAAGCAGAACGACAAATACCCAAAATAGATCAGAAAAACCCCCCTCTAATATGGCGAAGATTTTTGCGAAAATTCGGCACGCATATCGGATTTATTTTAAATTCACCAAGTCCTCGAAAATCAATTTAAGACCGTGTGCTTTCCCTTTGAAGTCCCCTTCACCAAACTCCGTTTTCAAAGTCTTGGCTTAATAAATTCCATGCCAATTCCCCGTTTTTTTCTATTTGTCCCGCAAAATGAAAAGTAATATTAACTCAAAAACCAAGGAAAGTATGGGAAATATGACACTATGGAATTTTTCGATTTCCGGGCAGCGAAATAAATGCAAACCGAAAGCAAGCTATTAGAAAATAACATGAAGTCAGGGATTTTGATATGTGTAAGAAAATTATTTACAAGGGCATAAATGAGTTTATTTGGCTGTAAATATAAACATAAACAATAATAAAAAAATCATTTTGTTGAGATGATTTTTCTAAGTTAATTTAAATTATTTTAGTGAACCCATTTATATTACAATAAAATTATTCAATAAAGAGCGAAGAATTTGTACATATCATTTAACTAAAATTACCTAGAATGTTTCTTTTTCCTTTATTTATTGTGAACGTTGTTTGTATGAGAGGCTTATGGCTCAGACGAAACGACAAGCTCTTATAATTAGATGAAGGGCCCTTAACATGGTTCCATTTTTGCATACTCTGGGCCACTGTCCACCTGCCGGGGCTTCACTGTGCCCCATTTAATTGCGGCTGAAACTCGCTCTCCGAAATAGACACATTTTGTTTACGCTTGGCTCTTTTGTTTAGACACTTGCTCCCGAAATCGCAAACTCGCAGCTGATAAACAACATTTTCGGCATTTTCGCTGGCACTATTTGCACATTACGCATACGCCATCGAGACCTGTGCATCCAACAGCAAACCTCCAAAATCCAACATCCAAAATACAAAACACAAAATCCAATCCGGAATTCGCCTTTGCATCCGCAATTCAAACATTTTATTTGTGCTTCGACACATTCCGCACTTGTTCCCCTCTACAAAAAGCATTTGACACAGTTTGAGCGAAGGAACTTTTGTTATGCGAAAGGCGGGGGAAAATGGGGGAAACTGGGCGAAACACTTGACAAGCGAAGGAAAAGGTTTTCGGCCATGCCGTTGCACTGCGAAAATCCCAGCGACAAACAACAGAACAATACAGGTATCAAAAAGCTTTAAGATTAATCAGATTTAAATGGAATCAGATTTGGAATGGAATTAATCAGATTTATTGGGTTTATAATAGGTTTAAATGGAATATTTTAAAATAAACTTACAAAGTCAAAATATAAATTTATTTGCTTTGTTTTTAGATATTAAATTAAATAATGAAATTAGTTTTCAAATCAGATTTATTGGGTTTATATAGGTTTAAATGGAATATTTTAAAACAAACTTATAAAGTAAAATAAAATATATTTGCTTTGTTTTTAGATATTAAATTAAATAATGAAATTAGTTTTCAAATCAGATTTATTGGGTTTATAATAGGTTTAAATGGAATATTTTAAAACAAACTTACAAAGTGAAATAAAATATATTACATATATTTGCTTTGTTTTTAGATATTAAATTAAATAATGAAATAAGTTTTCAAATCAGATTTATTGGGTTTATAATAGGTTTAAATGGAGTATTTAAAAATAAACTTACAAAGTGAAATAAAATGTATGAAATATATTTGCTTTGTTTTTAAATATTAAATTAAATAATGAAATAAGTTTATAAATTTAAGTTAATGATAAATAAATTAAAACCAATAGGAAAATCTACAAGACCTGTTACATTTTTGCGTGAAACAATTTAATAATTTAATTGCTTAGCCGCCACTTGATGAATAAACCTGATTACAATTTAAACTTTATTAATTTTCATTGAAACCGCAACAAAATTGTAATAACGAAATTATAAATCAAGTTCCCAAATAGTTGGTTATGCGATTTAGTTGGCCGACGTTGGCCAAGGTGCCCCAGAAACTTTTCCTGCGGCTTATAAGTTTAATATAGTAGATATGGTGGCCCTGGGAAGTTGGCCCCCAAGAAAGGACCTAAACTGAGTTTAATTGACTCAACAATTTGGAAACTTTTCGCCCCGCCCCCCTTTTTTTTTTAAGTGCAACCGGTGAAACGGTGAAGTGGACAGATGTGGTCGAGATGGGATTGCACTTTCGCAAGTGGCACAATTTGATTACAAGAACGTTTAAGTTGGCCGCAGAATGCTGGTTCCGATAATGAGGTGGGCAGATTGCAGGTTGCATGTAGCAACTCTGGCGGGGATTCGCCACCTCAATTTTCCCAGTTCATTAGAGAGCGAGTCAAGGACATTTAAAGTCTCTTCCATGGCACACAAAAACACTTCACGCGGCACTTTGGACAATGCTAACGAGCTCCCCCACATCGTCCTCAAATGTATATGTATGTGCATATATGGTGCACACTCTTCTTCTTCAAATATAAATACTAAATGTCGTTTTCTCCCAGTGAAAGGATGCATTCTTTAGGTTTTTTTGGCAAAATGTGTAAATGGAGTGGCGGACAGCTTGTTTATCATACAATAAAGAAGTTATACGCAAAGGATTGACATGTGTAAACATTTGAACCGCAAATGATTCGATTTGATATAGATGTGTCAGAATGAAGAGAACGATCCGGGGTTCATAAATATTTATCCCAGAATAAGTACGGCAGATGCGAGTGCATATTTTCCATTTGCGCAACTCATTTGCAGACTGCGCAACAAGTTCGAAAATAGTTGCGGAAAATGATTAAATAGGAAAATGCAAAAAAAATATCATCAAGACTTTTATTTTTCTCCCTTTCTATGAGCAGATTAAAGTTCAACATAGTTTTGAACTAGCATTACATAATGAATGGCTCTGCAACTATTCAGCAAATATTTTTGCTGAAAGCTAATTAAATCAAGAGTTCATTTGCACAGCATAAAGTTAGACAATATTTTTTTAAAATCAAATTAAATTAATTAACTGATGGTTAGTTTTCGGATCTGAATAACCCAATTTATTCCTGAATTAATTCCGTTCAATAGAATGTAAATTTTTGAAAGCGAGTCCAAAGCAATAAATAAATAAATTACTGCAACTCCCACCGCTAACTGATATGATAATTTTCCACAATTATATCGTTTGGCTTTATGATTTCGTAATGAAGCCGTTTGGCCAAGATTAAAGCAAACAATCCGGCCAAATAATAAATAAATACAAAAAGGCGGGCAAACAACGCACAAATAGAAGAAGTTTTTATCACCAAAATGGTATTTAACCCGCTAAAAGTTTGTTTGTTAACCAATTAACACTCACCCGCCGGTTTTGCTGCTGCTGGTTTGGCTTGGTTTTCGGTTGTTTTGGATTCCGGAATTGATTCAAATATTTTGTGGTTACTGCTTCTTTATTTATCTTTTGATTTTCAAGTATTTTTCGGTGATTTGACTCGGTTTTTTGTTTTTTTATTTTGCAAAACTCGCGTTGAAAACACAGCAACAAAAAATGTGTGGTAGGTTGAACTTGAAAAACGTTTTCGAAAGCGGGTGGAAATTAACTTTGGGAATTTGCCTCTGCTAATTTTTGCTGGAAAAGCGAAACGAACGCCACGAGTGCCGAAGCCGTTATGACAGAATCTGGCTAGCTGCCGAGTAACTTATCCTTAGCGGAAAAGCGGAAAAAGCCGAGCGGAAAAGCCATTGCCCGAATGCCACTCGGTTTTCGTTTTTCGCCATTCGCTTTTCGGCCATTTTACACACTGTGTTACTGTGACTGTGCTGTGCACAAACTGCACTGCTGTGAACTGTTGGGAAAATCGGAAAATCTCTCGCTCTTTCCTCTCTTTTTTTTGTTGTTTTGTTGTTTTTTTGCATTGCAAGTTTCACTGTTGTTTGTTTGCCTGTTTGTTTACTGTTTACTGCTGCTTCTGCCGCTTCTCCATAGACGTAAAATAAAAGTGAAAATAAATTTCCGTTGCCGGCAACAAACTCACAAACACACAGTCAAAATAGCAATGAAAATAACTACACAAAAAAAAGAACAGGAACACAAAACAACTAAAACAAAGACTGGGACACTTTTAGACCATTAACACGCATTTCTTAAAAATAAGTTATCCAATTGCATTTCTAAAATAGGAGTCATTGGCTGTGCGGCTTTTTGACTGTTTATAAAATACAAATACAAAACTAAAACAGAAACTTATTGTTACAAAAACATTTAGAAATAAATTAACCATCATAAATATATTAGGAAAAAATACTACTAAAAATTAAAAATGTTTTATTTATTTTAAGAAGAAAAAAAAACAGACCAAAATTAAATTTAATGTTCCAAAAATGAACCAACATTTCTTATAAAAATATAAAGCACTATTAAAATACGTATATTTAATTACTTCCTGATTCCTGTTGAATTTTAAAAAAGCTCAGAATAGCCACAGTTTTCATACATTTTGATCTATTTTGGTTGGCAATGAATTTCGAATTCCCTTGACAGTCGTTCACCGGACAATTTCTGCTCCGTAATGATGATTGACGTGGCAAACAAGGCGGGAGGAAAGAGGCAAGTGTGTGACAACGAATGATGGATGCCCCGAAAAGGATTTATGGTGCTCAGCGTGCTGCGAATAGGATTTATTAGGCGCCAAAATGTAGGCAACACTTGCCAGTTGGCCCGAAGAAGTAGGCAACACTTGATGGGCTGACCTACAGTGGCGTTCAAGTTATTAGGAAAATCATAAAAAAAATATTAAAAAAAAATAAATAAAAATAATACCAATAAACTTGAAATTTTCTACCTGATCAAGAAAAATAAAAAACTTAGGATTGAAAATAAATCTTTTATTGCCCGCCAGAAATATGTAAATCAAAAAATGCAGATAAATTAGTAAGTTTCATATGATTTAAAAGAAACACACTTATGGAAGAATTATTTAAATTTAATCTTTCAACGACTAATTTTTCACCCCCCATCATTTTCTACCTATGGTGTCCTAAAGGTGAATCCTCACCTGCTGGCGGGCAGATGAGGCCTTGAGTTATTGCGCCGGAGATTGCAACGACGATTGTGCTGCATCTGCATCTGCAGCTGCAACATGCAACTGATGTTCCTCGGCGGAGGAGCACGTGACCACCTAAAGGGGAACGAGTATGGGAACGAAGCCCAAGCCCAGATGACTCGCTATATATAGGCATATGTGCGACTCGAATTGCTGTCACAAGCAAAAATGGGATGTGGGATATGGGATGCGCCCACGTCAACGCACGGCAGCAGCAACTGTTGCAGGCACCACAGCAACATCAACAGCAACAGCGACAGCAACAGCAGCAACAGCAACAGCAACAGCGAAACAGCAACGACGTCAACATTGGCCTAGTCACGTTTTGATTCGTTTCTCATTCGTTTATTCTCGCTCCTTTCATTTCGTTTCATTTGGTTTGTTTTGACTTTGTTCATTTGCCCGCCGAAAGTCCGAAAAAAACGCGGGGTATTCTTGACAATATAACTAGGGGAAATGTACGATTTGAAATCATTTAAAAATAAGTCTGAAAGTATGCTACAATATATTTTGCAAGTTTATAATCGAAAATATTTGCACAGATTATTTTTGGAATATAAGTTTTTAATTTTATACGGTTTACAATACCCAAAAAAAATCGATATGAAACGTAGATCGATTTTACAGTATGTAATATCAATTTTAACTTGATATGCTCGAAATGAGTATTTCATGTTAAAACGATATGCGTATTTAATAACCAGAAATTTACATGCGCATATCGATTTTACGGGGACATGCTTTTTTGAAGGGATTTTTTAAGTGTTCTAAACATAAAAGCTATACTAATTACCCATACTATGGTATTTTACAGGGTATTTGCTCCCCGACTCTTGCCACTGGAGCTCTAATACTTGCTTTTCAATTTGAACTGGACAAACGAAAAGAAGAACAAAAAAAAGTTGGAGGAAAATTGTAGGAGAAGTGTGCCAGCATCGGCCTGCAGTGTTTAATTATAGTCACTGACTAGCGGGATGAAAAACTGACTGACTGACAGACTGACTGACTGACTTACTGACCCATTTTGCATGTAATGCGGTCAAATGGTCCGCTTGTGCTCCCCACGTTCATAAATCAAATGCCGCCCCTCACACAGATACTCGCATTTGAACACTGGTGTTTGTTTCGACCAAACAAAAAATCTGCAGAATTCATAAATCAGGTAAAAGCACTCGGCCAAGGGCTCGCAGATGTGTTTGTTTACCGGGCCTAGTTGAAGTTTATTTCCGAGATCGTAAATAAGAAACGGTGTGTGTAGGTAAGTGTATTTAAAGCAGCACAGATTGAATATTTCAGATGAATATGGAATGGTCCCTGAACTTCGGCACCCATAATTCCGATTAGCCGTCTAATCTTTGCTGTTCGTTTGTTTGTTTGTTTGAACTAAACTATAATCTTGTTCCACCGATTTTGAAAACGGAATTCGATTTGGCTCGTCCGACGATCAGGCGGCGTTGACAGGCGACCGGCAACTGGGGGCGAAATCGAAACTGCAACTTAGCTCAAGTATCAGCTATATGCCATTCTATAAGCTATATGCTATGTCTTATATGCAGTCATAATGAGGCAGCGAAAAAACAGAGTATAATGTCAAAGGCGGGAAACATAAGGAAATGTAAATACGAGGCGGGGGAAGAAAATACAGAGCAACAAGTAAGTGGAAAAGGAAAACAATGCTAATGAGAACAAAAGATGCAACAAAGAGGAAATTTAAAACAACAGCGGCAACACCTGTAAGTGCAATATAAATTTAAATGTGCAACAGCATTACCTGGAGAGAAAAATGTAAATGCAACACGAAGTCATCGGCAACAGTTTCAGAAAAATGTTAAACCATATTGCTTATGTTGATTTTTTCAGGAACCACACACAAAAAAAACACGTCGCGGTCAAATCGATAGGTGCATGGTAAATTTCTGGAGATTCTCTGACTTCGAAAGAGAGAGGAAGAAGCAATGTGGCGACTAAAGCTTATACATTTTTATGACCAAAATACTCTTTTTTTTTGGGTGGAAAATCCAGATTTTGATTTTTGGTACAAATTTGACATTTTTCTTAGCCGATTTTTTCTGTAACTTGGACAAAAATGGTCCCAAATCAAAAAGGCATACTGTTTTGAGCAGCTTAAAACCTAATAATTAATATCAGTGCACTTTCCGTCTGATTTAAAAAAATAAAGTTTTGACCCAATTTTCACATTGTTTGATAAGGGGTAATTTTTTGCAAAAAATGGCAAAATTTAAAAATTTCCAGGTTTAAATGCCAATCGATTGGGAATTTAATAACGAGTTCAACAAGGTAGGACACTCCGTATTCGGATCATTATTTTCAATTTTATTACCAAAATACTCTTTTTTTTGGGTGGAAAATTCAGATTTTGATTTTTGGTACAAATTTGACATTTTTCTTAATCGATTTTTTGCTGTAACTTGGAAAAAAATGTTCCCAAATCAAAAAGGCGTACTGTTTTGAGCAGCTTAAAACATAATAATTAATATCAGTGAGCTTTCCGTCTGATTAAAAAAAATAAATATTTGACCCAATTTTCACATTTTTGATAAGGGGTACCATCATGATTTTTTGCGAAAAATGGACAAATTTAAAAACTTCCAGGTTTAAATGCCAATCGATTGGAAATTTAATAACGAGTTCGACAAGGTAGGACACTCCATATTTGGATCATTATTTCCATTTTTATGACCAAAATACTAATTATTTTTGGGTGGAAAATCAGGATTTCGGTTTTTGGTAGAAATTTGACATTTTTTAATCGATTTTTTGCTGTAACTTGGACAAAAATGGTCACAAATCAAAAAGGCGTACTGTTTTGAGCAGCTAAATACCTAATAATTAATTTCAGTAAACTTTTCGTCCGATTTAAAAAAATAAATATTTGACCCAATTTTCACATTTTTGATAAGGAAACCATCATCATTTTTTGCGAAAAATCGCAAAATTTAAAAATTTCCAGGTTTAAATGCCAATCGATTGTGAATTTATTAACGAGTTCAACAAGGTAGGACACTCTGTATTTGGATCATTATTTACATTTTTATGACCAAAATACTAATTTTTTTTGGGTGGAAAATTAGACATTTTGAGCATATTTATACCACATTGATCTTCGGTTCATATCAAGTTTTTATTGGTGCAGCAGCACCTGTAACTGAAATATGCAACAAAAGAGCCAGGAGCAACACTTGAGCATGCAACATTTATGGAAGACATCTTAATACAACTAGTAATTGTAGTAAGCTTACAATAAAAATACAACAAAAAAATCCAGCAGCACCTGCAACTCGAATATATTTGAATAAAAAAGCAGCGGTAAAAAGCCTCAACAACATTTTGACAGCAAAAATGGTAAACCACTTGCAACACCCGGGGGAAAGACAACAGTAATTGGTTCTATGACTAACCAATTTGGAGCTGAAACATAAGCCGCACAAAAAATGTATAAAACCGACACAAAGCCACCGCAAAAGCACAGTATCAAATGTATATACATATTTATATTAAGGGGGGGCAAAAAGAATAACACAATATGCAATCGCAATCGCAACTGCAACTTGTCTCCTCCAGAATTCCGCTGAATGTAGGGGCATAAATTACGGCAAATGAGAAAAGCGAATAAGTAAAAACTAAATAAACATCAGGAGAAGCGTAGAAATGTCAAAGGAAAATTGCCGCAATCTCGACGATGGGATAAAGCTCAACTTGAAAATACCCTGGGAAGATGCAACATTAATATTTTCGTATTTGCAACAAAATAAGGTGACCTAATAACGATTTCGCGTAATTTTTGTAATCTTGGTGATGGATTTTGTTCCTTTTGGAGAGCAGTTAAGACTCAATGGAAAACGGAAAATGGTGCTGGGTGGAAAATAGAGGTAGCTACATAAAAACAAAAGGCAAAAGCGCAGCTGATGACATCCGCCCACTTTCTTCACTTTCTCCGCCCCTTTTGGACCCACCGCCCCTCACTTGACTGGAAAACTAAAGTAACTTTTTGTTGTTATTTTGAATGGAGCAAAACGCTTGCGTGCATTATAATAATCAGAATCTCTTGTCTTTCTCTGGCCTGTCAACGCAGTTATCATCTTCATCGCACACTGGAAAAAAACAAAAACATTATTTAATATATTAAAAAAATATTAAAAAATGTTAAAAATATAAATTCACTAAAATAAAGAGTCATCACTTGTTTTAACTGATCCCTGATTTATTTCCATTAGAATGAACTTTTGCCAGTCCAAAACTGCATTTCTTCTCACATTTCCTTTTATTACTAAGCGGATGCGATTTATTTCGACTCTTTTTCGCAGAGCTTTATGCAGATTTTAATTTTTAAGTGCCACTCGTCGTCACCTGTACGAGTGGATTTTCCAGGGAGATTTTCACCGGAGGAAATGGGGAAAATGGGGAAAATGCTGCAGGTGGTAGACTGCCCCTATTTCGGTTCCCTGCGTTTTGTTTGCCTTGAATGCTTCCCTTTTGTCCATTTGAAAAGGAAAGTAAAAGGAAGAAATAACGAAAATAAGAGAAAATATCAAGCAAAAGAAAAACTTGTGCAAATGAAGCGTTAAATTGACTGAGTGCTGAAGGAAAAAGGAGGAAAAATTCGTCTTGCAACTAGATTGGCAAAAGAGAAAACTTGGTGTTGAAGTTGCTATTGACGTCTTTAATTGATCGAAAGATTTGAATGCTAAGTGCAATTATTTTGTATTTAAAAACAAAAAAAACCATTTTAAGAATATGGCAAAGTATTTATTTTGTTTTGACATCTGTTAGGGCCATCTGCTCATTTCGGTTAAAGAAATTCGATCATACTTAATGTCCAAAACTCCGTTTTTCCCAACCCCTTTTCGAATCCTCAGTTCAGGGCAATTTGCGCAATTTTTATGCTTCACGAGTGTTCACTTCTTTGAGGTACCCATCTTTTTGGATATTCAAGAGGGTATTTGCGTTGTTAAGATGATTGGGTTATGGGTCGTGGAAAATTCAACTTAACAAACAATAATAAATGTGTTTTTATTTATTTATTAATTTATAATATTTACAACTAATAATTACAAAAATATTTTAATTTACGATTGGTAAATTTGCATTAGTTTGACTTTTGAACTTTGTCCAGGGTATCAAAAATACTTTGTATGCCTGCAGACATGCAGGCCATATATATTTTTTATGACTGTCAGTTGTGCCGCGTTTGGCAACAAAATTTGTTTAAACAAAGCGCCGGCAGGGAGAAAAATCAATTTTTTATTGCCCAGTTGCTGTTGCTTTAGTTTGCTGCTGCGTTGGTTTTGTTTAGATTTCATCCAAATTTATTAGCAGGCAGCGAGAAAAGCGCTTTTCTTTAGCATTTTATTACTGCCTTTGGCCCAAGCAGTTGACAAGTCTCAAAGTTTTCACATAGAAAAAATTGTTTTTATAATCCTAAATTTTCAAAAGTTGTTTTTTGTTAAAACACAAAATTCATGTCAAATTGATTAGGGTTTTTATACTTTAAAATTTTACAAATGCAGAAATTTTCTTTTAAAATACTACATTTTAAAATCAACAAAAGATCCAAAATCTCAATTTTTTCAGTGCGATAGAACAATACAAAAGTGGGTTGTATTGTGGATTGGGGGCGTGGCCCAGGTGCCCAGTGCAAGAATCTATTTGCCTTTTGATTGCCTTTTAATTACTGAGCAGCAAATAAACATAAACAATGGCGTTTGGCGAAAAATAGGAAATCTGTATTTAGCCGGCGAAAAAAGGCGAAGAGCACATGCACATATAAAACGAAACGAAAACAGAACCCAAAAATAATAATGATTAAGCTCAGCTAGCAATCTGAAAAAAAGAGCAACGGCCTTCTTTGTCTTTCTGCCGGCTGCTTATCTTATTTTCCACAATTTTTATCTTTTATTTTCCAGTGGGCTGTTGGGAGTCGTAGGTCGTTTGACAATAGCTTCGATAAATTTGGGTGAGGCTGGGGGAATTAATTGAAGTCCATTGAAATGCTTTTAATCAGAGTTATTTATTTAGTCGAGCACAATTGTTTGACTTTATACTTTTTCAGTACTTCTTTAGTTTGGAAAATGGCAAATAGGAAATAAATATAATTTATTGTATTAATTCAATGATATTATTGAATTAAAATTGACAAAAAGTTTATTGGTTCCAAGTAACATCATTTATTTCGCACAGTTGTTATACATGTTATATTAGTCGTATTCGTCTAGTTGTATTATTACTGAAAATACGTGTCGAATGAGAGTGAATTCATATGGTAAAATTCGAAACTCCGTTCAAAAGTTATAATTGTTATGTAAAAAAATCCGATGAATCGCTTATGAAATGATGATGAAAATGTGATGAAATTATGATGAGTCGCTGATGAAATAATGATGAAAATGTGATACAAAAATAATCAAAAACCTGATAAAATTGTGGTTAATTTATGTGTTTATTAATTATTTAAATAAATACTAAAACCATAATGAATAAAACTAAATGAGAAGTTGAAAAATAAATTAATTTAAATCTGCAAAATAAATCTAAAATTTAAATGAACTTAAAAATACTTTTTAGACACTATAATAGTTGTAAATTTAATTTAATTTTCATTTACTTTTTTTTGGAAAAATAAAGAATCTTCTCCCTACAATGTTGAATCGTTGAATAGACCTTATCCCCAACCAGAATTACAATTTTTGTGTTATCTGCAAATCCTCCCTTGGCTTTTAACTTTCGTCGCTGTCATTTCGCAGTTTTGCGCCGCCTTCCACGGCTCCCAAATTCGCACAGAAGGAGGTCAATTTAATTAATGTGAAATTCGAAATGAAACGAAATTAAATTTCAATGCCGCAACATACCTTTGGATGCGTATTGATGAGCGGGTAGAGGAGACACAAAAGCCGGCACGCTGGCCTTAATTAAGCTAAAAGCCCTAGCCAAAGGTCTTGCCAAAATAAAAATAGGAATAAAAAATGAAAGAAAGCCAGCTGAACAATTAGCAAACGCTTTAGCAACACAACAAAACGAGTCCTTTTTCCTAAGAGTCAACACACACACACACACACAGTTTCCCCGACAATTGCACAACAATCGGGATGGAAAAATTGGTGAGAAGGGGCGAATGTCAACGGCTTTTCCCCCATTTTTACACCGAAGGTTGGAGCTTCTCCTTATGCAAACTGCACTTTTTCAACTTGTTACCCGCCACTTGTTGGGTTTTCCAAAGGGGGAAAAACGAACTGTTCCTGGGGTTTCCACGTAACCGACTTTCCTTGAAATTGGTTTAAGTACATCTTCGTCTGTCAATTTGGAGGCGCGGAACCTTGTTGATTGGAAAAGATAGCTCTACATTTGCCCTAGAACTTGGCCT
This sequence comes from Drosophila prostipennis, assembly GCA_037075205.1. NCBI lineage: Eukaryota > Metazoa > Arthropoda > Insecta > Diptera > Drosophilidae > Drosophila > Drosophila prostipennis. The sequence goes on along the minus strand of JBAMCJ010003207.1, from coordinate 141,457 downwards.
GTATGTCAGCTGCAGTTGAATTTTATATTCATAAAAGAAAAAAATTAAAATAAATAAATTACGCTTTCGTAGTTTTGACTCACACGATTCCAGGTAAAGCATCAATTATTTTTCTATATAAGCAAACCAATTTTATTTAGCACGTATGCATATTTTTGAAAAGTTCGCTAAATTTCTAATGCCAAAAATTAAATTATTTTAGAAAATGGCATTTCACCCAATTTCCCTTGCGTCAGAGCAATAAAATATATTAAGAGCTGCGTGACTACTTAAATGTTTATCCCTTTTACGTGAGGTTGACTTTTAGCTTGTGATTTATCACGAGCAATTGAAGGAATTAAATTGCTGCCTAGCCCACTGGTCGTATGAGTAATATTTCGGGAATGCTTTTTCATTAAAATGCTAGTTTTAAAATTTTATAAGTCTTCGACAAAATGAAGAAAATGATTCCTTTGTAATATTTTTTATTGTTTATTTTCTTGGTTATTCAGTGATTATTTGTTTTGTAAATCTCACATGTCCTTGCCTAATATTTCACTTTATTATTCGTGTTTTATTATTAATGCCCTTGCAGACATTTCTTTTCTATTTTTGCATGAAGTCTACGTGCAATAAAAATAGACTTGATTTTTAATTATTCACTGCAACAATTAGTTTTCAATTACAAAATGACGCCCAACCGTAATTCACTCCCCCTTTTACCACACTTTTTACGTATGCAAAAGGCCAACAAGTTGCCATTGCGAAACACGTGACTTGGCCAGAAAAAGGGGGAGGCAAATATTTAGCGTAAAACTCGGTAACGGAAACCAAAAAAGTGCTCGGAAAATGTAAAAGTGAGCGCTGAAATGAGGGGTGGAAATGGGACAGAAGATGGGACATCCTTGTCAAAGGGATAAATAATAACATGGTCCTTGAGTTTATTATTATGCTCTTCAGCTGTAATGTCCTTATGTGGATTATCTTTATACATATGTTTGGAAGAATTTAACTGGGAAAATTAAGACATATTTATACAAGTTAAAAAAGTATTACACTTAAGAGTAATAATATTTATCAAATGCGGAATATTATTTAAAAAACTTTATTAAACTTGAATATCTATACTTTTTATACCCTTGCAGAGGGTATAATGAATTCTGTCGGAAGTTCTTGATCAGCATTCTGTTGCAGGTAGTATGTATATCAAAACTATATCATATCCCATAGGAAAAACCGGACAACATTTGTAAAAACAATTCGAACTGTTTCTTTTTTTCTTTTAAAGTTCGGGATTTCGGTTTTTGACAAAAATAGGAATTTTTCTTTTGGTTTTGGTTTGCTATAACTTGGCCAAAAATGGTCTGACACCAAAAATACATACTGTTTTGAACAGATAACAAAATAATAATCAAATCCATGACACTTTCCGTGTGATTTTGAAAAAAAAAAATTTTCGCCAATTTTCATTTTTTTTATAAGGGGGTACATCATGATTTTTTTCGAAAAATGGCCAAAAAATAAAATGTCCAGGTTTAATTGCCAATCGATTAGAAATTTGATAACGAGCTTAGAAAGGTAGGACAATCTATATTTGGATCAATATTTCCATTGCTTCGGCCAAAAACAATTATTTTTTTGTGGAAAATTGGGATTTGGGTTTTTGGCAAAAATATGGATTTCTTCCTTTTGTTATACCCTTGCAGAGGGTATTATGATTTCAGTCAGAAGTTTGCAACGCAGTGAAGGAGACGTTTCCGACCCCATAAAGTATATATATTCTTGATCAGCATCACTAGACGAGTCGATCTAGCCATGTCCGTCTGTCCGTCTGTCCGTCTGTCCGTCTGTCCGTCTGTCCTTCTGTCCGTCTGTCCGTCTGTCCGTCTGTCTGTTTCTACGCAAACTAGTCTCTCAGTTTTAAAGCTATCGGGCTAAAACTTTCCCAAAAGTCTTCTTTCTGTTGCAGGTAGTATATAAGTCGGAACGAGCCGGATCGGACAACTATATCATATAGCTCCCATAGGAGTAATCGGGGAAAAAAATTTAAAAAAATTATATCTTGTGTGTTTTTGAACCTAGAGCCACCTACTTTTGGAAATGCCATTTTTTATTTAATTCTGAATTTCGAATAAAATTTTTTCAAAATCGGACGACTATATCATATAGCTGCCATAGGAACGATCGGAAAATTAATGGGAATATAATAGGAAATAAATTATTGCTTCGTTGGTTTTTATTGTATTCTCTTCTACTCTGGGATATGAGTCTTTTTAAATGTTTTCGAATTTCGATTTTAATTTTATCAATATCGAACAAGTATATCATATAGCTGCCATAGGAACGATCGGAAAATTAGTCATTAATATGAATTATCTGCAAGGGTATATAAGCTTCGGCTGGCCGAAGCTAGCTTCCTTTCTTGTTTTTTTGCTGTAACTTGGCCAAATTTATTGGAAATCAATCAATTACGTTATTAATTTTGTAACAAGATTAGTAGTACAAAACAAAAACTACAAAATATTTTGCAGTGCTTTAATCTATTTGTACTCATTCTTTAATGGCTGTTAGGACACTAATTATGATTGAATACCATAGTATGTGCTTTAAAGTCGCCAATTAATCTATAAATAAACAAGTATAAGCTTCGTGCTCTCATTACTTTGTAAACCCTTCATATTGAAGTAATCGGAGTTGTCTCGGTTTTTTGGTTCAAAAATTACTTAGTACATATATTTTTACGTATAATTCGAATTTAAGATTACAAAACAATATATTAGTTATAATTCTTTAAAAAGCTTGTACAAAACAACATTTTTTGACTTGGCTAAAAGCTCTTTTCCAACGGCATTCAAACTGTAAGCAGCTTTTCAAAGTGGCTAACAGAATAGAATACTCACCACTCAACTGTGGTGTGTTTGACAAACTTAAAACGATGTTGTTGGGGTTTTTCTCACCGTAAATAACGGATAACCTTTATATGTGTGTGTATATAAGCTTATAGAGTTCAGATTGATAATTATAATTATGTATAATTGTATGTATAATTGTTTCAGCTTTTGTTCTAGTTTCGAGCACCGCATTGCGATCCCTTATCAACACCTTTTGACTTCCCAAAAAAATATATGTGAGCTTAAAAGTGCACACATGTTCGAATATAAAGTGAATTTAGCACTCGAAAAATAAAATGTAATAAAGTTGATAATATGTTGAATACTTTACAATAATAAAGAATTAATTGCGGAATTTTTGTTCATTGCTTGAATAATAATAATTAAACATACCTAATTAAAAATTTAATTTTAGGAATTTTTTTGACATAACTTTCTTTAAGTGTAGCCAGTTCACTGTCATTATTTTATTTGGCGTAATTGACATATTTTCCATGTGTATTTTTAGAGCCTTCTCTTATCGGCGAACGGAAGCTGTGGCAATTTACGGGGCGCCACAAATTAAATATTTTACATTAGAGCGCCGATGGAAGGGCAAAAAGGGGGTTGGCAGGGGGTGTGGGGTCCTAGACCCTTGGGAAAAACACAATTATCTCGGGAGTGGGGGCTCTGAAAAGTCGCAACGTGTCCATTGGTCCACCATATGGGGCGTTGGCATCCAAGTCCGGCAATTCATCCACACGCATGCGTCGTTTTCGGATGTCATTTGGGTCAGGCGCCAATGGGAAGCCGTCTTTTTGGGGATGGCGGTGGGGGGAGAAGTGGGTGGTGGGCTGAAGGTCATGGTCTGTGGCAGGTGTTGAGCCCATGACCTATGACCAGTTGACAACTGACTTAACCGCGAACGCTGCCAAAGCCTAGAATCTCTAAATACCCAAAATCAGATAGATTTCCTGGTAAACTTTCATTGTGTTGGGTGTCCAAAAATGACAAGGAAAAGTTTAAACTTATAAGATTTATTTATTCTCCATTTTGTATCCCATACGTATGCTATAAACACACAAACATGTACCATTAAATCTGCTTTCATCAAACGAGAATTGTGTTAACTAAATAATGTTTTCAAATCATGACCAAAATAATATCATGACCAATAAACATGAAAGTATTGTGCTGCAAAAATGAAGCGCTAAGTAAACTTGCAGACGATTTTAGCCTGATGATGTTATATGTACTGACTGCACCTGGTTTTTGCCTATTCTTGGTGCATGCAGTTTCTGCATTCCGAGAAATACCCATAAAACACAAATATTCTGAGGTCCAGAAAGTAAAAAGCCATAATTGCAGCAATTCCGTCAATTAGTTTTTCTTTTGTATTTCGAGTGCTTAAAAACACTTAAATGCTGGAACTTGGGATATGCAAATTTTAAAATTTTCCTTTAACAACATTTTTTAAATTTTAGTGATCGTTGTAAGCTTATTTTTTCGAGTGTCGAATGCAAAGAACATCAAGGAAAAAGTGCGAAGTAAGCGCTACTTTTCGTGGGAGTGAGAGGGATAATTTGCAAACCGGCTGCCCCAGCAACAACAAAAGGTGAAAAGAGAGCAAGGAGCAACGGTTTTCACTTGTTTATCAGTTGACCCACAGAGAGAGAGAGGGAGAGAGGGACAGGGGCGGGACTTGATTAAACACTTTTTAAGGGGCTTACATTTTGGGCAATTAATTTATCCCAATCAATTTTTACTTTATTCTGCTTTAATACTCAAGCCAAACGCTAGGTTGCTGAATAAAATCCATTCCCCCCTTGCCCAAAGTCTACGTCCCAGGAAGAAGGAGAAAGGATAAGGAGGCCATGAGGAGAGAGAGAGCAGGCGCGGCAAACTCTGCGTAAGCGAACACCCACGCATGCGAGTGGGAGCGGGGGAGAGAGGAAGAGCGAAGAGGAGAGCGGCGAGGAGAGAGAGAGCGGTGCATCGAATCGACGCAACAGGCTTGCATCGGGCCATTAAGCGCCGTTATAACAATAACAAGAGCACGCAAAACGCAAAACGCAAAGCGCTTCGGCTGCCGTCTCGTTTTCGTTGGCCGGCCCTCGTGCGTCTTCGGCTGGCGACGTCGGCGCCGGCAGAGCAGAGGCAGCGATGGGAATCGCAGCCATGGTTCTTAGACATTAGGTTGCGCGCCATCGTTCCAGGCGGTAGCACATTCCACGGTGCGCTGTCGCTTTGTTTTGTGTGTGGCTCTGACTCTCTTTGTGGAGCGTTGTTATTTTTTTTGAGTGCCCCCCAGTGCCGAAAGCCGAGAAAAGAATCCTTTACGAATATCCTTGTGCAAACGGTGCCGCAAGGACAACAGTCAAACTCCTTTTTTCTTTTGCAAATGTGATTCGAGAAAGGAACCCACACTCCTTCGAAAGAATAGTGATACGCGCGTGTGAAACGGAATCAAGTCGAAAATCGAGTGTCAAAAAAAAGGGGGAAAACTACGAGTGAAAACAAAGATCTGAGGGGATCTTCCAGCCTTTTCGGAGGAACTTCTCAGGCTGGAAGGTTTCGGGTTTTTTTTTCGAGCTTTTCGTTTCGCCAAAGTCAACACTTTTTGCTGGTATCGGGAAACGTGTCCCGTTTCTGTGCTCTCCACCAAATTGTTTCCCCCTTTTTTAGTGCACCGAGAAAAAACACCTCCTTAAGAAACTTAGTGCAATTTTTGCATCGATAAATAGCTTATTAATTTTGGGGGCTTTTTTTCTCCGTGCAGTGCCATAGCCGTAACAACAAGCTGCCAACCGTTTAATACCAAACTCAAATACGAACCGAAACTGCCTTCACACACAAGTACCTAAACCAAACCTAAATAGCTGCCAAAAGAAACCAAAAATTCCAGAGACGTCGTAGCATCCGTTACCCGGAAAGAAGAAGATGGGATCGCCGGGATCCCAAGCGCCTGCGATCAGAAACGGGCGGAGAGGTCACACGGGGTCGCTGCTCCTGCGCCTCCTTCTCGTGGCCTTCGTCCTCAACGCCTGCCACGTACCCCCCACAAATGCCAAGGTAAGTTCCACTGGGTATTCACTGGTATTACGATATCTGATATGCGATATGTGCGAAATTGGGGAACTCGAACTGCGTCCGTTTCGTTTTCATTATCGCATGCTTTGCATTGATTAAGGCGGTTCGGTTCCGGAGGTCTTGGAACCTTGATCGGGGGCTATAAAACGGATACTAAAACTATCAAAGATAAAAGTTCAAACTCTGTATACTGATAGCTGCTTAAAATTGACCAAAAATCGATAAAGCTTTGTGTTTCGCTACAAGCTATATAACTTAATTTATCAGTTTGGGTTTTCAAAGGTAAACACACATATGTGTGTCTCGTTGGTTTCTGTTACAAAGAGATAGATCACATAAAACAACCTAATAAAACTTGGTTTAGATTAAATCTATCATTCAACCTAAAACAAGCTAAATATATCCTATGCTAAACAACAACCTCGCCCCATTGACTAGACCATTTCACTTACTATCAACCGTTTCACTTCCATTTTGGGATCTCTAACCCAACGATCTCCAATTTCGGATGACACAACTCGGGGCCCCTCGACGAACTTGAACTATTTTACATGACACACATATTATTTTCCCAATGGAAAGAGAAAAACGAACTTGGTGATTAGCATAAAAATATATATTGATGCCCTGGGGGTATTTTGAGTGGATTTGAAAATAGTTTCTCCCCCCCCCAATGGCTGTAAAATTAGGAAGTGCCATGTATTCGAAATTTAAACGCTCTGTTAAGGACCGGACTTCGAGTTGACCAGAGGCCAAAAAAATAAAATCATCAGGTCATCTCATGGGTTATCAAAGTCTCGAAAAAACAGACGCCGACTTTATTTCTTTTTGAATGATGTGATTGTGTTCGGCTGTCTTTGCCAATTATTATGAGAAGTCGATTGTTCCAGTTCCAGTTCTAAATTCTATCTATATGCAGGGCTCCGGTCGGTGTGTGCATATATGTATTATATATGTTTTTCCACCATAATGAGCGGCGATGATAGGGCGTTATCAGCGAGTGTTAATGACATGTTGCCCACAGACGTTGTCTTGCAATGAAATAATTTCTTAAATTAACATTTCAAATCACCGAACCCATGCGTATATGTATAAGGAGGTCCGATTTTCGGTGGACAGTAGGTACCTGCTGGACAATTCTGGTGCTCTACTCCATTTTGTCGACTGTTGTTTTGATTCGATTTGTTTTGCTGCTGCGCTCACACTTTTTATCACATCGGAAGTTGCGTAAATGAGGCCAAATTCGAACATGTGTATGTACAATGTATGGTGTTCGAGGGGCTTATCGGTGGGACCCACAGTTCCAAGAAGGAACCATTGCAAATCGGACTGTAATTGGGGTCACTGCTGCACTTCAGCTCGATAACGCCATCCTTCATCTTCCATCCTCTGCTTTTGCCCATCCGGCGTATGCGTATTGCCGGCCTTTGGAAATTGCGCATACGATCAGGTGGCCGGGCAACTTGAGGTGCCAGATATCGTTTATCTTGGGTTTTATCCGTTCTAGATTGATAAGTGTACTTCCTGAAGAGCTACAAATATTACTAATCAATAATTTGTTTACTACTTTGACGTCATTATGTCATAATAGTTTCTGCCTTCTTTGAAAGCAATTATAACTTGTAACATCAACCATTTTTGCAAATTAATTATATTTTCTTCTTAGTCTGCGTAAGATGATATTTTAAAACTAAATACACTTAACGTTTACAATAAATAATGGAAGAAATGTGCAGCTATGCAATTATACCATTTATTTAAGAGCTGAAATGTGAAACTTTTTCCATATGGTATCTCTTCTGTTTGATCTGATCTTCGCCTGGCAACTAAATTGAGTTGTTTACATCGACGGATACAAATGCATATACAGATACAGATGGGTCCCCATTCGATGGCCCTTTTCCGGCCTTACAAGGGTACGCCTTTCCCCCTTATGATCTTTTGGCCCATATCGCTCATCATATACCCCCGAGATATATTCCCCGATATCTGTCAAACAAACTGTCAAAATATTTGCATCATCAACAGCAACTGCAAAGCAAACAAGAAGGAAAATTAAAGCACCAAAACCCGACAAAAACGGCAGGCAGGCCAACAGATGAGAAAAATATTCATTTCGCAGCTTTTTTTTTCAACTTGGCCATATCGTTTTGGTTTCTTTTTCAGCTTTTGGGATTATGTTTTCTTTGTTTTTCTTTGGGTTTCTGTGTAAAGATGCGTTCGTTGGCACATTCCCTTCGGTTCGTTCTCCTTGTTTTGTGTTTTCTTGCTGTTTTCGTGTCTTCACGGTTTCTGTTTCTGTTTCTGTTTCGATTGTTTGTTTGTGCAACATATGGACACAAGATGTTGGACCCTCGATCACACATGTGACCGGCTGCCTATATATCAGCCAATCTGGCTTTATTGGATCACTGAGAAAATGGCCTAAAAGATGGAATAATAATGTTTGAACTCAATATACCATTATGTTTGAAATTTAATGTTTTTATACGATTTTGTTGGGTTATAAATATCATTTGTAAAATATTTTATAATCATATAATATCCTGAAGCTTTTCTCCCTGTGTACCTGTACATTCGCATAGCGATCACATGCAATTTTCAGTGGAAGAGTCATGCGAGCATTTGTTTAAATATTACACTGAGGCTGCCTAACGCTTGCTCGTGCCCCCCCTTTTTCCACCCACTTGAGCTCAAGTTCAGACATTGACCAAGGGGCGGGGACTCGATAAGGGGGCGGGGCCGCGGAGCAGGGACAACTGGCACACTTAAAACTGTTTATACTTATACATACGAGATGTGCGAGGTGCGAGTGAAGTGTCTGGTGTCTCGCTTTTAACTTCCTATTGCTATTTCTAGTCTTTCAGTACTATATCTATAATGCTGATTGGCGATATCGCCGAGTGTTAACTTTGTCAAATTGGCAGGCGAGAGGAGAGTGAAGGAAGGCTTCCATTACCATTAGTCATTGGGGCATCCGAATCTGACCTGGTCGGGATTCTTAGATTCCTGATTCCGATTCTCAGATTCCCAGACTCGGCGGTTCGGTTCTGCGGATCCGGAATCTATTTTCCCTGGCTGACGTATGCATTTTTGTAAGGAAAAAAACTAAAACTGTGCGGAATCGGGGAATCAATTGGGGAGATGTTGGCTATGAGGCAAGCATTTATAAATAGATGGCGACAAGATACCAGAGACGAAAGTTTCTAATTCGGATCGGGGCAGGAAAGTAAGGAGTTGCAAGTGGGCAAATCGAGTAATACCCTATAATGCAACTCGCAATTATCCTTTCAAAAATGGTATTTTCTATAAATGTAGCAATTTTTATAAAGAGAATTTCTTTAAGTCTAGAAACTAAAGATTTGTTGTAAATTTTTCAGATTTTGAACAATATTATAATATTTTAAAATCATAAATAAACGAACCTTCATTGGTATTAGATTAGGATTAATGCCCCCAAATAGATTCAATTACATATTTTCAGCAAATGTGAAAAGCAAAGAAAGCATAATTAATTGAAAACCAAAACCCTTTCTATCCCTTTTGGTATTTACACCTGAAACTCGTGTTCTTTGGAGTTCATTCCACCCTCGATGATTTGAAATTATTGCACGTGAAAATTATAGTTAAAAATCGAGGTGAACAGTGGATCCACTCAGCTATTTGCCTCATAGACTAAACATTGAAAACTAACTCCCAAGTGTAGGGTAAACCAATTTCTCAGCCTGACTTTTCATTTCTCACTTCGTAGCCCCAACCAACTTTTGTAATTTAATATTTGCATGGCGCGTCTGTGGGGGCACAAATATACTATATACTATATATATGTATATAAATATATGTAGAGTAAGTCCCCGGTATATGAATAATTATTGTTTGACTATTGCATTGCGTAAATGTTGAAAATAGAAAAAAGCAACGAGAAGAAAAAAACATCACCCAACACCCATTAAGAGCAATTCTTGGGATGGGGAAATTCCTAAACTGTCGCAATTTGCCTTCTGAGTTATTGCAAAATGCAGGAGGCAGTGTGGGTGGACTATATATGCATATATATATTTATATATCCATTGTGTCATCATCCCAATCTTTCTGAACAAAAGACATAGAAAAAGTAAAGCAACATTTTACGCGCAAATGACGCCATTAAAATGTGTTCGAAAATTACATTTAAATTTTCTATTTATGCGAAAAAGCGATAATAAAGCTTAGGAAATTGTTTGCCAAGAATCAAAGATGATGATCCCATCGCAAAACTTAGTATGCAAGGCAATTGCCGTTTTTTTTTGGGTAGGTCTCATTCCAAATTCAAGGCGTCGCAGGGCCCATCGATAAAGGTGATTTAAGCTATAGAGGTTCTAAGATTGTTCGACTTTGATTTAGATTACCCATCAAAATAAATAGTTATACAAATGAGGCAAAGGATGCAAATGTTTTCTTTATTACATTGTATGAAAGTGATTACAATATACCGATCACGTTGAAATTTAATTCCATTTAATGCGAAATATGTGTAGTTCAATTGGCATTAACAATAGACCTTATATATTTAGGGATAGGTATTTATATTTATATTTTAAAAACGTTAAACGCGATCAACAAGCATCTTTTGCCATTTGAAAGTTAGTGATTGATAAACAGAAATGTATACAAATTTCCTATGAAGATACAAAACGGGTTTCAACTCCAGGGGCAAATTAATGAGTGAAATTTATTTGAATTCGGAGTCGAACGATGGATGGGGATGGGCTTCATCGGCGGAAATGCTTGGGGCGATTTTTCAATTGACGAAATTGTCTGCCAATTACAGATCGATCGAGATGGCAGCTTCTTTCTGGGCGTCCTAATCGTTAATCATAATCAGAGCGGCGGAAATTGGGAGGGGCTCCAAAAAAAAATATTAAAAAATGAAAATATTGACTATGCGGGTGACATCAGCTTCTGTTCGGCAATCGGCTTCATTAATCTTAAACGCTTTTTTATTTCGGGGGAAATTAAAAAATGCCTGCACAGCATCGCCGCAGATCGCGATCGAGATATATGTACATATATCCATGTGGCGTCTCCCCAATTTCGATGCCAATGGAGTTGCATCATCATCATCAACGCCATGATTCGGAGCATGACGAAGTCGGGGGAAAAATTAAGAAAAATATAAAGGAGGCACCCATTTCAATGGAAATCCACATCATTTCAATTTGTATTAATTGCTGCTCAAGCCTAAATGGCGAAATAAATTCAACAATCAATTTTTAAATAGCCCCCAGTGGCTTTCAAACTGCGCCGGAGTTCGAGCCAATTAATTAGTAAACAAAGCATAAAAGCAGCAATCAAACAAGCCAAAAAATGATGCATAATTATGCAAATTTGTTAATTTGCCATTGCCTTACGCGACTTGCATATATTTATGCTTTAATAAGCTCGCAAACACTTTGATTTTCAACTCGATTCGATTCGTTTCGATTTTGGGATCCATTTGAATCTCTGGCTTTTTGGATACGTTCGTCATGGCCGACTATCAAAAATTAGTTAAGCTTGATTTTATATTATTCATATGTAGTTTTAATATTCTTTAGGAAATTATTGTAAAACAAAATTTATGGAAGCAAACAAAACAATTCAATAACAGAGATAAGCAATTAAATTAATAACGGATTTGACATAATTAAATAAAATACTATACAAACATTAATTAATCATTCGAAGACAGCAATTAAATAAGTAACTTTGCAGTAATATACGAATTAAAGATTAAAGCAGCCAATGATAAAAGAGATCGATGGAGGGATCGTTGATCCTACGCAATCATATTTATAAAGAATTTGGATTCTAAAGAAAGTACAGATTACCTTATTAATGAACGGAAATGTTTTATACATTTAGCATAATCTAAGAAGGTCGAACTAAGCGATTATTTCGATAGCAATACAATGCAAATAATCGCTCGTTTTAAAGACCATAAACATTCAAAGAAACTCTTTAGCCCCATAAATGAATTAAAGATTACAGCCCCAAAAGATGAACAAAACCGATGCGATTTTAATCGATCTTTAAGATAGTTTCGATAACCAATTTCCCAGCTATTCGATCGAAGCACCATAAACCATTTAAGTGTGTTCGCACTTCGAGGTGCCAACTACACTGGGCCGCATTAAATATGTATATATTTTTTCGGCGTGTCAGCTACTTTATTGATATTTCATCGGAGAACAAAGGCGCAGAGTCTTCAGCTAATTGCCGCCAAAAGGGGCGAATGGAGCAGTCAATTAAAGAAAAATGTTACCCATACAAAGTCGCCTATGTAAGCCACGGGTATATCTGGAAGAAACCCCAGACCGGCCAGATAAGATATAGCGTTCCCATACATAGGTGGCATAGTTTTCGATGCTCATGTTGTTGCCAAGTTGATAAGGTGTCAACTGACTGATAGTGAGACCAGGTTACGGGATCGGATCGGGAACGGAATACATATAACTCTATATATATATATGTGGACTTGATATAAAGTGGCTGTCAAACTGCCGGCACTCGTGTGCTGATGAATCTTAATTTAATGCATATGCGGCTGACATTTGCATGACCAAAATCGTGTGAGATCGTCACTAAGACCAAACTGGTTTTTCGATTATTTTTTTGTCGCTGACTTTGCCCGCAGAAGCTGCCACAGTTTATGATTATTTTATTTGTGGCCAGAACTAGTTGCCTTATCAACGCCATTAGCAAGACCTTTTTTTTTTATTTTGGGTCCAATATCGAAGACTTAAAACTGACTAAGCTCACAAATATTCGGGTGTTGGGTGTGTACCTAAATATTTCCCTACGAGCCCATCAGATTCCATTACCATCCGATTCAGTTTTCTGTTTGCCAGCAAAACGGTGTCCAATGCAGAAATGTCTTGTGTTTTTGTGCCCAGATCAGCGGTTTTATTAGCGCAAGTTCATTAGCTTCTGTGGAGCGTGTTGGGTATCTAGGTGATCAGCTGATATTCCCTGGGCCAGACAGACTACACAAATCGGATTTCATTTCAGCAATGTGCCATGCTAAAAAGTAGGCGAAAGTTCTACGGAATTTGGGGAACTGATAATGAGGGGTCGGAACTCAAGTTTCTTGTGAATGAATATATGTATAAGGTGTTACTAAATTATAAGACAAATAGCAACAGACAAATTATAATAAAACCTCAAATTTGTAGATCACATTCCATAGTACATTGTATTTTCTACTGATTTCACATAAAATCCAAATACTAAATTCTCTAGATTAAATTAAATTTTCCACTTATATAAAAACATGTACATATTATACTTCTTTCAATGACTAATTATATGACACATCTGGATGTGGATTAGCTACACAACTCTCTGTATCGAAATCCTTTGTTTCGCAAAACGGAAACGAGTTCCCCGATCATCAGCAGCATCATTATCGCGATTATCCGCTATTATTGATTTATGCATTAATAATTCAATTAACAAACCCCCTTTTCTGTCTATTTTTCAGGTATGTGACGATTTCAACGAATTTGCAAACCGAAATCTATTTCCAGTCGACTCGACTCGATTTGATTCGATTCGATTCGAGATTCAAAAGCGAAGAGGCAAACAGACTGCTTGACGCTGGGGATCCGCCCCTATATATCCCCCATATCCCCTGATCCAGCGATTTCTAGCGATCACTAAATGAGACCCATTAGCTGTCAAAAGACAAATATTTGTCGCTGTCACCGGCCAACAACAACGTTGACTCTTGACCAAAAGCCAAACTTGATTTATTTCCTGTTTCTGTGTGTGTGTTGCTCTTATTGAAATGAAACGTGCCGCCAAAAAAAGAAAAAAAACATAGAAATAGCCCAAAAGAAAACAAAAAACCAACTATGAAAACTTCAGACAGCAACGATTTCTTTTTTTTTTGGCCTGAAACAGTGAAAAAAATCAACAACTTGACCTTGGAGCTCCAAGCCGACATCCCACAAACATTGGTCACAATTTTTAGGGAACAAGATGAGCAGACAGATAAGACAGAGAGAGATAAACAGATAGATGTGCCATTAAATTGAAAGATAACTAAATAAACTTGGGATAGAAAATGGATAGACATATATATAGGTATGAATAGCTACGTTAATATTTAAGATTTGTTAACTGGAACTGTAGATCATTACGATTTTACGTCTTAACAAATTTATTCGAGTGCCTATGGTAATCGTCTCTTGTTGCCATCTAACCTCATGTTACACTCAATCCGAAATGTTTAAGTTAACTACCTCATTACACCCGAACATTTTCTCAGAAATTTACATAAAAAAGCTTATGAGTAGGTATGTATTTCGCCATAACTTGCTGCTTTTGAAAACTAGCAAATTGTTTGTTTTTTCTCTGGGTCATAGAACCTGCCAAATGGCTAATGTTAATGGTCTAGGATGGTATATTATGCGAGTGGCCTTCCAAGTGACAGGGCTTTCGAGTGAAAAAGCCTCGCACTTTGGACCTCCATCGACAGTTTGACAGCCATTGATGTATTGTCAGCTGGATGGGAGACCACATATGTGAGAGACGGACTGAGGCTGCGGCTGTTTTCGAGACCCAGTTATGCAGTTATGATGGATAGATGTCTTTGGGGGCTATGCCCATGTAGGTGCAGCTTACGCTAATGCAGTTCAAGTGTTGGAATCATAGAAGAAATAACTTTTCTGTTTTGCTGACGCTGCCGCGGAAAAAGTGCAGCAATGCGAGTCGAGTCCACACACAGTCACCCCTCTCGAAATAGAGTCCCTTCGTAGCCCCCGCAAGAAAAGAAGAAATCAACAAGCCGCAAGTCAAGAGGTTGTCCCCTCTCAAGACCCCTATTCCCCCGAAACCCCCCCTCCCCCCACTATTATATCTTCTTGTGTGTGACAATGAGAAGGAGGTCTACAGCCAACAACAAGGGCACTGGGAAAAATCTTGGGGTGTCTTGGGGTATGGAGAAGAAATTCTTCTAAGGACTCTTTTCAGTTTGCTCAAAACTTGGGTCTAAACTAGTTGGGAATTATATGTACTGAAACGAGATATGCACTTATAAACTTTAAATAATAGGTGTAAAGATCTTTTCTAATTTTTTGAATATTATTGGGAATTTTAGGCCTAATTTTTGTTTCTGTGCCCAATAACTTTAATTTTTTGGTGCCATTATTTTCTCCTCGTGTAAATCTTAGCAGATTTTCAGGCAGTAAAAGTAACAGAGTCTGTAATTACGTTTACTTGTTGTCTGATGTTGCACTCTTCATTTTGTATTTTTCCCTTTCGCATTGTAATACCTTTAATAAGCAGGATGACGTTGCACTTGACAACAACTGCAGCATTCAGGAGCAAGCGAGATGGCAACAGGGTGCGAGTGGGAGAGGGAGTGGGAGAGGGAGAAGGCACGAGGTTGCAGGAGGTTACCTTTGTTGCAGCTGGCGGGCTTTTGTTCTGGGTGCCGCACTTGAGGTCACCTCCATTTAGTCTACCTAGTCTACTCACACATAATGCCGACCCATTCTCATCTTCCGATATTATATTCTCTCTGGGTTTTTTTGAGGTTAGTTTGGTTGGCACCGCCAAAACAACAACAACAGCAGCAGTCAAGGGTTTTCGCACTGCGACATTATGGAGAAACTTTAAAATTAAGTTGGTTTCGTTATAAAGATAATATCTCATGACATTCAGCCGACTATACGAATTGAACTTTTTATTATCCTGCTTTCATATTAAAATCGTATGCAAATATCACCCAACTATTAGATTATGCTAACTGTCTCAAGCAAAATCACTTCCTCTGATTTTATCGTTATAGCATAGCAGACCCATAAATTATATACATTCGTACTTGCCATAAGCTCTCAACTCTTTTTAAAGCAAGTAATGCATAAAAGTCACTCTTATCTGATCCACATTAGTGTCATTATGATCCCCCAAATGCAGAATGAAGCTTTTGGCTTTGGCTTTGGCTTCCCAGAACCCCTGATTTTGGGCATCGGGAGCATATAGGCCTATCGGCGGGGATCGGATTGTATTGGATCGCATAGGGAAACGTGCTTTGCATATTGGCCGCGCCCACTTGGTGCGCCAAACACGTCGCAATCGCTGAGCCCAGACAAAAGCTGAAAAGAAGAAAAATGAAATATAAAAAACCCGGCAGACAGTCTTCAAACTTAGATTGGAATGGCCTAAGCCGGATAATTTATGCCGCTTCCAAGACAGTTCCTCTGCTCATTCAGCGACGCCTTTTGCATACGGCAAAAAATCAAGAAAAAATAAAAAATAAATATAGGTATGGGTAGAGGTAGAGGTATAGAAAAAAATATCTGAAAGAGCCTGGAGAGTCCAGAGAATTGGTTGAAAATTGGTGAGCCACAAAATGTTTTTTTAGGCCATTTGATTGATTCCTCGCCTCGGTTTTTTTTGGCTTTTACGATTAGCTAGCGATGAGGTAATATCTGGGTAAGGCGATAAGCCCGATCCGAGGTCGGTGTCGTCAGCGGGGAAACGATAAGTCTGCCGGTACGATTACGATAAGTGAACCGCCGACTACGTCAATATTTCATTTATAGATATTTTCCCGACTTCAAACTTGCAGATCATTCCTATCCATTTACAAAACCATTAAATGTAAACTTATTTAAGTTACAGCAAAAAATATTTTTGCCAAAAACCAAAATACCGATTTTCCACAAAAAATTAATTGGTTTTTTGGCCGAAACAATGGAAATATTGATCCAAATATGGATTGTCATACCTTTCTGAACTCGTTATCAAATTTCCAATCGATTGGCATTTAAACCGGGACATTTTATTTTTTTGCCATTTTTCGCAAAAAATCATGATGCAAACCCCTTATAAAATAAAATAAAAATTATCGAAAAATTTTTTTTTTCAAAATCACATGGAAAGTGTCATGGAGTAATTATAATATTGTAATCTGTTCAAAACAGTATGCATTTTTGGTGTAGGGTCATTTTTGGCCAAGTTATAGCAAAAAAACCAACAGAAAAATTCCAAGTTTAGTCAAAAACCAAAATTGCGAATTTCCAAAAAAACAAAACAGTTTTTTGGCCGAAACAATCTAAATATTGATCCAAATATGGATTGTCGTACCTTCCTGAACTCGTTATTAAATTTCCAATCGATTGGCAATTAAACCTGGACATTTTATTTTTTTGCCATTTTTCGCAAAAAATCATGATGTAACCCCTTATAAAAAAAAGTAAAATTGGCGAAAATTTAATTTTTTCAACATCACACGGAAAGTGTCATGAATTTAATTATTATATTCTAATCTGTTCAAAACAGTATGTATTTTTGGTGTAAGACAATTTTTGGCCAAGTTATAGCAAAAAAACAAAAAAAAAAATAATTTTTTTGTCAAAAACCGAAATTCCATTTTCCACAACAAAATAATTGGTTTTTTGGCCGAGACAATGGAAATATTAATCAAATCATCATCAAATCATTGTCATACATTACTGAACTCGTTATCAAATTTCTAATCGATTGACATTTAAACCGGGACATTTTATTTTTTGGCCATTTTTCGCAAAAAAAAACAAGGGTATAAAAAAACAACTATTTTTTGGTATAAAATCTGTGAGATTATAGCTACATCGAAATGATATAAATATCGTTTTTGACTTCTGCCCTTTATGATAAAACAAATTTCAAATTAGTTGTGTGTCAAGGATTCATGTTGGCTAATTTCAAGTCACGTTTCCCACAACAGACTTATTTAAGTCATCATAAATATGTTCACTGAAGCACTTATGGTACACGTGCCAGCGTCTTGGCCCATAAGGAAGTTGGCAACACGAAATTGAAATGGAAATATAATAAAATAAAAAGTGATGTGGCTATTAAACAATCTGCGGACAGCGCAACTATGCGTAGTGCCTACCGCCTCCATATATTTGTGTACACACTCACTCAGGTAATTAAGTTTGAAGTTGAGGCACAAAAAGCAAAGCATTCAGCTAAAAAAAGCTGAAAACCCAAACAAAAATAATAGAAAATCAAGTTGAAAAACCGGCAAAAAGCTGGTGAACTGTAAAGCACTCCCGGCGTCGCAATTGCGTCGCACACAGAGAAAAAAATGTTTACGCTAATACTATAACATAATGATAAAATTGTATATTATAAATATAGTAGTCGTATAAACTTTTGCATTTGAATAATATTAAACATTTTTTAATTTCGGTCTTTATAAAGTTATTTTTTTGTATTATGCATAGTCTTCGATTATACTGATATTATTTGTTGCTGTAATGTGCTGCAAAATTATGACATATTTTTGTCTCTATAAAGTTTTTTTTATTATCCCTAAACACCCGATTTTAATATAATAAAATATAACAATTTCTTTCTGTGCTGTCGCAGCGCAGTCGCCGTCGTGCTGACCTACAACGAGGCGCCTTCGTCACCAACGCCGCCCCTTTGTCGTTCGTCACTCGTCTGTCGTCTCACGGCGTCTGTGCGTGCCTAATGAGTTGCTGTAATGCAAAACCAAAAATTTTCATACGACCGTCTGCCCATTGTGAGTGGCTGTAACATATAGCCTGGCCCACATAGACACAGATCGCCTGCCGGCCACAGTGGGTCCTAAAAGTAGGGGGACTGATGAAATGAGAAATTATTTCTGAGACTGCTTCAAACGCATTTTATAATAATATAATAATTATATTAGTTTATAAAGAGAGAATGGTATTCAAAAATTAAAAGGATATGATAGTTTCTGAGACCTTTTAATTTATTTTTTTTATACAAATTCATCACTTTCCAATCTCCACTGTGGCAAGTGTCTGGTTTAGGTAGCCGCCGAGTGTCTAAAACAAATTGCACGCAATTAAACACGCTCCATGCCGACTGAATCTTGCCCCACTCGGTGGTGCAGAGTTCGCTGGTGGTGTAGTTGCATTCATATGGATGACGTACACTGAAAGAAATATTGATATAACAATAGGATGATATATAATATGATAGGTGTTTGTCTGGATAAAGATGCTTTATGCTTTTTTTTTTATCGATTTTGAAGTGTAAAGATATTTTTTTAAAATCATTTATCTAGCTGTGTTTTTTTATCTGTGTACTGCATCATGCAGCGTCACCCGCCGGCGGCTCTGCCATTTGCGATTTGCATCGCCCACCAAGATTTATTTATATATATGAATATTTTTGCATCAAAAAAGGAGGAGGAGGAGGTGGCGGCGGCTAGAGCTTCGCTTATTTGGGTGGCTTAACCGCTCTCCGAAAGTCGCTCTACTCGCTTGCAGTTCTTTTTTTTTGGCTCTTCAGTTTTATGACTGTGTAATTTCGATGTTAACATCTTGATGGCCGAATTTTGATTAATGGCCTCTGGGGTCTTCGTTTTCGTCCCCGGATTTCAAATTTCAAAGACCGATGATAATGATTGCTGCACATTGCACACTGCACACTGAACTTTTTGCGCCAGTGGCAAATCTGATTTATGCGGCAAATAGTTTAGCGGATAGTCATATCATTTTGCTCCCTGAGCCTATGACATCATCCGATTGGGACTCCAACTCTCTGCGGTCAACTCGTTTTTATTTTTAGCTTTTTATGCACTTATGACTCGCTATACGGGGTACTTTTTGAATTTGGGGCTGAACTTCGCTTCAAAATGGAGCTCCAAGAAATTGTTAAAAAAATGTCGAATAAAAATTAAAAAATAAATTTGTAGTGCAGATTTTTAGATTATTAAATTGTAAAACTTTTAAAGGTATACCGCTTCAAAATCTGATATAAATTGGTCAAGTAATGGGCTGAAATGTTTTGGGATTGGGTCACCATTTGGAATACCATTTTTTGGAATACAGTGAAGTGATAATAAAAATCATACAATTTTCCAAAAATCTGAAAATAGTGATTTAAACACATATTAGAGGGTGTTCCCTAGTCGTTTATCCACGTTGCACGCAAACTTTTTGTTCGACTGACTGCTGGGTTGGATGCAAATGACACAGATTCGCGACTTGGTCGCCTGGAGTTTGCATAAATCTCGCCGATCGCTGATGGGTATTAGTAAGTATTATCGCGAAATGTGGCCCATGGGCAAAAGTACAGGGTGACCTCATTTTTTCACTAGACAAACGGACAAGCGGACAAACGGACAGGCGGACGTCAGTCGTGCGGTCACCTTTTGCTCTTTTTGGACGATAAGCTACCGAGAATAATTGTCACCTCCTTGAGCTGCCTTCGTGATGAATAATGAATATTGGTTGGACCGTCTTGCAGTTATCTGCTCTAACTTATCTCCTTATCGCCTTGGAATATAAGTGATATTATAGCCAAGAAAATATTTACCCATTGCAAAGACAAGTTGACTTGTAATATCTTTGGCATACCGATAGTGCTTTAAATAGGCCATGTTTGCAACGGGCAAGCTAAATGCTATGCTAATTAAGTGATGACTACCTTTATTTTCCATATAATTTCCCCGCAATCTTTTTTTTTAACTGTACCACGATGATTTAAGACCCTGCTACCTTAAACACCTGTTGCATTCATCGGTTTTCCTCCCAGCAATCGCAAGTTAAGTCTTCAAAATTATCGAAATAAATCTTTACTACCGCTGTAATTATAGTAATCTAAGGAAATTGTGACATTTAAATGCCAGCAAATGATGATAAATGCCGGGATGCGCGAATTAAAGTGTGCTGCAATCTTGATTTTGCCATCTTTTTTGGCATCTTTTCATTCGGTGAAAAGAGCAGGGGATTCCCCCGTTTTTAGTGTTCCTTGCTGTTGCTGTGGTTACAAGGTCGCCTCGCCAGGTTTTCCCGGCTTTCCGGGAGGCGGAGGTCCGTGTACCAAGGGGTTAAAAGGTCAGATTGCAAATTGCGGTGGGGGGCAGTCAGTTAAAACTTGCAAAAGTTTAGATAAATTAAAACTGAATACACACGTGGCCACAGAAATGTTTCTGCCGACACAAAACTTTAACTGATACTCTCTCAGTCTCTCGGTCTGTCTGTCTGTCCCGGTGTTTTTGTTGTCGGTCAAATGAAATTGTAGCAGAAGCACTCCAACAACGGCAACAGGAAGCCAAAATGCTTTTCCCGGGGAAAATTTTGGGTTGGGTAGGGGCCTAGGTAGTCAGTAGTCCGTAGTACTCGGTAGTCTCTCTGAACTTGCCTTTTCTAATTGAGCTCGGGTTTCAGACAAAAAAGCGCCGTGATGTACAGCAGCTCGAACTCTCTGGCCAAAAAGGGTTAATCATGGCAGCACTTCTTGGCCTAAGCCCCATTAACCTGCTAAAGATCCCAGAAGCACTCAGGAAAAAAACAATTTAACAGGAGAATTAAATAAAATATTATTAATGAAAAATAAAAAATTTCTAATAATATTCCAAAATTATTAAAATATTTTTAGGTCTTTAAGAAAATTGAATGAATATTTTCGTAGTCAGTACTTTTTTATATTAAACAAAAGAATTTAACAGGAGAATTAAATAAAATATTATTAATGAAAAATAAAAAATGTCTAATAACATTCAAAAATTATTAAAATATTTTTAGTTCTTTAAAAAAAATGAACAGTATTTTACAAAACATATTTATTTATATTTTCGTAGTCGGTACATTTTGATTCCATAAATATTAGAACAACTATTTAATCGCCAAATCATAAAGTTAATTTTTTCCCAGTGTCGCAGGGCCTGACCAATTTATTGGCATTAATTAATATTCATTCAATAAAACGCAATCAATAATCTGAGGTTGAGGGGCTTTTTACTACTTGTGGAATATCGCTGTAGCCGAGTAGCCTGTGTTCTGTGTTCTTGTTATCAGCTAACGGCCGAGACTATAAATAAAGGCAACTAAAATGTGTGTAATAAAACGCACTGAGCACACAGTCCACCAACAAATTGATTCAGCAGCATGAACAGCTGAAGAACAAATTGCGTAAATGCTTTTTATAGAAGTTCAAGTCATTGAAATTCGAATTCACTTCCTCGAATGCCTCGAATGCGACCGATCCGATCCGCCACACAACACAACACACAACAGGCACACGCATTTTTATAAAAATACATATATGTACGAGCAATTCGCCTGCTGCTTTCATAATCAGCTTGTACAAAAAAAAAAAAATGAAAAGAAAAGAAAAGAAAAATATCAAGGCACACAACAAATTGAGGCCATTGGGACTCTTAACTAAACGATAACCAGAAAAGACGAGACCAGAAAAATGTAGGGAAAAAGAAGTTTGCCTGCCAATAAAGCAATTCAATTTCATTTAAACAAATAAATGACAATCAAAAGGCGACACACAAAATTATTTAACAAATTATTCACAAAAAAGAACTGATGAATATAGATGAGAAACATATGTAAACAAATTGGAAACACAAAATGTGCTGGATATCTAGAAATTTATCAGTTGTTCCCCAAAAATAAAAAGCAAACACACAAATTGATTGAGCTGTCAAAATAAAACGAGGATCGAATGATGTGGAAAATTGTGTGTGACTCTTACGCAACTTTCGCCTTTATCTGAAGTCATCACTATAAATATGCGGGTTTGAAGGCACAGCACACACACACACACACACGTGGTCCCGTCATAAAATCTGATACCAAAAACCCACAGAGGGGTTATTACTCAGCTTCAGATTATTACAAAATATGCACGAACGGCCAAAACAAGAGGGCCATAAAAACATTGAAATAAAAAATAAAAACAAAACGCAAAGAACCACGAAAGTGCCGAGAACATGGCTCATAAAAGTGAGCAACAACGTAATGGCAATCAAAAGGTGCACAAAATACCGCGAATCTTTTGGTCCGTGAGAAGGAAAATATCAGGGAAAATGGAAATCATAGTTTTAAATAGAAAAAGAAAATATTTATTTTCATACCATAATTCTGTAAATAAAATTAGAAGAAGTTTAAGCCTCCTTCCACTAGCAATTAATGCCAGCAATATTTGGTTTTCATGATTTTTTTATTATAATTTTTTTTTTCGACCAAATTTGTAACCTAATTAGACACATTAATTACGCGCAATTGTTGGGAGGGCCCGAAAACTCTCAGTTCAGGTGGACGGGTAATGCAAATTGATGGACTGCTCCGCATCCTCCATCCTTCCTCCACCTTCTTCCCTTCTCGCTTGTGCTTGTGCCTGCTAATGCAGACAAATGACAGCCAAAGGCACCTGAAAATGGCAGGATGAGGACATGGACATCCGAGGAAGAAGGAGCATCCGCATCATTGTCACGTAGCTTCTAAGTGCCACAAATTACGCACGCAAATTGGCTTTGTTGTGTCAGCGGTTGGGTGGGTGTGTGCTTTCTGGGCGGTTCGTTGGCGTTTTGGGTGCTTGGGTGGTGCTGCAGCATCGATAGTTTCCCTGCAATCGGTCCAATCAACTGGGAGAAATAATTAAGAACTTTTAATGGAGCATGTTAATCAGCGGCGGATCCTGATTTTGGCTGTGGGAGGAGTTTTTATAAAAATTCTTTGTTGCATACTTTTTGAATTCCGCATTTCCTTAGATTTGTTAACTGATAGAGGGGGATGTATCACCCGACTCCCCCAAATTCTTAAATTATAACCAGTAGAAAAATAATATTTTATTCGTTTCTTAATTACACACAAAAAAAAAACTTGGTAAAATCAACTGTTATAATTGCCATACAGTCCCCAACCACAAAAAATAGTCAATTCTACTAAGTAAATAGTTACTTTCACAACAACAACTACACACAATTAGCAAAGACACACACCTATATCCTTGACAAAATTGAAAATTTTTTGTGGTTGGGGACTTTTTGACAATTTTTTTTTTGTGTCTACAAACAATAAAATCAAAACTTTTTTAAATGTCGCCATAAAAATGACGTGTTAAAATTCTAATTTTATAAACATTTAACTTAATTCTTGTGATTTGTTAAAATCTCTTATTCAGCTTATTTAACATTTTTTTCCGCGTGTATGCAGCTCTGGGGGAAGAACAAAATTCGACCATTAAACGGGGCTTAGGAGCAGCAACAACAAAGTAACTGCACTTCCTGAGCTATATATATACATTCAGGGGGGCGGGGGGAGTGGCTCAAGCTGGCTGACAACTTAATATGAGGCACGAACCAAGTCAACCAAGCCGGCCAAGAAGCCTCAAGTCCCAAGCCTCATGTCAAAAAAAAAAGTAGAGGGAGGAAAGATAGTGGTGAGGAGGGGGAAAAAGCTGGCGAAATGCTGCCGACAACTTAAAGGCGTTAATGGTCGTTTGTTTTATGAGAAATTGCCAAAACGTGAGCGGCATCCTGAATTTTTTTTTCTGGGGAGGAATCACCACACAGAGACATCAAAGCGCCCAGGATCAACAGTCGCCAAGCGTGCTCCTCTATATTTTTTATATTTCTCTGTATTTTCCTCGAGTTCTTCCTTTTTTTTCCTTCTGCTGCAGGACGTGACAACCTTGGAGTGGCTTCCACATTTAAATGAGTTTGTGCAACATAATACAAAAAAAAAACAGAAAGAAAAACAAAACATAAATATTAGCGTCAACAACATTGTCAGGCTGCGCTGAACTTTGACTTGCCCTTTTGCCACCTCCAGCCACAAATCAAAGCTCAAGCAGGTGTCAATGTAACCGCTTTGTTGACTCTTGTTTGCGATACCCTGGAATGGGTATGATGGGCACTTAAAAAGGGGAAAATAAATGTATTATAATGAAAATTGTATTAGCAATACAAAAATCAAAGAAGTTTTAAGTTCAAAAACTAAAAAAAATCAGACTTATAATAATAATATTTAAATGTATTATAAATCAAAGAAGTTTTGAGTTCGAAAACTAAAAAAAAATATAAATACCCACCAGACTTATAATAATAATATTTTAAACAACCATAGTTTTTGGTAAAAGAATATCCCAAACATTTAATATAGAAAACCAAAAGACCCCGCAACATGTCCTCTAATTTCCATATCTTTTGCTCTGAAACCATTGTTGTATGGAATTTAATTTCCTCCCCATTGTAAGTGCATCCCACATGGTTCTCTGGATGAGAAGGTCCGAGATCTTTGCCCAGAGTGAATAGAAATAAAAACAACAGGTCAGTTCACAGTGGCAATCAACGCGCGGCAGTTGAATTGAATTATTTGTTTATGTCAGCGAAATGAAAGGTTTCCATGGGAGAATTAAGCAGAAAGAGCAAGTGAATGAAGGCAACTTTCCTTCTGATTCACTTTTACTATGGGAAAACCTGTTTTGCATTGTGTTTTAAGCTTTAAGCCCAAGCAAGTCACTATTAATATTTAAGACCATTAAAATTGAAAACATTTCCCTAACATATTTCTAACAGATGACCAAAATACAATATATTTTTTATGTTTACCCATTAAGTTTTGGGAACTCATAAATAACACTAAATAGGATAGTTTTCCAGTGAAAATTTCGCGTGTGGAATAATGAGACTTTGATGTGGACGAAAATGCGAATGATCAGGATGATCACGATGATGATTATGATGATCATCGCCCGAGTTCCATTGACGCCCACGGAGAAGAAAAGATATGGGGAAAAACTAATTAAATCAAAGCAATTGCTAAAACGTACAGTTTAATTAAGCACATGAGACATAAGAGCGTAGCACTAAATATTTCCTGCTGAGCGGATTCTCGGGATTGGAATCAGAATCTTCAGAATACACATACATATACCTGAACATATATATAAATCTGGGTCCCCAAGTCTTAGAAGTATAACCATCGTGTGGCCCAGGTCGCTCCCAGCGGAATTTCTGGCTGAATCTCGGAATGATGATTGACGGCCATCATCGCGTAATCTTCGCTAGGCGGAGGATTACGGCGTCAATTGCTTTGCACTTGCTCCACAGACCCAGATTCCTCAGCTTGATGTCACTCGGATGCACTTTCTACCTACCGCTTTTCCTCTAAAGTACCATTTTCGTTTTATTTTTATTTATCTTATTTTTTTTTCTTTGTGGTTTTTTGGTTTTGTGGGGCGAGGAACAGGAATTCGTCTGGCAATTACCTTGACGATAGTTTTTAATCAAATTTTCACATGTTTCTACCCCCAATTTCCTTTTACGTTTTCCCGCTTTCCACTCCGCCGTCTCGCTTTTCAGTGATAATTGTGGCCAAAACACAAAGTTGGCTCCTGCCACACACACATGTGCCTTTGTAGACAGTGTCTGTTTCTGCCTAATTCTTGATACTCTTTATAGAGGGGCTATATCACTATATCACTAAGGATATAAATGATATTTTGTTAGTTAAAAAAAAATTTTGTTTTTTACTTAATTTAATTTTAGGTCAATATATTTAGATGAATAATAATTGAAAAATTCCATTACACGCATTTTAGATTTTAGTTTAAAATTCTGTAATTTTTTTAACCACTTACAGTTAATACAATTTATTTATAGCAATTAAATTGGAAAACCTTGTGGAAATGCATCCCGAATTCCATTTTTTTTGCCTGCATCCTTTCCATTTTGCTCTTTTTGTTTGTTTTATTTTTTGTGGTCTATTGTGGCTTTGCGAGCTGAGAGTTTTTGGCCCCGCCACGCCCCCCTGGACAGCCGCCCACCGCCGTCTGGCGTGCCTTTTGGCCACAAATTGTGCGCAGTCAGTCAGTCAGTCAGTTAGTCAATAACTTTTTCTTTCAGAGGAGGAGGAGAATTTCCCTTTTTTCCCCCTTTTTCTGGATGTATGTGCGATCGATTTAACGAGAATTGGCTGGCCTGTCTGCTGCGATTTTTGAACATGATGAAAATAAATTGCCAGCACACATATGTGCGCCAAATTTATGACTGGCCAAAAAGGGGGAGTGGCCCAGGGGCCCAGTCTCAATAATGTGTAATTTGTCTTGCAGGAAATGAGCCCAGGCAGCAAAAAAAAAGAGACTAAAAATCTAAAAAAAATGCCTTGTCCATTTGAGGGTTCAATGCACGCATACTGATTTTATTCGGGGAGTGGTAAGAGTGGGTTGTGCAAATGGCGACCTTCCGCCCCAAACTGACCCACTTGATGACCACCCCCCCCGCCCACACACACACACACACCCACACACACTTGCGAGCAACAAGTTGAGACAATTGACAGTAGCCAGGCATTCTGTCTGCTTATTTTCCCTCTTTTCCTTGCTTTTCCTCTCACTCGTTTTCCCCTCGCCTTTCACTTGCATAAATCTAGATGCAGATGCAGATGCATTTCGCAAAAATGGGTTCAAGGACACTGCGTTGTCATCTAATTGGGCGGGCACATAAATTTAAACATTTCTCATTGTTTCCACGCCAGCGTATTTATTTATTTTCGCCGCTTGCCGTTCGCACGTTGCGTATGCGTAATAATTCATTTCGACACTCATTTTGGGATTGCAAATGGCATTTACAGTGGGGGCAGAAAAAGTAGCATCATTAATTTTAGACTGTTTTTTTATATTTACAAATAAATAATAAACGGCAATAAATATTAAAAATAATAGCAAGAAAATATTTATGTCTGTAAAAATTATTTAAAAAATTGAAACGAAATATTTGAAATTTTCCCTATATAAAATTCATTTTCTTCCTGACTCCGCTGTGCATTTGATGCAATGTGGGCGGCACAGTTTAGAAGCCACTGTAATGATCTGGCCATGCTGTTTTTTTGCATTAGCGAACAGCTCGAGTAATCACAATAAACGCTACGAAAGGAATCTGTGTCAAGCATGCCGACTGTCCGTCCGCCGGAATCGAGGCTATAAACGGTCAGCAGATGGCACTTTAGCCGACCAAACGGACAGGAATTGGATTTAGATCGTTTTAAAATGATTAAATATGTTTCAAAGGCCATAAAAAGAAGCATGTTATAAATATTAGTAAGGTGTTAAATTTGAAAATTGACTGAACAAAAAATGTTTATACATTTTTTTTTTCAATTTTGTAATTTTAAAAGGGTTTTCTAATTTTATTCAGTAAGTACTCAAGTAATTTAAAATTTTTCCACGCTTGGGAACAGAACAAATCATAGCTAATTTAAACCAGAAAATAGTTGAAAACAGCGACATACAACTTAAAGTTAATTGCTGAGCTCGCAAATCGATTGGAGGCATTCTTTAACGTGATATCGATAGCTTAGACCTGATTTCGACAGCATTATTATGTGTAACACACACCGAACAAGCACAAACTTGTCGAAAAACATGGGCCAACTTCAAAGTCGTGGCACGTGACTATGCAGCTTCATAAGACAGCCGTTCAGCCAAAACCACACAAAACAACCCAGTTTCCACCCCTACCGCCCTCCGCCTTTTCACCACTCAGAACCGTAAAAAAAACAACAACAACAGAAATCAGACATAGCGTAGACAAAACGCAGACAATGCTTAAAACTGAAAACAACAATGAAACCAAAACAATCCGGCATAATTCGTCACTGAAGTTTGTTCAACTTTGATTTTAAACCAGTGCCGTTCATTGTAAATTTATGAAGTTGCAAATAAATGAAATAAACTATGAAATTCATTCAAGAAATTATTATTATAATAAATAATCAGGATTAAAATATTAAGGACTCCTATCTTTCGTTAATAATGTAAAATATTCAAATAAAATAATATACAATTTCTTATAGCTATATTGTTTTTTAAGACACTTAAAAGGTTTTGTGTGCTAACAAATTACAAATGGGAGACAAATGTGCTCCCTTTCTTATTTTCCCACCTATTTTTTCCACCTCCAAATGCTATCTGCCATTCCTGTGTTTTTCCATTATCTTTTTAGTTTATCGAAGAATTTCGATAAGAGGATAGAAGGTTCTCGGGCCATGCACATTTGGCCCACATTCCAATTATTACACTAAGAAAAAGGGAATAGATGAAATACAAATATTATTTATAAATTGGATTAAATTTAGTTAGTAAGGATCTTCAATTAAATCAAGTTTGTATTTTGGTTTTCTATTTGGTAAAATTTGTACTAATAAAGAAGATTCAATTATTTAAAAATAAAATATACATATATGAATATATTTGTGTAGTTAAGGCCTGTGACTCTTAAAAATTAAAGAAATAATTTGGTAATATACTTTTAAGTTATATATCATCATTTTTTCATTGTGTATGGAAAACGTGGGAAGAGCGGAGCAGAAGAAAAGCTTTCCTCGGGCGAAAGAGAGCATCGAACATCAATTTTTTGGCTAGATATGATCGTTCTTTGCGGGGTGAAGAAGGGAGTTGGGGGGTCGTCAAAAGAAGGCGGTGGCCAAGTGAAAAGGGGCGGGGCATTATTGTGTGTGTGGCACATGTTGAACATGCGGGGCAAGTGCTTTTAATCAGCAAAAGGCAACAAGAAATATGACGTAGCACGCGTCTTTTCCTGACACTTCCACTCAAAACAACAATGGGTTGGGGGAGTTATAGAAAAAATCTGGATGGGGGTAAATCGAAAATAGTTCCAGACCCGATTACCGTAAAAGAAATGAAAAGAAATTGACACTTGAAATCAATGCTCAATTAAAAAGTCGACCAAAATAGATCGGAAGTGGGTAAAAATAGGAGTGAGGAACTAGAAGGAATTAAAAGGGGGTTCACATGTGAGGGAAAATGATAATAAATGGAGCACTGGTAAGCCTGAAATACATAGTGGGTTTACTGGAATTTAAACGCTTATGTGATAGTATATAACCTCTCAAATGTTTTTATTTTTAAGCCTTAAAAAAAGTCAAATTTAGATAATAGAACTCCCAAAGATAAAATACATTTTCCAAGCTCCAAATAATGTTAAATCTAACAGCGATGTTAAGTTCATCAATTGTGGGGAAAATCTAGCCGAGACACAGTGCTTGTCAAACCGCAGCCCGCTTTTCCATGCTTAGCATGGACAGAAACCAAATTTAAAAGTTTTCTGCTGGGAAAAATACAAAAAAGTACAATGAAAGCTGTTGAAAAAATAAGTGGGCTAGGAAAATGAGGGAAAACTGAGCAGCTTTGAAAGCAATTAAATTGCAGGGCTTTGCATTTTATAATTAGTTTGTGCTGAAGTCATAATAATAACGTATTTTTATTTGTTTAATTGGTTTTACATATTTTTTAGTAAAATTGTACACTTGACGATCATTATTAAAATGGATTATTTTGAATCGTTTTAGCAAATTACGAATTTTGATGAAGACCAGGACTTTATACTGGCCGACCCACTACCGCTGTCAGGCAGAAGTAAGTCCTCGAACGATGACGTCGCCTTCCTGATTCCTCCGGATTCCGAGGAGAAGCTGGACAAGAAGTTCACGCCGGAGGGCAACTGGTTCAGCCAGGGGCTCCATCGTGTTCGCCGCTCCCTGAAGAGCTTGTTCGGCTCCGACGACGATGATCAGGAGAAAGAACGTGAGCGTCAGCGGCAAAGGCAAAATAACCGCGATGCCGCAAATCGGCAAAAGGAACTGCGGCGCCAGCAAAAGGAGAGCCAGAACCGAGAGAAGCAGCTGCGATTGGAGCGCCAGGAGAGGCAGCGCCTTGCCAAGCGGAACAATCACGTGGTCTTCAATCGCGTCACCGATCCCCGCAAGCGGGCATCCGACCTTTACGACGAGAACGAGGCATCTGGCCTAAACGAGGACGAAGCCACCACCTGTAAGTAAAATTATCCACTTAAACTGTATAATAATCGTGTATATAAATTCTGAAATTACAAAAATACAGAACGCGAATTCTTTAGGAAATGCAACAATGTAATTTGATACATATTTTAAACGTCATCTAATTATTCTTATATTTATCCGTTTAGACCGTACCTACTTTGTTGTTAATGAGCCATATTCAGACGACTACAAAGAGCGGGACAGCCAGCAGTTCGAAGTTCTGCAAAAATCTCTTGACGATGATCTGCGCAACTTCTTCCATAGCAATTTCGAAGGTAATGATGATGAGGAGCAGGAAATCCATAGCACCCTAGAGCGAGTCGAGTGAGTACAAAAATATTGAATATTATTAGATATTTAAGTGGTTGCAAACATGTTCTAATCGTATTTATCACCTTTTCAGACCCACCAAGGACAATTTTAAAATTCGCGTGCAACTGAGGGTTGATCTGCCCAGTTCTGTCAACGACTTTGGAAAGAAGTTGGAGCAACAACTGAATGTCTACAAGCGAATCGATCGTTTGGGTGCCAGTACCGATGGCGTATTTTTCTTCACCGAACTGAGCGGTAAGTTCTTAAGGATCCATTTAATCGAAAGCTCCTCTCTCTCGTTTCCTGCAATCTGCGTTGCTTTGGTGTAAGATGCCGCTTGTAGAAACCTATGCCTTCCAATTTCCCGAAAAAGGGATGCAAACTTGTTGTTAAAAATGCGAAATAAAAATCTCTTGAGTTTGAAAGTCCTCTAAAAGTATGCTACGGCAAAGATTTTCTTCATATTTCTCATATTTTAAAAGAAACATACAATATCTAGAAATTGTTTAACTAAACTGAAGCTTGCATCCCTTTCCCTCAATCCAAATCACGGATATCAACACTTTTTCTTTACCCATAACCCCGAAATTCAACACCAAATACGAACCAAAAGAACGTAGGGAATACAACAATGTGAGACCGCTAATAAGTGCATCTGGACAACCTGTAAGAAGAATCCAAAATGCAAAACCAACAATCCAAGGTTTGTTCACTTATCCAAGGAAAACAACGAGCCGGAAGTATCGAGATTGCCTTTTGTATTGATGTGACTAACCCGCAATTTTCGAACCGCGAAAAAATAGTATCTCTTAAATAGCGCTAAAATAATCTTTGGGTCTGCTCTGGTTTTTATTATCTCATTATATTAATTCAAGTATTATCTTTTAAGTTGGAAGTGATTTCCAAAAACAATTACATTTAGATACAATATTTTAAACTACATAGTTGGCTCATCTTGTATGTAGTTCTGTGTTTTGTTTTAGGCAAAAAATCCTTTAAAATAAAAAATCAAATTAAATCCGGAGTGGACCTCTATGTGTGCTTAAGAATATGACCTGTGTGTGTGTGTGTGCGTGTCCTTGTGAACCCTAGATCTCTGTAAACGTCTCTCATCATCGAATTTGTGCCGCTTCATGCTTCACCAGCTCCACTCTCTGTCTCCATATTTCTGTGATCTCTGTCTCCAATTCTGTCTCTACGTCCTGTTTTGGGAAATCGCCCAGAACTTCCAAGTCCCCAAAAACTAATCCACTTTTTGACCTCACAGAATTCGATGAGGATCCTATCGAAGTTGCATTGCCCACGGATGAGGTGGAGGGCTCCGGCCAAGATCCCGACAGCTGTCGCGGAGATGCCACCTTCACGTGTCGAAGGAGTGGAAAGACTATTTGCGATGAAATGCGTTGCGATGGAAATCGCGATTGTCCCGATGACGAGGATGAGGAAGACTGCGAGGGTAAATGTCCTACGAGTTCAATAACCGATCATCACCAAAGACCTCCCAGCTCATCATCGATCGTTCTGCATCGCCTAATCCCCATATCTCTGTACTAAACCCATTTGTAAAGGGGGGCTATCTTGTAACATAGATCACGATTTGCTATGATCACTATAAATAGGGCTGCAAAAGAGTCAATGATTTTTCGTTATATATATAAATATATCAAAAAGATTAGATTGGGGAATTATGCCAATAGACTTAAGAATTCGCGTCTGAACACCGTTAATGCCTTTGCAGCCCTATATTCTACCTGTCCTATTCAAAAGTCAACGTGTCATCAATTTAGAATTAGCCCGAATCGACCGTTCATTTTAATTTTATTTGACTTTTTCTATTGCTTTGATTTCAATTTTGATTTGTTTTTTTCTACTTCCTTTTAATTTTTGCGCTTCTCAGTTTGCAATGATGGGCAGTTCAAGTGCGATAACAAGTGCCTGCCACTCGTTAAACGCTGCGATGATCATTACGATTGTGAGGATCAGACGGACGAGGCTGGTTGTCCACCGCGTGAACAAGAACCAGAAGTACAAGTACAAGAGGGCGAGTTACCGCATCAGCCCCGGCCTCACCTTCAGCCACCTCCAACCGAGCCTGAAGTAGAACCCGAACATGAAGATGAGCTCATAGTCCCTGAAACAGACTCTAATGGCGTGGGGTCACAAAATGAGCCAAAGCCAGGTAAGTTATTTCGATTATTTTGCTTCATTTCGTTCGATTATTTATTATTTGATTTACGTTACGAGTTTGGGGACTTTTGATTACTATTCGGGCTTAACAGAGGTAAATAATACTTTGGAATGTATTACCAATTATCAATCGGCAAAAGTAGTCTATTGTTTTTTGCTAAAGAATTCGCGTCTTTCATATCGGTTTGCTTTGTTGCCCGTTCGAATTTCCCTGCTTTGGGTGATCTCATTGCTCTAGTGTCTGCGTTCTGCGCTCATTCAGAACTATGCTCTCCGTAATGGCCAAATAAATTCCGCATATTAATTAGCCCGATAAACGAATATTTCCACTGAGTGCCACACATGCCTTTCGGTTGATTTTTTTCTTTGTAATATCTTTTGTATTTTATTTATGGCGATTGGCCCTCGTTGTTTCGTTCATTCGACTTGAATTAGGTTTTCTATCGCAGGCAGTCAATTGGGTTAAATATTTGATTTTCTAATGGATTTGCAATGCATACGAATTCCGTGGTATTCATCAAGGCGGCGTCTTTTGGCACATAATCGAATGCTTTCCATTCATCCATTTTGGTTAAATTAAAGGCATTCCGGCCGGCAGATTTGGCAGTAATGTTTAATATTTTAGTTTTTATTGAGAAAGCGAATTGGGAAATTATCGGGAAATTTACTGTTGTGCATTTTCCGCATTCCATTAACAAATTTCACATTAATATTTCTTAATATTACTAAGACATCAGATATTCGGTTCCCATTCGATGTGTTCCACTTCTGGAAACCTTTCCTAAATGAAATGTATTCAAATTTTGCACAATCGTGTCCTCCCATTGACCCTGAACACTTTGCATCGGCTTACCATCCCCAATATGGTTTGTTTTCTCTGCTCTTCTCCTCAACTGAACCAACCTCATGCTGTGCAAATTGCAGCGAGAAAGGAAGCGAATACTAAAAAAAACGAAAAACATAAATGTAAATAGTAGCGGAGACAAAAAGGCGAAACAAGCATTCTACCAAAAAGTGAAATTACAAACCAACTTCCCACCCACAGCCACATCCACATCCACATCCATCCGCAGACCGCAATTCTAGCAACCCAAAAAACCAGATTACAATATCCATGAAATATGCCACAAAAGTCGGGAGCGCAGCGAGAGAAAAAATATGTTATATAGATGGTGATTTGGGGTCTGACAAGCAGTGTGTGTCCATAGAGAGTGTGTGTTTGTGTGTGTGTGTTGTGTCGACAGCTAACAGCAAAAACAATTTGCAACAGATTAAAATTACCCCTAAGCGTATTATAAACTTAAATAATCCTCTTGCAGTGCAAGAACAAGAACAACAAGAACAAGAACCACCCCGAAATCCCGAATCCCGAGTCCTGACTCCTTATATCGCTTTTACTACTTTTGGGGGCGTGTTAAGTGCTGTCAACGAGATTAAATGCAATGCCAGAGGTCGCCACCCACCAAACGGCACACACGCACCAAGCTCCCAAATAAAAAAAAAGTTGTGTCCTTGGAAATTTAATGAATTTTCAACACTCCACTCCAGGGCATCCGAAAAAAAACGAAAAAGAAGCTGAGAAAATGGGGTGGAAAATGGGATGCGTTGGAATTAGTTGGGATAGTTAGTTTTTTAAGGATGGTTACTTGATTTCTTTGAATAAAACTGGGCTTAAAAATAATCTATAATATTATTACCATAGCTAGAAAATAAGAAATAAATAAAGAAAATACTTAAATGATATATGGTTCTGTTATCAAGAGTAAAGCATAAAGTTTTCTTGCTTTGACAACCCTTTTCATTTGTTTTTCCACTGATAAAAAATATATATATACTTTTTAATTGAGCTCGAATTCGAATTCTTGGCCATCAGCCAAACGAAAGAGACCTTGAGTCGGATTCTTCAGTTCGGTTGCCCTTTTTTGCCATTTGGGTTAATGAAGGCAATATTCGTGGATTTCAATGCAGCTATTTGGTTGTTTTTTTGTTTTTCTACACTCTCCGTATCTCTACTTTTGTTGTTGTTCCTTTGTTTTTCGCTGTTGGAAAACTTGTTGTTGTCATTCTGAAATTCGAAACTTGCGCGACTTTTTTCGGATGGTTTCGAAAGTGCGTCAATGTGCTGTGCACAGCTTGCACTTGAAGCTTGAATTGTATTTTGAGTTGAGTTTTTGGTGCGGCTCTGCTTTTATCATTATGCAATGTACATAGTTGGGAAATGTAATTACTACCCCTTACTTTTGGCCCTCGCCCATTTTGTAATTTGGTATTCAAAGTTGAATTTATGAGCCATATGTGTATTTTTTGTACGCTTTTGCGGCTGCATTGGGTTTTTGTTGATTAAATTTGGCAAAGACAACTTGCACTTTTCCCTTCCCCTATTTTTATTTGTTTTATTGTTTTTGCCCGCGAGTCAATTAGCGGCTTCAGTTTGCCTGAACTGTGTTAAATGGCAGCAGATTTCAATGTGCTCACCCAGCAACCGCACACAAGTACCAGTAAAATACAAAAAAAAATGTAAAAAAAATCAGAGAAGCACAGAAAACCAAAAAAACAATGCACAAATGGACAAGGAAAGTGGGCAACATCTAGGTGGCCACACATATGCAAATTGAATTTGCCAGCCAACGCTTTTCTTTTCTCGCCAAGCGCCAAAAAGGGCGAAAATTAAGCCAAGAAAGAAGTACACAAAACAGCAAATAGCAAAACAAAAGAAGGGGAAGACAAAATATAGAATGGTGTGTATAGGAAATGGGAAAGGAGACCCGAAGATACCCTTTAAAAAATATGGAAAATAAATTATATTTCATATTTTTAAGAAATAACTGATATTTCAAATATTTCATTCATATCTTTATAGTTTTGACTTTGTCTTCTGAGCTTTTTAAAAGCCAAATTTATTGTTCGCTTCTGTTGACATGAGTCCTAAATCATGTTCTATGAGCCATAAATTGTTCGAACATTACGTAATCATTAAAATAGGTAAAAAGGTATGCAGCGTTTCTCGGCTAGCCATATGTCATAAAATTCTGCAGTATTTTGTACCTATTTTTAAACAATTCTAATAACAAGATTTTCATAGCAAAAAATCCTATAATATTCAACTGCCCTTTGGTTGGAAAGAACTGCGAAAAATCTGTTGAAATCATAAAAAAGCATAACAGCAAACAATACCAGCCCCTGCCACGCCCCCCGCCCCACGGGGGAGTTGTGCATGTCTGATGAGCTTCGCTTGGGTGTGTGCGTGTGTGCCTGTCGTTGTGTTTACACGGGTTCTATTTACAATATAAAATTGTTTTTCCATTGACCTTACTGATTACAAAAATTATGAAACTTCTTTTTCTGTTTTATGTCTAAAATTGTGAAATTATTTGATGAAAATGGTTATTTTCAAAATGATAAGAGTTCAAAAACTTGCTGATAAGCAAATAGTGGGTCATTGAATAACTCATAATAATTGATATTTAATTATTTATTGGTTTTGCAACATTTAAAAAAAAAAATAAGTTTTTAGCGCATAAACGTAATTTCTGTTGCAAAGGAAAAGCGAAAAACTTGGCGCGTCGGTGTTGCTTCCTTTTGCTGCTGCTGCTTGTTTTGTTGTCTAGATAACATAAAATTCTAAAAATGGTGTATAAAAAAGTAGAATACAATATTTACCAGAAGCAATTTTTAAAAGTTGAAGTTTGTAAAAACCATCGATTTAGTTTTAGACTTTGGCGCAAGCGCAGAAAATTGAAGTTTGCCAATTTTCCAAAACATACCTTCGGCAACATGTTGTAAAACCTGATAAGCTTTTATAACTCAATTATGTACCTAATTAATTTCAATGTTGCTCTCATTTAATATTAAAGTTTATTAATCATTTATATTTTTTTCGGTTATATTTTTTATTGTAATTTTTTGATTTGTTTTCACATTGACGCAACTTGCAGCAGCAACATGTTGCAACTAAAACCTTGGGAAGTTGTTGTTACTAATTAATTAATTTGTAAAAATATGTATATTTTTTTTTAATTATACATATCTATTAATATTCTTCTTGTTTCACTTGATATTCATGCAACATGTTTAGTTTTTTTTGACTTGCAGCAGCAACATGTTGCAACTAAAACCTTGGGAAATTGTTGTCCCTAATTAATTTTACAAAATATGTATATTTTTTTTTAATTATACATATCTATTAATATTCTTCTTGTTTCACTTGATATTCATGCAACATGTTTAGTTTTTTTTGACTTGCAGCAGCAACATGTTGCAACTAAAACCTTGGGAAATTATTGTCCCTAATTAATTTTACAAAATATTTATATTTTTTTAATATTATACATATCTATGAATATTCTTCTTGTTTCGCTTGATATTCCGGCAACATGCTTAGTTTTTTGGGCGGCCGGCAGCAACATGTTGCAACTTAAACCTTTGGCAACTTCAGCCATCATCTGGTTGGCTGTTCGTTCGGCTTTTCTGATGTCGTAGCACTCGGTTCTTTGCTTCTGGCACTCGGCCATCGGGCTTCCATGCTCGGGAGCGTTCCGAGCAATTCCGCTACGCCTGCTCAACGAACGCTTGCCAGTTGGGAGGCTTTCGAGTTTCCAATTCACTATTCAGATTCAGTTCAACGTGAGGCGTTTGCGTGTGCGTTACGTTGGCGCGACTTTGGTTCCAGCTCAATAGTAGTACCAAGAACATCCTTACTTCTCGATTATTGGTCTCACAACTCATCGGCCCAGTTATAAAGCCAGAAAAGTGTAATCTCCGTTTTTTTTGTTTCTATTTTTTTTCTATTGTGCTGAAAACTCTGAAAAGAACATACAAATTACAACAGCCTGTTGGTGTGCGAAAATCCTCTGCAGTTTCTGTTCTGTGTGCGTGATCTACGATTCTGTGCGAACTTATCTCTCCCCAGAAACTCCTCCATTTGTTGATTTTGGACTTACGTTTCACGGCCAATGTAGATAAAACCCCCATTATAAAAAAGTGTAAAAGCTGAAACGTTTGGTGTTTCTTCAAATTTATCTACATTGTTTTCAATTTTATTTTTTTTGGTAGTATTTCAACTATATAGAACCATTTTTAGAAAAAGGAAGTTCTTATTCCATGGAATAAAAACCAGAAATTTCTTAACAAAATTCTATAATATTAAAGTTAGAAAGCCATTTATTGTTTTAGAATTTTTAATGGCTCTAAAATTATAGTTATAAATGCATTTTTGGATATAAAAAAAATTTTTTTTTAATATAAAATATAAGAAATGTCTTGGGATTTAAAATGGTTTAATAAATTTGTTTTTTTTTTTGTTTTAGTCCTTGAATTTGAACCTATTTTTGTTATATTTTTGAATTTTTTTTTTGTAAATTGCACACATTTTGAGACCCGAATAAATCGTACGTCAAACAAGATCAGTTGAAATCGAGCGATAAACTCAGTCAAACAATGTTTGCTCAGCTCAACGATTGTGAATGGATAAAGGCAAATATTTGCCATCGGTTATTAATTTAGCTGGCTGACATCTTGTGGTTCCCCAATGTTATTGTTGGTCTTGCGGTTGCATTTTGAGGTGACTGCTATTAATGCCATTAATGTTGTGATTGCTGTTGCTTTGATTGCACATTGCCTGTTGTGTCGCCTGTTGCCAGGTCGTAAATCTCAATCAAAGAGAGTTTAGAGGACCCAAAGAGCCAACAGGCGAGAGATTGGGCATATAAATCTCGTTTCGGTCTCTATAGAGACAAAAAAACAAACAGCCGAGTGAAAAATGTTAAATATTTCTGACACTGATTGCTCACTTGATATGGCTGCCGCCCTCGAAACTCCTCGATGGGCTGAAAATAGCTGGGTAAAATAGCGGGGAAAATGCGGAAGAAAGGCGCTGACAAATTTCCCGACGGGGGCTGACAAAAATATCCGGCCAAATATGGATGAATCGAAGCTATTTTCTGGAATACTTATGCTCTGGATGTTCTTTATTCGGATTTTCTGGAATCTGCATTCCATTCGATCCATTCTTCTAGCTCTTCACTTATTTTCACTGCATTCGGCTGTCTGTCAAATTCAATTTGCTTCGCTCGGCACAATAATAATGCTAATTCCAATGCCATAATGTCAGGATCGGCGGGGATCGTCTTGCGGAGTTTGTGGGAAAACAAGTGTGCAAACTTTCTGCAATATCAGCACATTTTCCCTTGCCAATTTGGCCAATATTTGTTGTTAGAGAGAAGTTTTTGTTGATTTGAGAAAAAATTATTTCGAGATTGGGAGTTTCAAGGAATTTAATTTAATTCATTGAAAGAACTTGAATAACGGAGTTTGATTAACATATTTCAAGGAATTTGAAAGTTTTTAGATATAATGATTTTATAAGTAATTATCATTCTCAACTGAATGCAGAATCATATTTTATAGAAAATATAGAACAAGTTCAATGATCTTCAAATGGAACTTATAAAATATCAAAAATATTTGTATCCCCAAAGAAATTTGCATTTTATCCGTAGGATTCGCCTTTTTCCGACTTAAGCCAGCTCTTTGCGATGAATGCACTTGTGCACTTGCCACTTGGCGTTCTTAAACGGACATTAGATAAAAGCACTATATGCATCATTAATTTTAATGACGGTTAATATGAAGGCGTTGTGGGTGGTGGATTAAGTTAGGTGTGGGAGTTTTGGCTAAAAACTTGGCCGCAATTTGAGTTTCTAATGACTCCGAAAACTCATCATTAACAACTCGCGGATCCCGGAGCCGTGGACCCGTGGATTTTGGGATGAATGCATCTTCGGTGAATGGGATCTGCCCGGCCGGAGCATCTCCATCTCATTAACGAACAGCCTTTATTGTGTGCTGTGTGTTGGCGGCGGTGCAATTCACCAATTTATTATGCGTAACATGTTGGGTAACTCGAAACTTGGCCAAAATGCTGCCGGCTGGAGGCTGAAATACTGAATACTGAGTACTGAAGTCTAAAGACCACTTACCGTTTGGACAAACTGCAAACTAAAAGCATTCCTTTAATGCTCGGTTAATTGAAACATACTCTACGGGCCGCCGGCAAACAACTTTTTTTTTTGCGATATAATAATTGAAAAATGCAGGCATCTTGCCAAAACCGCATAAACAACAAAGCTTTTAGGCGCGTATCTCACAGATACGTTTATCTGCCCCCTTTAAAAATACAAAAAATATATAATACAGAAAAAAGAAACTGAAACTAAAACTGAAACGAAAACGAAAACCTTTCACAATCGACAATCGCCACTCGACTTTGCACTCAGATTCAGATTCAGATGTCAGATGTCAGAAGTCCGCCAGTTTGCTCTATATTATCCCTCAGATTTATATATGGCACACACATAAACATCTCAAGTTCAAGTTCATTAGGGAAAAGCAGAAAAGAAAAAAAAAAACCGCAATTTGTTGTAATTTATGCGCGAAATTTTTCATTTTTTTTCCTGCCCATTTTGCGAAAATTTGCACAGCGGGATGGAAAAGAAATCGCTGATTCTTCGGGAAGTGGATTATATAGTGGGCTATACGAAATGGGTATTAATTGGTCACGTTTTGGATATGTTTGCTCGCTAATAATTCACGATAAATGCAGTGAGTCAGGTTGAGATCGGAATCGGAATCGGAATCGAAATGTTTGCTCTCATAATGGATTACGTAATTCAAGGGGAATCGTGTTGGAAAGATCGACACATGTGGCTAAAGTGCTTGAGTAAAATTGAAGATCGGTATAGAAGATAAAAACCAAGGGTGTTTATATGTACATAAGGCTGATATTTAACATTAGAATTGGTTAAAAAATCTGAAAAACGACTTTAAAGATTTCCCTATATCTCTGTAATATCTTCAATTTGTAAGAGCAAAAGGAAAAGCAAGCACAATATATTCACCATTACGATAAATATTTTCCAGCACGCTGATAAAGGTTTATTATTGTCATTTCTGCTTCAATTTTCATTTTGACACTCCTGCCAAAGGGCGCGCACAATAAGAAATGGGAATTTGTTCTTTATCATAGGGAAAATATATATATATCTGAGATATGAAGGCCAAACAATTGAATGCTGATGAAGCCTGCGAGCTCCTGGCGGGGGGCTCTTCATCGCTCTTCATCCTTGAACAAGGATTCTCTGGCGTTGCGTTATTTAAAATTAAGCAAACACTTAATGGCGCTAGGTTCGCAGTTGCTCTTTTCGACGCATCGAGCTGGTGTTTTTCACTTACACTGGGAAAAAATATTTTCACAAAAAATATTTTCAAGGCTAAGTAAGAGGTTTTGAAGGAATTTTTAAAAAGTATTTTTTATTTTTGAAAAGAAGATAAAATATTCCATATATTAATTGGTTAATGCTTAAAATATGTGAGTTATTTTTTCTTAAATTTGGATATGAAAATAGTATTTTTAAATAATATATTAATTCATTTTAATTTAACAAAAATAGAATATATTTACTATAATTCTTTTATGAGGTTTTTGAAAGAATTTTTTAAAAGTATTTTTTATTTTTGAAAAGAAGTTAAAATATTCCATATTTAATTGGAT
Organism: Drosophila prostipennis; assembly: GCA_037075205.1. NCBI lineage: Eukaryota > Metazoa > Arthropoda > Insecta > Diptera > Drosophilidae > Drosophila > Drosophila prostipennis. The sequence continues at coordinate 99,860 of JBAMCJ010003207.1, read as the reverse complement.
AATGTTTTAAATATGTGAGTTCTTTTTTTCTTAAATTTGGATATGAAAATATTTAAAATATTATATATTGTTTATAATTTTTTTAAGTGTAGCCCAGCCCACTTCTCGACTTTGGCCGCATAGACAAAGACGGAAGTCCGGAGTGGACTTCACTAGTGGGTGGCAGTGGTAGCGTGTGGGTCACCATCGAGTGGGTGGCAGTGTGTGTGGGTATGTGTGTGGGTCACCAGTGGGCGGGTTGTTTTGGGTCCTTCATTGCTTTCATTTGTAACGGAAATGTTTGTTAAAGTATCCTTCTTTTTTGTTGTTGTTGTTAATGCGTTCAGTTTGCCAGCGGAAGTGTCGCCGCTCGCCGGGTGCGGTCACGCCTTTTGCCGCCCTTTGCCGCCCCTTTGCTGACCTCCGACCCCCGCCCCCTGCTGCTGATTTTTATGCGCCAGAACAGAAACACAGAAATTTTCGCACATTCCAAAAGGGCTGCTGGGAGAAAAAGAAGAAGCCAAGCCTTGAGCCAAGATTGAGCTGGAAAATACCCCTCGATTTTCCTCCCTTCCCTTCCATTTTTAGTTTTTCACCCTAGCTCGCGCTTCCGCATCCGCATCCGCATGCCCCCCCACGGACGAATCTCGCATCCGCGATGGGACGGCGCCTGAGGGCAGCTTTTTGGCTGCTGGCGGCCCTGATCGTCATTGAAAAGCCCCAGAAAAGCGATTGCCGCGGCACTTATGTCGCCTACGGTGGTAAGTCCAAAAATTCGGGAATTTAAAATGATTACAAGAAGTTATAAAACCTCATTTATACCTGTATATTTTACCAAAGAACATTTTAGTGTTATGGCCATATGACACTAGCTAAAAATTTCGACTAAAATATCTTAATAATAATATAAAATTTATAAAATATTTTTTATTAATTTGGATTTAATATTTAAATTCATAAAATGCTATTTATGACTTTGTTATAATTAATCCAATTAGTTAGTCGAACTTTAAGCCAGTGTCATGTGACCATAAGCGACGTTTTTTGAATAGAAATCAGTGATTTTTTTCCTTAAAAAAAAAAAAAGTTTTCCATGTGTAGAGAACATTTTCTTCAAATTAATCAAAATTTAAGAAAAATAAAAATTTTCCTGAAATATAGAAAAAAATCGCCAGTGCAGAAAATTTCTAAAATTCAGGGCGAATAACCCCTCGTTTTTGAAGTGTAAGTCGGTTTAAATTGGTAAAAACTGCACATAATGCCAAAATAAATCAGAAACTCAATCGATCCTTTGACCCTCGCTCCGGTGGGCCAGGGATATTTGTAGATATATGGATAGATATATATATGCGTATGCCCTGCCACTCGATGGCAATTCATATCAATCGACCCCATCCCCATTTAATTGCCCCTCAAGTGACAACAATTGCCGGCTTGATATCGAATTGAGGAATTGAGGAATGCAGCTGCATTTGCTGTTGGCGATGATGCAGGAGATTGGAAGTGCCAGTTCATTCGGATGAGATGAGTCGAGGTTGAGTTGAGTTGAGTCGAGTTGCGTTGCGAAAATCTAGAGCTAATTGTTTGTCGCTGTTGTAATAATGATGCCAGCGACCAGTTAATTTTGCACAAACATCTTAATTTAGGAAGCCACGAAGAGAGCGCACTCGACAACGGGCAACACTTGATAAGTTAAGTTGCCCGGCGGTCTAAGCCTCTAGAATAGAATAATTATCTTGATAAGCCCCGATGAGCTGACAAGAATTTTCCCCCCTTTCCTCTTTTCCCCCTTTCCCCGTTTTCCACCGATCATCCACAAGTGAAAAGTGTTGCAAAAGAAAATGGGGCTAGAAATGAGATGGGAAAATGGAAATATGAAAGTGAAACTTGGGAGATCGCTAATTGATTGAATAATTGTTTAAGGTGGTTAAAAATTATGGTATTTCTTTTTATTTCAAAGCGATGATTCAATACCTCTTTTTTTAAGAATATTTACACAGTTGCTTAGACTTTACAAAGCTGATTAATCAACGTATTATTCATGCGATAAGGTGACAAAATAATTTTTTAGAGGAATGCCCGCTTATCAATGCATTTATAGTTATATTTTCTTGACTTTCTGTGACTGGTTTATTTATAAAAAATATAACAAATAGCAAAGCGGGCTAACTTCCGAAGTTTATTGTTTTTTTTTGTTAAATGGCCAAGGTAATAAACCAAGTTCCTTAGGATAGAGAGCGAATGAAAACCTGATAGATAAATGCCTTTGCAAAGGTCCTTAGGATAGAGAGCGAATGAAAACCTGATAGATAAATGCCTTTGCAAAGGCTTAACCCTTGGTAACAAAAAGTAGCCCCCTTTCATTGCCATTGTCTGGGTATTTGAGTATTTTAGTGCCTTTGTAAGATCGCTAACTGTTTTTTCTAGGCCTTTGGTCACGGTCAGTGGGAGAAAGATTTGAGATTTGAGGTATGAGGTATGGTCATCGGATACTCCAGGAACCAGTAGTCGTTGTCAGTCGTAAGAGAGAAATTAAAAACGGTTAACTGCATCTGCATCTGCAACTGCAACTGCATCTTAACCATTACAATTACAACAATGTCATCCTTGACTTCATTAACCGTAACCCGATCGCATTGAAGTAAAAACCTCAGCGGGAGCAGCGAGACAAACAGCCGACAAACATACAAACATACAAACAAGCAAACAAACCAGCAAACCAACAAACAAACCAAGACCAAGCCCTCAAGATAATGCGAAACTATTATTTTGCACTACTGAAACTGAAATGCACTCTGAAGTCATCGCCACTTTGGCATCGCCTATGACTCAGGTCCACACTAAGATTGCGATTCAGATCTTGTTTGTTCTATATAAGCTATAAGGAAATTCTCTGCGCGACCCACAAAAGATGTAATCTGAGTCATTTGCTAAATAATTTAGATACACCAGGAATTTACAACATGAATAAGGCCATTTTGCAAATAAAAAATATTTACTATACACGGAATAACTATTTTTACCCTGCAAAGACTTGGAATTAGATTTCAAGTCTCAAAAAAATATAAAACTTCAAAAAATTGAAAGATATTATTATTATTAGATTTCAAGTCTCAAAAAAAAAATATAAAACTTCAAAAAAATAAAAGATATTCATATTTTATCATATGAAATATTTTTCTATACCTTAAAAGTATTATTTTGCAGCGTATTCAAGTTTCGCTGTTTAATAAATAAAAGATATTAATATTATATTATATTATATTATTATATTATATTAATATTTTATCATATAAAATATTTTTCTATACCTTAAAAGTATTATTTTGCAGCTGCAGCGTATTCAAGTTTCGCTGTTTGGCATTTCTCTTTCGGGGTCCTGAAATCAACTTTTCAATTCGGGACTCTTATTTACTCCGCTGCTTGCAATTGCTAGAAGAATGAATTGAAAGATGTTTATTTTTAGTACAATGTGCCACACACACTGGCTGCTGTTTAACCCCCCTTAACCCTCTGCTGGCCAAGCTTCCATTCGCAAGCATTTGAAGCAAGTTTTCTTTTCTGGTTGCCTGCTTTGAGCGCTTCCTGAAAGCCCGAGCGAAATGAAATGAGATCTGCAGAGAGCTCTTGAATAAATAAATGGAAAAAGGGGGTCGGGGGTTCTAGATATATATGTATATATGTGTGTGCATAACTGAAGAATAGGAAGGCGTCGAGCTGAATGCTCATGCGCTGATGTAAGCGCCTTTTGCGAGAACAATTAGAAAACGCTTCTGCGGTGCATTTTCCACTCGCAGTTGCATTTTGCACTATCCACTGTTTGTTCTGCTTAATTCTACTATTTTTTTTCTCCTTTTTCAGGGTTAACTTAACGCTTGTTTACCGTTTGGCCAGAATTGTTTGCCTTTGCCTCTTGCCATTGGATTAAAGTTTTCTCTTTCTCGCTGGCTGAGATTTTCCTCCTTTGTTGTTGTTGTTGTTCTTGCTGTGTGTGTGTGTGGAAAACCCTTCACTGATTCTTGGCTGACTTGTATGTAATTTGATGCTTATGCCATTAACAAAAATGTCAAAACGTCTAAATGCCATTGGGCATATGACTATATACACCAGCTTTTCACAGTTTTTCCAACCCCCTCCCCCCACCGCCTCTGGATTTTCCAGGCACGTAATTTGCTTGTTGAAGGCGCGTGCGAAATGTCAAAGAGAACCTAGAGGAAAAGTCGCCTTGCAGATTATACGAAAAGAAAAGTTTTTTTTCGCAATGAGATTTGATATTTGACCCATGGACCGGGTAGCAAACTGAACTGAAAACTCGAGATGGAATCGAAATGGGATCTGGATCTGGATTGTGTTGTGCGGGGGAAAATGGGAAATGGCCTGGCCAGACATTGTTGCGTATGCGGAAAAGTGGAAAATCTGTTTAGCTGATTAAATACGTGACTTAACCAATTCCGAGTATCTTAAAGATACTTGATTTATACAAATTTATGCAGGTGGCAGTGCAATTAAAATTAACATTTGATTGGCCGCGATTGACGGACGAAGTGACGATTGCCGATTGCCAGTCAACTTGGCAACCTCGCTCGCCATTTGCCATTCGAGATATTGAATATCCGAAGATGTCGATTCGGAACATTATGCACAACAAAAATTGCGACTTCTTGAAACTTAATCCGCATTTGCTGGGGGTCACTCAGTATCCAATTAGAATAAATGTGTCGCAAGTGCAATATCTGCAGGTTTTAGGCGGGATTTGCATTTCATAAAATAATTGGCAAAATGCTATGAGAACTTGAAACCAAAACTAAATGAGTTGTATTAGTTTAATGAGGATTTAATGAAGGCCATTTTAAATTTGTTGGCTAAACTTGGATCATATTTCTCGCAGTCCCTGCAGTATACACCTATGCATGCTATTAATTGCCACTGCATCTCAGTTCGTAACTGTCTTAGCTGAAGTGTTTGGCACGTGCACTGCACAAATGTAGACTTGTTATATATTAATTTGTAGTTCCCAGCATCGCTTGTCAGCGATTTAGATTGTTCCTTGTCTTTTTTTTTGTTGTATTTATTTATGTTAGTTTATTTGTCCAGCAAATGGCAAATGCAAATAAGCAGAAATGCTGACAGACTTGCATGACAACTGGAACAACCGAACAACGAACAACCGAAACAACGGGACAGCAAAAGTGAATTTACGGAGCGCACTGCAGATGCGGTCAGATACCGCATAATGCATCTAGCAGATACATTTGGCTTTCCGATTTCCCAGCGATAGGCCCTCAGATTTAGATTCCCGATTCGCATCCATCGAAAAGGGAAACTGCGGCGGCATTTGAATTGCGAAAAAGGGAAATCAATTTGCAAAACGAAACAGCGGAAAATGTGCCGGGGGAAAAAGGCAAGATTCGAATATGGAAGTGGAGCTTAAAAAAATGGATAAAGATTATATAGAAAAAAAAATGTATATGAGCTGGTCAATTTTATATTTTTTAAAGATCAAGTTATTCATATGTATATCATTTTGACATGAATAAAGATTATGTTTACCTCTATTTGACATTATTATTAGTTCAAAAAATACTAAATTTGGTATTTCGTATGATATGATAAAATATCAAGTTGATATGTTTAAATCATATCGAACTTATTATTGATATGAAATAAGGTAGAATTGATCCTATTTCATATCGAATTTTTTTTCTGTGTAGTTTAGGCCTGGGAAATATTCAAAAAAAAAAAAATAAAATGGATATAGCAGATCTTGAAGAATGATATCCCCATAATCTATCCATTTAAATTCCTGTGACTCAATAATCACACATGCATACATTATTCATGACATCGATCACACCTGCCTAATGAGCTCAGCTGGCTGGTTCTGGGCAAATTGCAGGGTACCAGAGCTGTCGATAATGCACTCAAATTGCGGCTGCACCTACTTGACTCACAAGATGCTGAATTCTGTGGCGGGGGAATGGCGCGTTAAGGTGCATGTTGACTGGGTTACTGGGCATGACCGCCGCCTGCGCTTTGCCTTCTATAATAATATTTTATCAGCAATGCTTTTGCATTTTGCAAACAGCAAACGGACAGAAAAAATAATGGCCTAGAGCACTTCGTTATCTAAATGACGTAAAGAATTTTAATCGAGCATCCAAAACGATAAACGATGTCGGCAAAACGTCAGCGAAAATGGCAAAAAAAACAGATATTGAGCGGTGGAAAAGAGGGGAGGAAGTGCAGATCACACACTCATGATAGCTGGTGCACTGAAACAAAAAATATTACTCATTACACTCAATATTACGAAATATTAAAGCAATTTATTATATAATAAATATAGTATAGAATAAAATATTTAAATATTTTTGCCAAAAAAAACAACGAATTTTAAAGGGCTTTCTTAATTTTTTACTTTTTCTTCGAGTGTAAGAGCGCAGGCACGAAAACATACATAAAATGCATTTGAACGATTTGTAATTGCTATTACAGGCAGCTTGACATCATCAGCCGACAGCTGATGCCATAAGAACGGCGATGATGATGTTTAGAAAGAGAACGAGAATCGGCTGGCGAAAGAGATAGATGAATAGAGACACACAAAGTTTGCCGCCGCATCGAAAAGAAATCTGAATGAATAGCATACAAAAATGTTGCACCATTAATATTCCGCTGGGGAATCCGAAAGGGGAGTATTCGTATGCTGTGTATATAGATCGTATCCGATATATTCCAGTTCCTTTATGGACAAATCTCAAAGTCGGGAATTGAAAGTGCATTCCAGAAATCGAGTAGATAGGCGTACAGGAATTTGAATATGCCACGAGCTCATTCATTAGCCATTCGTTGAATGAATCATTATAGAAACGAGAAGACGGAAAGGGTTAGTGGCTAAAAATATAAAATGGAACCGTATAAATGTATAGTGCATATAGGATTAATAAGCGAGCAATGCGCTTAATCAAAGGCAATTATAGGAATGAGCTCAAAGTCAGTAAGCGACTTTGATCGCATTTTGTTCAAGGGAAATATTAAATGCATCTGATAGGGTTTTAGTCGTTAGAGAAGGGGCTCTCATAGGTTTCCTTTGATATTTATAAACCGGTGAATACCCGAAGTATTTCTTTGGTCATAAAAATGTAAATAATGATCCAAATACGGAGTGTCCTACCTTGTTGAACTCGTTATTAAATTCCCAATCGATTGGCATTTAAACCTGGAAATTTTTAAATTTTGCCATTTTTCGCAAAAAAAAATCATGATTTTTCAAAAATGTGAAAATTGGGTAAAATAATACTTTTTTTTTAAATCAGACGAAAAGTTTACTGATATTGAAATTATTAGGTTTTTAGCTGCTCAAAACAGTACGCCTTTTTGATTTGTGACCATTTTTGTCCAAGTTACAGCAAAAAATCGATTAAGAGAAATGTTAAAAATTTGTACCATAAAACCAAAATCTTGATTTTCCACCCAAAACAAATTAGTATTTTGGTCATACAAATGGAAATAATGATCCAAATATGGAGTGTCATACCTTGCTGAACTCGTTATTAAATTCCCAATCGATTGACATTTAAACCTGGAAATTTTTAATTTTTGCCATTTTTCGCAAAAAATCATGATTGTATCCCTTATCAAAAATGTGAAAATTGCGGTCAAAATATTAATTTTTTTAAATCAGACGGAAAGTTTACTGATATTAATTATTAGGTTTTTAGCTGCTCAAAACAGTATGCCTTTTTGATTTGTGACCATTTTTGTCCAAGTTACAGCAAAAAATCGATTAAGAGAAATGTTAAATTTGTACCAAAAACCAAAATCTTGATTTTCCACCCAAAACAAATTAGTATTTTGGTCATACAAATGGAAATAATGATCCAAATATGGAGTGTCATATACCTTGCTGAACTCGTTATTAAAATTCCCAATCGATTGGCATTTAAACCTGAACATTTTTAAATTTTGCCATTTTTTTGCAAAAAATTATGATGGCACCCCTTATCAAAAATGTGAAAATTGGGTGAAATATTTATTTTTTAAATCAAACGAAAAGTTTACTGGTATTAATTATTAGGTTTTCAGCTGCTCAAAAAACAGTACGTCTTTTTGATTCGGTACCATTTTTGTCCAAGTTACAGCAAAAAATCGATTTTAAAATTTCAATTTTTATTGAAATCCTACTAAATGCTCATATCCATTCCGAATAATGCTCTTTCAATTTAAAGGGATGCGAGTTTTTCGATTGCGTTCTCTTGAAATGTTTAACTTTTCCTTAAGGGCCAGCTCATCATTTTTGGAAAGCGAACACTCATCTATCTAACTGGGTGAATCGACAAATCTCTAACTTCGTGACTCCCTAACATTTGCGTCATTTGTTGTTCCTTGGCCATCGATCAGCTGCATTTTCCGAATTTCCCCGCCGCCGCCTCCGCCGCATTTGCATATCCATGTTGGACTGCGATTTGGCAATGAACTTCATGATTCAGCGGGCTGTTTCCGGGGGAATCGGAATGGGAATTAGGGAAATTTTGAGAGGAGGAATTACCGAAACCGAAACCGAAAACTGAAACCGAAACCGAAACCGAAAGCGTGTTCTGGCTCAATCATAGAAATTGTTTCCGCTGGCCGCGGCCAACAAATATTTGGCCACAAAATGGTTATTATGGTTATGTCTGCCCGCCCGCAATGATTAATGACAATCGCTGGATTAAGAACGTGTCTCTCCAATTTTCCTACTTATAGCCTGCTCCTTTCCCAATATATGTATGTATATCCCTGCCTACATATATCCATACGTACATTTCCGCACTCCTGTGCCAGTGCTTTCCCATCTGTATAGTGCTTTTGACATCTCTCTGGCCGATAGCATTTAATTGCTCAGCGATATATCCATAAGATAGCGGCCACTCGCGTCCCCTCTCCAAGACTTGAAAATTAAATAAATAAATTGTATAAAAATATTTACATATCCACTGGCTGCAGTATATATACCTACATATATTTGCATTGCATTTTATGCCACTGTTCCATGAATGCAGTCCAAAGTCAACTCATAAACCAAAAAAAAGACAGAGAAAAAGACAGTGAGTGAGGCCAGCCAAATCACGCACTACGACATGTTGTGCAAACAAATGGACAGCAGGCGACCATGTGCTCTGTTGATATTTTCTAGACAGTTGCGGTGCAAATTATGGCAAATAGAGGGGGTTTCCGGGTGTTTGAATTTTTTTAAGTGGGCTTGTTATGGGTGTAAATATATATATTTTGGGTAAGATTCAATTTAATAATAAAGGCAATTAAGTCAATAAATTTAAGTAAATTCATGATTAAGGCAGTTAATAGCTCGAAGATATTTATACCCGTTACTCGTAGAGTAAAAGGGTATATTGTATTCGTGCAAAAGTATCAGTAACAGCTAGAAGGAAGCTTTTCCAACCCCATAAAGTATATATATTCTTGATCAGGATCACTAGCCGAGTCGATCTAGCCATGTCTGTCTGTCCGTCTGTCCGTCTGTCCGTCTGTCCGTCTGTCTGTCCGTATGAACGCTGAGATCTCGGAAACTATAAAATCCTAGAAGATTGGCATTTTTGCATGCGAGATTCTAGGAGTTTCTACGCAGCGCAAGTTTATTTCAAAAAGGTGCCACGCCCCCTCTAACGCCCACAATAGTATATACTACGATTTGAAAAATTTTAATATATTGGAAAAGTAGGAATGCATTTTTTTTGTGTTTATCAATACCTATCGAAATGTAGAAGAAATTTTTTAAATCGGACCATTCGTTTAAAACTTATGCCTGATCAAAGTTTTCATCTTGATCTTCGCTCGCTCTCTCTTTAGCTGAGTTACGTTTATTAGATAGTCGGGACACCAACCCGAATACAGCGTTCACACTCCCTTCAGCTGAGTGACGGGTATTAGATAGTCGGGACACCAACCCGACTATAGCGTTCTCTCTTGTTTTTCTTCTTGTTTTTTTCTTACAAAAATATTTGTTTCTTTAGTTTTTTAGGAAATAAGAAATATTTATAATATGCACCTGGCGTTTTTAACAATATCTTGTGTATAGCTTTAGTTGGAAAGGATATTCGGTTTACCGCAATTGTGTGGCATTTTGGCCAATTTCCTAACCGAACGTCATTAATTGCTGCCCGATGACTTCCTGTTGGTTTTTTGGCTTGCCACCGACGTTTTGTGGCTCTTGTTGCGGTTTTCTCCGCTTGCTTTTCCCCGCTTTCCCCCGCCCAGTGATTTTTCCGCGGCAAAAGTATTTAAAAACTTGCAAACAAAATGCAAAGAAATGGGGGGAAAAAAGTTGCGATTCGTTTTTGGATTTGATTTCTTTGGGAGAACTCCTTCTTGGGGAAGACTGCTCCTACTCCTATGGTTTTCGGTTTCCGTTTGCTGTTCGCCGCCTTCCGTTTCCCTTTGTCACTGGTGCCTGGCACGCGCTGACACTTTTACTTTGTCCACGGACCACTGAGGGCGGCAACCAGCAACTGGCAACTGGCAACCGGCAAACCGGCAACACACAACTGCAACACACAACCCAACACAAACAACTCAGTTCGCGTTGTTCGAGCGCTATCCTGTTGTCATCCGGAATCCAGTTTGACATAATCCCTCAATTGGAGGCTAGATTTTCTTATTAAAATGTGGTGGATATGTTTACTACCTTTTGGTTGTGATTAATTTATTTTTTAAAAATTATTTGTTTATTTAAAGAAATATTTTTTAAATATAAGTGCTTATTTTAATAAAGGTAAAATCATTTCTACCTGAGATTTTCCTTATAAATTAGACTGAATAATTAAACTTTAAAAAAAAATATGATTTCAAACTCAAATATACATTTTTTAATAATATATAATAATAAGGAAACAAGCCTTTTCAAAGAATATTCTCTTTAGAGCTGCGATTGTGTGCGACTTGGCGGCCACAATGATAAATTTATTTAATTTACCATAAATTGGCGGAGTAACTAAGACGACGCACGCAATGACAACGCAACCCCGCACCCTTAACCCTTAGGCCCCCCTTCGTCCTTTCAAGGAGTATGTCTTACAGCAAAAGTTTATGCAAAACAAGCCACAAAAATTAACGTTTGTCACATTGCGCATGGAATGCGACAAATCAGTGGCAAAACTTTAACCCGCAGACAGGTCTTTTTTGTTTCGGTTTTCTTTTTTTTTCGTTTTTAAGGAGGAGGGGGCGTGGCAGGCACACATGCCAACGTCAAACAATCTCATCGATTTAGCAGGGGGCATCGAAAAAGAGAAAAGGGGCGAGTTTTTGGCCAACAAGTTGTTGTCGGCGCTTCTTTTTATTTTTGGGTCGTTGTTTTTGTTTTTGTGCTTATTTATGCGACATTTTCATTGTGTGTTTACGGTTCCGAAATGAATAAGTGAAATGTGGAATAGATTGAAGAAGCGCCAATGTGGAGGGTTAAATGGGGTGGAAAATGGGGATTACGAGGTGGGTGATGGCGAAAAAAAAAGAAAAACGCTGCTTGGTCTTCTGCAAACAGAGTCACATGCAAAGGCGCACTTAAAACTGCAGACGCCACATAATTATCGCCCCCCTGCAGCAGCTGCTGCATAAAAATGCCTCCCTTAACCCCCTGTTTTCCACCCCTTTTATCATCTCTTTGCCCACACAGGCAAAATTGGTCCGTAATTTTAATAGCCAATTTCTTAAGAATAAGAATTAACTGCTTTGGATTAAATAACATTTTTATGTTAAATCAAAATAAACCAAGAAAATGTTAGAACCTGAATATTTATAAATTCTTCCATTTTTGAGTCATCCAAATGTTTTTCCTATTCTTATTTCTTTAATATATAAATTCGTTTCGTTGGGAATATTAAAATAATTATTACATTTCTCGCAGTGCATTGCTGCACTGACAACTGTCACTGGTTTTTGACACGGATTCCCTCTCTTTCTTTGCGGCGCATCGCGAGTTGAGCAAACTGCAACCGAAAACTAAACACTCGCGGGCAACCTTTGCGACCTCCCCTGAAACCCCTGAAACCCCTGACCCCGTAACCCTTAACCCTTAGCCAGCCCCCCGTCCCAGCTAATGACTCATTAAATAACGCGATGCACCAAGGGGTTAAGGCGCAGGAGCAGCCAGTGGATGTGAATGTGATAGTGAATGTGTGCATATTCATGAGCTTCGTGTTAAGCTGCCATTTTGACGTCGACTGTTGGCAGGCAGTGTTTGCATAGCCGAAAAAGCCGAGCGAAGAACAGAACACAGAACACAGAACAGTGAGTGCACACACGAGTTTGAGCATATGAGTGTATGAATATGAATATGAATCAAGCCATCAATCAGTGTGTGTCCCTGTCTCTCTCTCTGTGTCATTCGAGTGCGTCGCTCGGCAGCCACTTGACATGCATTCGAGACCCCGCCGGCCGCTTGGCGGTTAAGGGTTAAGGATTTTGGGCATAGTTGCCCCGAAAACAACTAAATGAAAATGATCATGAATGATGGCCCAAGCGGCATTTGAGTGTTTTGAGTGATGGAGATTGATTCGAACGAGCTTGTTAGGCCTTAAATCGCCGATGAATCATTAAATTACTAAAGCATTAAATTCTATGCCGATATCAATGAAGAAATGTTTATAATAAATAAGGTTTACAAATAAGTTATTAGATAAAAACTCTTCTATTTCTGTTGTTGCAGTTTTAGGGTTTCCTTCAAAAGTAGACACAATCAAGATAGTTTCATTTCCAAATAGGAAAAGCATAATTAAGCGAACCGACAAGGTTGTCTGGGCCATTTCCCTGCCCCTTCCTGCCATTAATGTTGGCCAATTAATAATATGAGACATCACGCATACGCCACATATGCCAGATTTGCATCAGGACACCCGGCTCTCTCGCTTCCTGTTTAACCCCTTTTTTCCACCTATCGGTTAATTTCCATCCCCCCAGCCGAAAGACCGAAACGGAAATCGATTAGTCATGCACATAAAACCGAAATGAATGTTTATCGCTGATAGTTTTTTTCGGGGGGTCCCCGTAATTAAGAGGTTTTTCGATTGGGCGGCGGGGGAGGGGCAAGGTTAAGGTAATAACACTTTTGCATGCCAGACGATTCACCAATTTTCGTTAGATGTTTACTCGCTTTACTCCACTTTATCCACCGCTTTAAACTGAAACATAATGCTGCATTCTTGTGCTTTTTTCGGCGCCCCCCTTCAAAGCACTTTGGCTGTTGATAAAAGCGAGTTAATGATTCGATGGAACGCTAAGCGCTAACGAGCAATAATCAAATCAAAAATACTTTTTACAAATTGCTGTTAAACAGCTTTTCCTCTCGCTCGCAGCTCATCTGAATTTTTATACAATTTTCGTGGCAACGGTGGCGGTGGAGTGAACAATTTTTAGCTTAACCCCACATTACATGGACTGTGAATTTTCTTGCCCCCGCCCCCTTCCCCCCTGGAAAAGCAAAGCAAACCACACACCTCTTAACTTGTTTGTTTGCGGCTTTTGGCCTGTTGGCGCTCTTTTGCGTTTTCCATGCGCCCGCGCGTATCAATTATCGACTCGAATTTAGCCCTCCTTTTGGACGACTCGTCTTCCCAGCTTTTCCGTACCGCATTCACCACCTTTTTTTTTTGCTATTTGTTTGGAAAATTGCACAGCCGAGGGTGAAGAAATAGTGCTTTACGGTGTGAGAAAACCCAAATGTCAAATCGAGTGCATAAACACATAATAACTCAACATTGTTTTTTTAATGAATAATTTTAGTAAATCAATTTTTCACCCTTTTGAGGGAAAACAAACGAGAAAATCTCACATTTGGCTGTACTATTTTAGCTGCCCCCATCGTATAATATATGTTGCATACTTTCTGGCGGCGCTTTAAGTTCAAGTGCAAGTCAGCGGCGGAAAAAGGGAGGAAAAAACGTCTGCCATCCAAACTGATCCCATTTCAAGGAAAACAGGGAAAAAAGGCAAGGAACACAAAGCTTGGCTGGGGTGGAGAAATTCCATTTGACACTCAGCGAAGAAGACACAATGCAACAATGGAGGTGAAGATGAAGCCAAAGGAGCTGCGAAATAGTGCAATCTGGGAATGCGGAGGAAAGTACCAGTCATTAGGGATAAATTTATGGGCATTGGGAATAGTAAGAGCCGTAATAGATATAACCAATATTTATGAAGGATCCTAATCAAATCAGTAGAACAAAAACAAAGAATTTAAATACAACTATTCAAATATCAATTTAGACTGCAAGAAGACTGCAAATAGGAAATTTAAATATTAGGGAAAAGTGAAAGGCGAAAATCCCCAGCTGGACCACAAAACCCCGGCCCCTTTAGCTTTCACCTTTATCAGGAAAATATTTGCTGGATGGAAAAAAACTTGTTTTCCGACTTGCGGATTATAATTTCTTGTTTGTGCGGGGCCGTCAAAAGGATTAGGATCACACGTCTGGCCAAATAATTGGAGCCCAACAACCTTTGGCAGCCGAAATCCTTTATGTGCGCCCCTGCTGTTCTTCACTATTTGAATCTTTAATGTCAATAAGCGGCAGTTGGAAAATAAAAACAAACAGAGGGCAAGAAACGAAAATCATATTTGCCTCCGTTTTGCAAATTGACTTGAGGCGCCTTTGCCTTCGCCTTTCCTTCTTCTTTTTTTGTTTTTTGTTTTTTATTCGCCTGTCTGTCTGCCAGTCCGCAATGAAATTGTCAAATTGTTGCCCGGAATTTTACTCGCCTTCGTGTTGAAAATTGCCGAAAGGAAAACTTTGGCGATTTGTGTGCGGCCCAAAAGTTGCTTAAGTTTTCCTCGCCACTGCAGTTCCACATTAACTGCCACATTCGCGATGACAAATCGTTGACTTGCGGCGGCCAATGGCCCCCAGTCCCCGGGAAAAGGCAAAAAAAGTCTCAATTTTAATTGTTTATATGCATTTAAGCAATAAACAATGAACACACGTTAATCAAGCTTACATGTAAATAACCTAAACTTATTATAATGCTGTAATTTCCTTTAGCTTATAACCGATTTAAAAAATTTAAATATTTCGGAAAAGTAAAAATGCAGTTTTATTGTGTTTATTAATACCTATCGAAATGTAGAAGAAATTTTTTAAATCGGACCATTCGTTAAAAAGTTATGCCCGATCAAAGTTTATATCTCCATCTCCCCCGCACTCCCTTTAGCTGAGTAACGGGTATATGACAGTATTTTAATGTTAAGATTTGCAAAGTATAGGATTGGTGAAATTAAACCATTGCTATTAATCGGATTTTTGTCAGATCTTAAATCTGCATACTGTGAAAACATCAAGAGAATTCTGGGCCAACTGTTTACTCCCGGATTGGCTTTTACTTTAAGCTGCTCTGATTACGACACCCCCACTCCCCCTAATGTTCACTCAACTTTTCTTTACTTTTAATTAGCCTCTGCTCGCGGCTCTTCTGTTTTTACCCCATCCCCTGCTTTGTTATCTATATCCCTCTGCGCGAATTTCCCGGCTGTTTGTAATCAAATCCGCGTTGTGACACTTTGTATGGGGGCTATATAAGAAAAAACAAGAAATTATCCAAAAATATTTGTGAAATTGCTCAAGAGCCTTGTGCTGCTGCCGTTGCCGTTGCTGCTGCTCCTGTATGAAATATTAAGCGGAGTCCGGCGGAAAAAAGGGTTCAAAAGGCCAACAAACATGCACAGGAAACTGTGGCTAACGAGGGGCGGGGATTCTGTGTCCTGTCACACAACAAACACCTAACAAACTTTTGCTTTCAAGTTGACTGGTGAGCACTGGCTCCATGGGTCGGCGGAAATCCTTGTTAAACTGCATCCGGTTGTCATCTAATTGCAGGCTGTCAAATCCATCTGGCATTCTAAATATAAAATTCTCCACGTTTTTTTTGTGTATTTGCAGAATGCCGGGCCGACGAGTTCAGATGCAACAATGGGGACTGCATCGATATTAGAAAGCGTTGCGATCACATTTTGAACTGTCCCGATGGCGAGGACGAGAACGAGGAGTGCCGTAAGTGATACATAGAGCTTAGATCACCTGTACCTAGTAGAGAACACAGTGCTAATCAAGAATTTTAAGGGTGTACCTATGAGACACCCCTTAACTATGGTTAAACTAGACGATTATAGTGTCTAAGATTTAGGATAAACTACTGGTAACCGAAGGTTACAGCACTTTTAACATTATTTCTCTCAACCACCACTTAAGCTATCTAAGCTTATAGTATCTAAATAGACGGAGTTTAAATCCGTGGGTTAGTTAAACAGCTTCACTAACCCAGTGCTTTCTCAATCTGCCTTTAACTAACCCCCAGTTTTTTAATCAGTGCTATTTATAGTGTCTAAGCGTATATGTAGTATCTAAGACGTTGAATAAGTTGTCCTTCGAAGTCCGTCGATTAGCCAACAGCACTACTAACCCCATCTCTTTTCTCTCGTTTAACCCCCAAAACATGCTAACCGCTACCACTAACCCATACTACTAACAGCCGCCGCCTGCAGCGGAATGGAATATCAATGTCGCGACGGCACGCGCTGCATAAGTTTGAGTCAGCAGTGCGACGGTCATTCCGATTGCAGCGACGCCGACGACGAGGAGCATTGCGACGGAAGTGAGTAACCATCCATGAGCGACCCACCCATCCATCCATCCATCCAACCTTACACCTCTTTGTCTACGCAGCTTTGCCAATTATGGTCTTAAACCATCAATAAGAAATTCATTTTTTGATATCCATATACCAAAAATGAATGCCATGCTGCATAGCCAAGGCACGGTTTTTTACCCATCATCTTTCCATTTCTTCATCACTTTCTATTCCCATTTGAATTTCCCTTTAATGCTGCCGTGGTACAGTTGTGCCCAAGCTACGATACACATGCCCCAAGGGCAAATTCACCTGCCGGGACTTGAGCTGCATATCGATTGTCCATCGCTGCGATGGTCGCACCGATTGTCCGAACGACCGATCGGATGAGGAGGGCTGTCGTAGGTGTTCCGATAGTGGATTAATTATACCCAATTATGATCCGCATCCTTGTCTGTTCCGTACTCTTTCCTTTTTCCTTTTCGCTGATTCTTGAATGGGAATGCAGCCTGTCTGTACGACAAGTGGCAGTGTGACGATGGCACCTGCATAGCCAAGGAGCTGCTCTGCAATGGCAACATCGATTGTCCCGAGGACATTTCCGATGAGCGCTACTGCGAGGGTGAGTAAAACTGCGAAGCGTTGCTCTTGGTCGCTAAGAAATCTCCCTGAAGGAGTGGTAAGTTCCTCCCTGTTTCCCTGTCACCTCATCTCAAAAGTCGCCAAAATCTCACCTCACTGAAACAATCACAAACGCTCAGCCAAAAAACTAACAAATGCATGCTATCGGGATCGATATATATCGATCGCCATCGCCAGGTGGTAACGATGACGAGGAGTGTCGGTTCGATGAGTTCCGTTGCGAAACCGGTGAGTGCATACCGATGCGTCAGGTGTGCGATAACATCTACGATTGCAACGATTATTCCGATGAGGTCAGATGCGGTAAGCGTTTCGTGTTATCGATAAGTTTCTTTTTCTCTCTGCTTTGCCTTGTCGCCTCTTCGTGGGTAACTAAAATCGATAATTGGTGTTGGTCTCTTTCTCGCTTTCTCTGAATCTCCCTCTGTCCTCCTGCCTTTACTGTTAGCTGTCCTGTGTGTGCTCTTTTCGCTGACATCGCTTTAATCGCTTCTATGCGATAGCCACCTATCGAAGTTTGTGTGTCAATCGATATTTGTTTGACTTTGATTTTAACTCCAAACGTATTATTTTTCTTTTCCCCCCTCCGATCCGATCAAAATGTGTATTGAACCCCCTGGTTTTGGTTATCGAATGCCCAAAAATTAATCGATTAACCGCACGTCAACCCATTTTGGAAACCACCTACAACACCTACGACGATCTACGAATTGGCCCAACAATAATATTAAACCTAAAATGCATGTGCTATAAAAACCAAAAACCCTTAACCCTAAAAACCCGTGGTCTGCATGCGGTTGTCTCATGTGTCGCCTATCGTAAATCTCCAAAAACAAAACTAATAATCGGACGATAGAACCCGAGGAGGCGGAAGATAGTGTGGGCATTCCCATTGGACGTCCACCGCAAAGGCCAGCGCCCAAAAACGACTGGCTGAACGAGTTGGACGCCAATGAGTACCATGTCTATCATGCAAGTAATGTCTATGAGTCGGCCAACTCCAAGAATCCCTGTGCCAGCAATCAATTCCGCTGCGCCACCTCGAATGTGTGCATCCCCTTGCATTTGCGGTGCGATAATTTCTATCACTGCAATGACTTGAGCGATGAGAAGGACTGCGAGCAGTATCAACGACACACCACCACCACCACCCGACGCCCTACGACCTCGGCCAGGCCCTCCTTCACCTTCACGACCCAGGGGCCAGGTTTTCTGGAGCGTCGCAACAGCACCACCAGTAGAACCACCGCGGGCAGCACCACCAGAGCCACCGAAGCACCACAATGGCCATGGGCAACCAGAGCCACCGAGACCACGACCACTAACCCAATAACAACAGTTGGCGTAGCGAGTAGGTGTCCTTGAGAATCGGTGTAAAGTGTAGCATACTTAAGTGGGTAAAGGTATTCTTTGGGCAACAAAATGAAGGGTGAAACGCAAAGGATATTTTCGTTTCGCCAGCAATTTTGTTGCTCCAATTCCCGAGCATGAATAGATTCATAACCGGTATAGGGTAATTGGTAGCATTACCTGGATATTTAATCCAAGTCGCTTTAATGGTTTAGGTTAGGAAGCGTAAAGTAAAAGTGCATGCCATGTTTGAAACATTGAAACCTACTTTAGCCATAACCAACCAGCACCTACACATACACACACATATACATTAGTTCTTAGTTAGTTAAGCATTTAATTTATATACTCTTTTAATTGAATTCATTCAGTTCATATACCTGTACATATACATATTGCTCACTCTTCCTCTCTTCTGTTTCCGTTCTCGTTATGGCTTGTTTTACTATCATTGCGATTATACATATGCCTGCTGTGTCACCCATCATCAACACCCCCAACAAAAAACAATATAATGCCATACATGTAGGCAGCTCACCTCAGTCCTGTCTCGAAAACATCGAATTCGCGTGTCACAATCGCGATTGCATTCCGATTGAGAGCGTCTGCGATGGCATCCCCGACTGCGGACGCAGTGAAGACGAGGACGACGCTCTTTGCAAGTGCACCGCCGACAAGGTGAGCCACCCGCCCACTGGCCGCCCAACTGAACCACCCCCTCCTGATTGACCCACACATCCCAATTCCCATGCAAAGTATATGAATACATAGTGCTGTGTAGTAAAAAAGGTCGAAATTGACTTTATATCATTGGAGGCTTAATCCTAAATGACATACACCTCTAATTTCAGATCACATTTGAGTCTCAGTGATTCCTGAAACGATATATTAATAAATTAATTGACTAAAATCGTGATAAATTATATGTGATTATGATTTTTTGATTTGGTTTACTAAAATAAAAAGCACTATGTAGACATAAACTCAAGCTCAAAACATCCCAACACACACCCACCACACACACGTTTGTTAGAGGTGGGAAAACGTCGATATCTAATCGAACTGCGGCCCCACCACTAACAGCTGTACAAAATCACACCCATTTTCATGCTTTCTTCAGTACAAATGCCAACACGGCGGAGGCTGCATTCCGAAAGCCCAGGTGTGCGATGGCAAACCTCAGTGCCGCGACCGCAGCGACGAGAGCGCCTGCCGTAAGTACCATCCCTAGCATTCTTATTATCTCAGGGTTCGTACAAAATAGCTAAATTCTTTTCATTCCCTTTTTGGGGAATATTTACTAACATTTATGAATACGAACCCTGCTATCATTCCCTCTTTCATTATCGATCATCTAGCCTTTTCCTTTTCTCTAACAAGCTTTTGGTTAAATTCATCTACTTAATTATAGCTCTAGATTAAGTTTGAGTTCGATGCTAACTTAGATTAGTAAGCAGCTCTTTGCGAATTGGTTTAACTGCTAACTGCTTGCGCCACGTCCGATTTCACATCTCGCCTCCCACGTATCGACCTTTGTTGCTAACTGTACTTTCTGTTCTGTTCTCTCCTCGCCCAAAAACCAAACAAAAAATCCCGTGTAAAAATCTATCCCGTACTTTTGACACCCTGAAACGTAATACTCTGCTATTCCCGCTATCACACAACACACATCGCCCGCCCCTGAAAAACTACGATCTCCAGATCTCAATGGAAGATCAAATAAGACTCGTTTGGGGGTCCAGTGCCAGGAAAACCAGTATCAATGTGGCGATGGAAGCTGCATCTCCGGCTACAAACGCTGCAACGGCATCAACGATTGCGCCGATGACGCCGACGAATATAACTGCATCTACACCTACAACGAAGACTACGGTAGTCCTTCATCCATCTACTCATCATTCATGTCACTTGGCAGTTGCTATTGAAATATCACAGTGCCCAAGGGGTTTTGTGAAGAATGTTAATAGCAGGATTACGATCTTGGGGGCAATTTAGAAAGGTTTTTCATTAGAACAATTTAAAAGTATTAAAATTACAAGTAAAGCACACTTTAGTATAAAAAAATCCGAAGAATTGCTCTTGAGATACCCCCTTTATTAGCACTCTTCAGTAAACCAAGATGGTACTGCTGCAATTTGAATCGCAACTGCTTCTATCCGCCTGACTCTACGAATCTATCATCCTGTCCGCGGGATCCACAAATGAACATACCATTTTTCTTTTATCTTTCCAAACTTTTCATTCACCAAAAACACACTCACATGCCAAAAAAAAACGAACCCACAAAAGTAGACCCGGACGACAATCCACTGAATGAATGTGATATCCTTGAGTTTGAATGTGACTACAGTCTGTGTTTACCGCTAGAGAAGAAATGCGATGGCTATGCAGACTGTGAAGACTTGAGCGACGAGTTCGAGTGTCCGTCGTACACAGGTAAAGACCGCCCCTCGGTTCGGGGCTAACCTAAAATGGCTCCAGGTGCTACTTTCACTAAGCCTAACCATCCTAACGAACCGACCCACTCGATATCATGTAACCCTCGCCCACATTCACATTCCACATTCGCTCCTCATCATTCGCAGAGAATTGTCTATTGTCTGAGTTCGAATGCGATGGCTACTGCCTGCCCCGCGATCAGTTATGCAACGGAATAATCAATTGCCAAGATGGCAGCGACGAGCGCAACTGTACCTTCTGCCGGGAAGATGCCTACCTGTAAGATCTAACCACCAACGCTCCCCCAACCGTCCTACCTATATGTTTGATATTCCAGCGTTTTCGATTCACGTAAAAGAGAAACGGTTAATTGTATTTTCTATCGACTTAGCTTCAATTCGACTTCAATTTACATTTTGTTCCATTTAACAGTTTTAATATCAATATCGTAAAGCTCAATTTAAAAGAAGAAAGGCGTTAAAAGTATTTTATACAATTCTTTGCTTTTTACTTAAAGAAAAGTTACTTTGTTTTAAAATTAGAAATTCAATTAAAAAATCACAACGATATCGAGTTATTATCGAGTTAATATATATAGGTCCAAACCATCCCCATCCAATCCATTCTACTCCTTTCATATCATAATCATTTCTCTACTCTTCCATGTCATGGCTCTTACTCCAACACACAACACATAAACCACATCATCCACCATACAACTTGAACATCACTCACGCGACCATCGCTAACCGATATTCATCGTCCATCAGTTGCACCACCGGCGAGTGTGTGGCCGTAAATCAGAGATGCAACGGCATAGTCGAATGCGCCGATGGCAGCGACGAGCGTCACTGCGGTAAGAAGTGAATAAAAACTGAGCCACCATCGGAACTAGTGAAACTCAACCAAACCTAGTCCAAAACACCCTGTACCACCGTAGAATGTAGTTTTAGTTCCCCGCTTTGCTTTTGGGTTGCTTGATTTGGTCTTAGAATGTAATCGATTGGCTTCGACTCGATACAAATCCAATTTGGTCCTTCGAAAATTATTTCTCATGATAATACATATTATCTTTCTAAATTCAAGCCAGGATATATTGTCCACCTAATAAGCTGGCCTGCAACGGCCAATGCGTCAGTCGGAGAATTAGGTGTGATGGCAAACGCGATTGCCTCGATGGCTACGACGAGATGTATTGTCCGGGTAACGAATCCATCTAGTAATTTGTAATCCTTCCGGTCTACTCTTCCTTGACTGAACTTCTTCAATACCTTTGAAGCTCAAAACCTTCTACCCATATACACTTCCAAGTTTCTTTTACCTTATATCTCGATTTGATCTTCTGAACCCCTTACTCTTTGAAGTTCTCCGCTAACGGTTTCAAAGAGCATTCATGATCAAACTTTGAATTTACAAAACTAGTCACTGACTATTAAGAACTACCTAATCAGTCTACAAGAATCTTAAATAATTCTGAAACCAATCTATTGCTATTTCTACAACTTCAATGCTTTCTCGCTGTCTCTATGCCATTTCAACACCATATGCTCTATCAAGCCTGCAACCCAACATTCGTTTATCGTTTGTCTTGTTTTGTCGTTCCATCTTTTCGCTAACCCAAACACACCAACAAACATCTCCGCCAAACAACATCCACGCCACATATATACAGTAGTGAACACCACAGAGACCAACTACCATTATCCCACACACAATGTGAATGTCATACCGAATCCTAAACCAAAAACCTGCCGACCCCACGAGTGGCAGTGTACGAATCTCGAGTGCATCGAGCTGAGATTGCAGTGCGATAATTTTCGGGATTGCTCGGATGGATCCGATGAGGACCTCAGCATTTGCTTCGGCACGGGTAATCGAGTCAAGTCTTGCAATCTTCTACGGATGCATATAGAATCATCAAAAAGAATCAACTGGAGGTTAATTTGATCTTAACAAGATCTTACCTAACCAATATTTTCATAAAATAAATCATTATACCTCTGACATGACCAATATCCATTAGCATAAAAAATAAGATCAAGTTGACCCCACTTCATAGGCATATTACTATATCCTAGTTCCTAGTTTGATAAGTATCGTAAGACTCTCCCAACCGGAACCAGGTTTGTATAAGGCTTTAGACTTAGAGCTACCTAAAACTAAGACATAAACATAATCATCCCGCTTTCTTGTCTCTCTTTCTTGCTGCGTCATCCACACACCCATTAAACCACACACAATGCACCCTGCATGATGTTACCGATGCCATCATATAAACATATAGCCACCACTCGACTTAAGCCCAGCGACTGCGGTTCGGATCAGTTCTTCTGCGATGAGTCATGCTACAAACGCTCTGTTCGATGCAATGGCCACATGGATTGCTCAGATGGCAGTGATGAGATCGGTTGTCCCTCGAAATCACTGCCATGCCCACAGCACCAGTGTCCCAGTGGCAGGTGTTATTCGGAAAGTGAGCGATGCGATCGCCACAGGCACTGCGAGGATGGCTCCGATGAGGCCAACTGTAAGTCTCCGTTTCCATCGTTTCATCTCCCATTTACATCTCCCCCCTCCATCACTGCCAATGATTTTTGGACCAGGGATCCCAGATCATGGATCAGTGATCGTAAATTGGTGTTGAGGTTTGATCTGCGGAGATCTTCAAGAAGTGATATTGGGTTGGGTCTCTGGGCAATTTGATCAACCGAAATCTATATGTATATCTTTGTTTTTTAAGCATCTGATCTTTGTATCTGTAAGCACAAGCGCCTTTTTTGAGCAGCACTAATTTCAGTAAATATGAATACCGTATTTATATTTTGCACAAATCTCAATTCAAAATTCAATGCCAGCATTGAAGATTCTTTTTTGAATATCGTATATCACTACTGCACACTTAAATGATTATATTTGTATCAATGTCCTCCATTTTTATAAATGTTCATCTAAATTTTAAATGTTTATCTCAAGAGAGTTTCCGCACACAACGTTTTTTGTTGAAAGGAAATAACCAAATGAAATATCAAGTATTTATTCTGAAAATTGTTTTAAAATTTTAATTTTCCAATTAAAATATTTAAAAACAGAACTTGAAGATAATATTTAAACTTTTCAACAACTAAATATCATCTGATATCACAAGGGTACAGTTATTGCATTCCAATATCGTATTGCATCCAATATAAATATCGTATGTGCTTTTTCAGTTGCTAATCTCTTTCCTTTATCCGTCTCTCACTCCGTTTCTCTTTCTCTCACGCTTTCTCCACTCTGCTTTTGATCGTGTGAATATATATTTTTGATTTTGCGTGTATTATATCTCACTTGAACGGGTCTGCACCATCAAAACCACACCAAATATCGTATTTAGGTACTGCCATCTTGTGCAAGGATAACGAGTTTCTCTGCTTCGATCGTCAGTTTTGCATAAATTCGACGCAGCACTGTGATGGCTTCTACGACTGCCGAGACTTTTCCGATGAACAGAACTGCATTGGTTAATAATACAGCAATCGACTTGGTTTTATTTCAGTTCTTTAAAAAATGTTGCCCTAGCTGTAGCCTTCCAACTATTACAAAGCTTTAAAAATTTAATTTTTTTAAATTTTTATGATCTTTTTGTTAAAAAAAAATGTGTTTACTGTTTTCTTTTTTGACTCCTAATATTCGATGCTAGATCGGTAAATTGGTAAAAATATTGGTTATAATCACTAATTATTATTTTTTTTGTGGTATATAAGTTTGCTTTAAGTCAGCCTGCATGCTTCGAACATTGTGTGCACTGTTTTTGATTATTTTTTGTACTTGTTTTAAAGCGAAATTGAACTTACCCTTTTTCAGAAGTTGTAGCGAAGTTTCATCTGGGTATTTGGTTACCTCATTCTGACCTGTATTTTTCCCTTATCCCACAGGCTGTAACTCGGACCAATTCAGCTGCAGTAATGGTGACTGCATTGCGGCATCGGCTTATTGTAATGGAAATGTCGATTGTAGCGACCAGTCCGATGAACTCGACTGTGGAGATGACGCGCTATGCCTGCCCAACCAATTCCGCTGCAAGAATGGCCAATGCGTGAGTTCTACAGCCCGTTGCAACAGGCGTTCCGATTGTTTGGATGGCTCCGATGAGCAGAATTGTGGTAAGTAAGAGGATTAGGTGATCCCTAAACACCGAACACCGGACTCCATCACAATCATCAAACCATCATCGCTCGAACACTGCATCAATCGCTCGCTTATATATGCCATAAGGTCATCTACATGTTGAGGTCAGCCCAGGAACCACTGGAAGTAACACCACCACCACTAGCACTACTGCCATGACGCCACTAAGAATCATCTGCCCACCAACTTCATTTAAATGCGAAAATGGACCCTGTATTTCGCTGGGCCTTAAGTGCAACGGACACGTCGATTGTCCGTATGATAGTAGCGATGAGGCGGATTGTGGCCAAATCAGCAATGATATTGATCGTAAGTGGGCCACCCACCGAACCACCGAGATGCCAACCAAAGATAATAAATAACTATCTGACTTTCCCAAAACAGTAGCTACTAACTGCGATTAAGGGCGAAGGCTACCACACATCTATCTATCTATCTATCCACCTACTTATGCCCTGACTCACCCAAAGAATACCTCATATTTTATACCAGACTAACCTAAACTTCTTTCAATCCTCCCAACAACAGCCAATGAACCCAACAACTCCGGACGTGGAACGAACCAATTGAAACTCAAGACCTATCCCGATAACCAAATTATTAAGGAGAGTAAGTATCATTGTTCTTCCTAAATGCAAAAATATTACAAAAAAAGATATCAATCTTCTGTTATCCGTTAAATGTTCCGGGAGCAATTATTTAATCTTAAATCTCGCTGTTTTGATGTTTTAAACTATTTTTGGACATCCCTAATTGCCGTTTCTTGTTCTCGTTAATGCTTAACCCAACCCAATTCTATAAACCAAAATAAAATATATAAAACCGCAGGATATATTAGGGAGGGTAAGTTGGCCTAACTACAATCAAATAATGCATACGTAGTAGAGAATATATTGCGACCAGCACTTGGAACCCAGCACCAACAGCACAACGAAATTGCACGAACCAATTTGGCCAGGAGTGGAGTTGTACATTGAGTCGAAATTTTTCAATCACCGAATCCTTAGCGAAACCCCTTATAGCTATAGCATTTATTATGATTGTATTATTTCAATTTGAGTGTCAATCGAGTGAGGACTACCGTATGAATAACTTGTTAGATAAACGTATCAATTTTAAAATAAACGAGGAAATTATATAATAAACTCTATAATATTATGATCGCTTCCGAGGCCTTGAATATTTTTGAAAATGTACGTTAATGGATTCCAACAAGAATATCATATGCGTAAATCCCATTTTAACTAAATTATGAGTATCGTAAGCGTATTGCATTTAGCCACCCGCAAACCCGTCACCTTTCTTTGCTCGTTTGCAGTTAGCCATCCGTGTTTGGCCCCATATTAATTAACCCCTTGTACCATAGGTCGTGAGGTCACCTTCCGTTGCCGTGACGAAGGTCCCAACCGCGCAAAGGTCAAGTGGTCCCGACCCGGCGGACGTCCCCTGCCCCCACTTGCCGTCGATTCCAATGGCCGCCTGGAGATCCCCAACATCAGGGTAGGTTTCTTCTTATCAACCCAACTTCCCCATGTTGAAATCACTTTATATATTTTTGTAACAGATTGAGGATGCTGGCCCCTATGTCTGCGAGGCAGTGGGCTATGGCAACTATATTCCCGGCCAGCACGTCACCGTAAACCTCAACGTCGAGCCCTGTGAGTATGAGTCCTAGTTTGAGTAACTTTGGGGTTTCTAAGGGTTAAAGACATTGTTCAATCTGTGCAAGCAGCCTGGGGCGAACACAAGTACGAGGAGCTGCGCTCGAATCGTATACGATACGGAACTGTTCCACACATCGATCTTGAGTTCTTTGGACTAGGTAGGGTTTGGGTTCCTACGGGGTTACCACCACATGAACATCTTGAAAATAATAGAATTTTGAATACACGTGATGGTATCTCCGTAATCTAGACATTGGCAAAACTTTTCATTATCTTTTCAATCTCTATTTTGCCGCTTGGCTATAAAATTGGTAAGCTGGTTAGCTCTTCAACATTCTCAGAATTCTCCTAATAAAACATTATTTTTCCGTTACCTTAACTTTCCTCTCCTTCAGTAAACGTTCGCGACTACCGTCCGGAATCAGCCTGTACGGAGTACCAGGCCACCTGCATGAACGGCGAGTGTATCGATAAGGCGGGCATCTGCGATAAACATCCGGATTGTTCGGATGGTTCCGATGAGCACAGCTGCAGTTTTGGTCTTAGATGCCAGCCCAACCAGTTCATGTGCGCAAATTCCAAGTGCGTGGATCGTACCTGGCGCTGTGATGGCGAGAACGACTGCGGAGACAACTCTGATGAGACCTCTTGCGATCCGGAGCCAAGTGACGCTCCGTGCCGATATGACGAGTTCCAGTGCCGCAGTGGTCATTGCATTCCCAAGAGCTTCCAGTGCGACCATATGAACGATTGTACCGACGGTACCGATGAAGTTGGATGCTGTGAGTATTACCTTGAGTTTTCCCACGTTCATTTACCAATTGGTCCTTCATGCCGGATATTCATAATCTTGAAATCCCCTTCATAGCTAAATAAGAACCTCCAGTCGTTCTGGTTACTCCAACCATTATTACTTCAAGGGGGAGCTTACCCCGACACTTTTAACCTTTGCTAACCTAACCTTTTGTCTTATCTAATTTCCAGCGAA
Organism: Drosophila prostipennis; assembly: GCA_037075205.1. Taxonomy (NCBI): domain Eukaryota; kingdom Metazoa; phylum Arthropoda; class Insecta; order Diptera; family Drosophilidae; genus Drosophila; species Drosophila prostipennis. Next base: position 72,023 of record JBAMCJ010003207.1, on the reverse strand, counting down.
GCCCTCTGTAATGTCCCTACCCCCACCATCGGTTGTCGTGATGGAGTACGAGGTTCTCGAGCTAACCTGCAAGGGCACCGGAGTCCCAATGCCGGAGATCGTGTGGCGTCTCAACTGGGGACATGTGCCCGACAAGTGCGAGGCGAAGAGCTACGGCGGAACTGGAACCCTGCGCTGTCCGAACATGAGGCCTCAGGACAGTGGAGCCTACTCGTGCGAGTTGCTCAACACACGCGGCACGTTCTATCCGAAAACGAACACGATTGTCACCGTAACACCGGTGCGCTCGGATGTCTGCAAGGCCGGATTCTTCAATATGCTGGCCCGCAAGGCGGAGGAGTGCGTCCAGTGCTTCTGCTTTGGAGTTTCCACCAACTGTGACAGTGCCAATTTGTTCACCTACGCCATCCAGCCACCGATCCTTTCGCACCGCGTTGTCAGCGTGGAACTGAGTCCGTTCCGCCAAATTGTGATCAATGAGGTGAGTCCGGGTCAGGATCTGCTCACCCTGCACCATGGCGTTCAGTTCAGGGCCTCGAACGTGCACTTCAACGGCCGGGAGACGCCCTTCTTGGCCCTGCCCGCGGAATATATGGGCAACCAGCTGAAGTCCTACGGCGGAAATCTGCGCTACGAGGTCAGGTACAATGGCAATGGCAGACCCGTCAGCGGTCCCGATGTCATAATCACCGGCAATAGTTTCACGCTCACCCATCGCGTTCGCACTCAGCCGGGACAGAATAACAGGGTGAATATTCCCTTCCTGCCAGGAGGATGGACGAAGCCGGATGGTCGCAAGGGAACCCGAGAGGAGATCATGATGATACTGGCCAATGTAGACAATATTCTGATTCGACTGGGCTACCTGGATAGCACAGCTCGCGAAGTGGATCTGATAAACATCGCCTTGGATTCGGCCGGAAGTGCCGATCAGGGATTGGGCAGTGCCTCGCTCGTGGAGAAGTGCACGTGTCCCCCCGGCTATGCTGGTGATTCGTGTGAGTCCTGTGCCTCGGGCTATGTACGCCAGGCCCGTGGACCTTGGCTGGGTCACTGTGTGCCCTTCACCCCAGAACCGTGCCAGCCGGGAACCTACGGAAATCCCCGACTCGGTGTTCCCTGCCAGGAGTGTCCTTGTCCCCAAGCGGGCGCCAATAACTTTGCCAGTGGCTGCCAACAGAGTCCCGATGGCGAGGTGATTTGCCGCTGCAATGAGGGCTATGCCGGCAGGAGGTGCGAGTACTGCGCCCAAGGCTACCAGGGTAATCCCCTTGTTCCGGGCGGAGTCTGTCGCAGGATACCCGATACTTCGTGCAATGTGGACGGCACCTACAACATCTACAGCAATGGAACCTGTCAGTGCAAGAACAGCGTGATTGGCGAACAGTGCGACACCTGCACGCCCAGGAGCTTCCATCTGAACTCGTTCACCTACACCGGTTGCATCGAGTGCTTCTGCAGTGGAGTGGGCTCAGATTGTGACAGTAGTACGTGGTATCGCAACCAGGTCACAAGCACCTTTGGAAGAACCCGCGTCAATCATGGATTTGCCTTGATAACCGACTACATGCAGGTTACCCCGTTAACGGTGCCCGTTTCCATGTCCACACAGGCCAATGCATTGAGCTTCGTGGGATCCGCCGAGCAGGCTGGCAATACGCTCTACTGGAGTCTTCCCGCCGCCTTCCTGGGCAACAAGCTGACCTCGTATGGAGGCAAGTTGACCTACACCCTCAGCTACAGTCCCCTGCCCAGTGGCATTATGTCGCGCAACAGTGCCCCCGATGTGGTGATCAAGAGCGGCGAGGATCTGAGGCTCTTGCATTACAGGAAGTCGCAGGTCAGCCCCAGTGTGGCCAACACCTATTCCGTGGAGATCAAGGAGAGCGCCTGGCAGCGCGGCGATGAGGTGACCGCTAACCGTGAACACGTCCTGATGGCCCTTAGCAATATTACGGCCATCTATATCAAGGCCACGTACACTACTAGCACCAAGGAGGCCTCGCTGCGCTCGGTGACATTGGATACGGCCACGGCCACCAATCTGGGCACCGCACGTGCCGTCGAAGTGGAGCAGTGCCGCTGTCCCGAGGGCTATTTGGGTCTCTCCTGCGAGCAGTGTGCTCCAGGCTATACGCGCGATCCGGAGGCAGGAATCTATCTGGGACTCTGCAGGCTCTGCGAATGCAATGGACATTCGAAGTATTGCAACAGTGAGACAGGCGAATGCGAAGTGAGTATCCGGCTGGAAGGACCAAGGTCCCAGCGCCTACTAATCATCAATCTTTCCCTCTCGATTTCCAGAGCTGTTCTGACAACACCGAAGGATTCAATTGTGACCGATGCGCCGCCGGCTATGTGGGTGATGCCACCCGAGGAACTCCGTACGATTGCCAATACGATGACGGCGGCTATCCGCCGCGTCCTCCGGCACCGGGCAACCAGACGGCCGAGTGTCAGGTCAATTGCCAACGGGAGGGAACCAACGTTTGCCGCGGCAACCAGTGCGAGTGCAAGAGGAATGTGGTTGGGGATCGATGTGATCAGTGCCGCCCCGGAACCTATGGACTATCGGCCTCAAATCCGGACGGATGCAAGGAGTGCTACTGCTCCGGACTGACCAACCAGTGCCGCTCGGCGTCGCTTTACCGCACGCTGATACCCGTGGACTTCATTTTTACGCCACCATTGATTACAGACGAATTCGGTGACATCATGGATAGGGATAACCTCGTGGCCGACGTGCCCAGAAATTTGTATACCTACAAGCACACCTCCTACACACCCAAGTACTGGAGTCTAAGGGGTAGTGTGCTGGGCAACCAGCTGTTGTCGTACGGCGGGCTCCTGGAGTACAGCCTGATAGTGGAGTCCATTGGCCGGGACCATCGTGGCAAGGATGTAGTGCTGATTGGCAATGGACTTAGACTGATCTGGTCGCGATCCGATGGGAATGACAACGAGCAGGAATACCAGGTGCGTCTGCATGAGGACGAGCAATGGACGGTGGAGGATCGTGGATCAGCACGACAGGCTACCCGGGCCGACTTCATGACTGTACTGTCGGATCTGGAGCACATACTGATCCTGGCCACACCCAAGGTGCCCACGGACAGCACCTCGATCAGCAATGTCATCCTGGAGAGTTCGATTTCCCAGGAAGCGCCAGGAGCTACGCATGCCTCCGATATCGAGTTGTGCCAGTGTCCATCCGGCTATACGGGCACTTCCTGTGAGTCCTGTGCACCACTCTACTACCGCGACAGCACCGGACGCTGCAGTCAGTGTCCTTGCGACGCCTCCAACACGGAGTCCTGCGGTTTGGTCAGTGGCGGTAACGTCGAATGCAAGTGCAGGCCACGCTGGAGGGGTGATCGGTGCCGGGATATTGGTGAGTGAAGAGCAACGATCGAAACCTGCTCAATGACATTCGTCCCTCCACCGCTCTCTCCCTATTCTCAATCACTGGCATTCTAGCCCAACTTCTGCATACCGAACTACATGAAATACAATCGCTCATATTCTGTATTCGTGTACATCTACTAGTCTACTAGCAGAAGAAAGCCGTCTCTCCTATCCCCTAGTCTATATGAGCTTTAAGTACCCACTTGGATTACGTTTAACGATAGAAACCCTTGATCGAAAGTAGCCCTGTCCGTTTTAGGTTCCAGATCCCTGGAACTCGAAGAACAAGAGCTGAACCTATTGGTATGCTAGCTTCTTTCTGACTTTTTAATAATATATTTATGTATTTCAAGTATTTCTGAAACATTATTTCGACCTCTGACTGTCTGCGTAATCCGAGTAGTGGGTACAAAACGATCGGATCAACCGATTATAAAGATCTTACCTGTTTGATTTACTTTATCCTTTCTCTCGGACTTTGTTTTTGTCATTCCTCCTCCGCCATCAACTATATAACAAATCGAAATCGGACAAAAAAAATGTACAAAAAAAATTGAAAATTGCAATCACCAAAACCAACAAACATCCCATCCATCCACATTCTAGACACATCGCCCATTATCGAAGAACCGCCCCAGATATGTGATTTAAGCAGGGGATTCTGTTGCAGCGGCTTTCAGTTCGATATCGCACCGAACGAGACAATCTCGTTCAATGACACACTGCAGATATATAAGGGCAACAGAATCATAGGAAATATGACCAAGCTGCGCTACGGCTGTCCATCGCGAGGTTCGCTCCAAACTCTCCGATCCACCGAACTGAACCACTGAAAACCACTCAGCCGTCTACAAAGAACACCACAACTGTTGCTTTCCTAATACTAGTACCTCTATATCTCTCACACCAGCACACCTAAAACTCCACTCCACACCCTATATATATAGTATCTTCCAAGCTTAGATATGTGAAAAGATCCGTAGATCTGTGTGTGTGTAGTAGAGCGAACCTAACTCTCGTATATTTGTGACCTAAACCCCAAAAGTAGACCACGTGGGAAGTTTCCCAGACTCTTGTAATTGGGTTAGATCCTGTATTATCTCCGCCTCTCTTTTTCTGACTCTGTGTCTGATCTTTCGGTGATCTAAAAAACCACTTAGCTAGTCTATGTGTCTTAGTACTTGTCTTACCCAAAAAGTAGTTTTTGTTCTTTGTGTACAGTTGCCGCACTAGACCCTCTGATCCTCCGAGCCCCCTTCGCTAGCCCATCGGTAACTCTTTTGTCTCTCTGTCTCTGTGTGTACTATACATATTTGTATCTTAGCTGCCAGTCTATAACGTCAGCGAGCGCAAAGCCAGAACATATTGGCCCAGGAACGCGTTAAAGTAGTCCGTGAATTTACCTTAGCCACTAACCCAAGGTTAGAATCTGAAGTCCAAATTAAATAGTGCGCTTCACAACTTGAAGAACACAATTGGGCAATACCAATTAATTGTTGATTAACAAGTAACTGTGTCGTCTATGATCACTATAAAAAAACTGACCTTAGTTACTGATTACTATCAATACAATAGAGATCCAAACTTACCAATTTAATTTCATTGGAAAAAGATTTTCAAAATAGTGCAAAAATGGGTTTTCCCATACACAATTTATCATTAGATTTATAATAACTGATATCTAAAAGTATTTAATAAACCAATTGAGACTAACCTGTTGAAATAAACTTCAAAAGTTCTGAAACGCACTATATTCATGTTTGTTAACCAATCTGTCGATTAACCTGCGGAGCTGTAGGTCAACTGGAGTGTTCCCGTAATCGGAATGGAGACTCCAAGAAACCACAAACTAAGCCCCTATTACGATCTCCTGACTTCGTGTCCCAAATAGGAGTCATTAAAACGCAACCACCTGTCACTAACACATTCTTAAGGCCTCTCTTTACGAAGCGAGTTCTCATGTGATACTTGTAATCCTTTAAATAGTTAAATGGTGTAAAGACCTACATTAAAGATATAGCGGGAGAATATAAATATATGACTGAATATATATCTACATTCTATCAGCTTATCTTTGAACGCTTCCAAATATCCAAAACTCAGATGAGAACTCCCCGTAAAAAAGGGGATTTACTCACACCGCTAGGAACTCAAGAAATGGGAACAGCCTCTGGTGTTGTAGCGTTTGTCTAATTGATATTTCCCGCTACCCTAGAAACTAACGAGCCGTCTCCGGGACCGGATGGCAGTAGCGATGATTCCGTGCGCACCCAGATCATAGTGTCGATCGCCAGGCCGGAGTTTACCATTGTGCCAGTGGGTGGATCGCTGACCCTCAGCTGTAGCGGCCGAATGCGCTGGAGCAATGTGAGTTCACAGGGATCTGATGCAATTTAGATGGCCTAGAAGATATTAAGACACTTATCATATCATCTTTATACTGTGATTAAAACTCATCTTTTATTTCCCATCGCCCAGAGCCCAGTGTTTGTGAACTGGTACAAGGAGAACAGTCGCTTGCCCGAGGATGTTGAAGTGCAAGGCGGAAATCTGCAGCTGTATAACCTGCAGATCAGCGATTCTGGAATCTACATCTGCCAGGCCGTGAACAACGAGACCGGCCACAGTTTCAAGGACCACGTCTCCATCACTGTTACCCGTGAGTACCGGTTACCTATCCCGAAAATCTACCCTATAGCTAATAACACTTGTAATCTTATAACAATTGCGGCATTTATCAAAGGATATGCCCAGGAAATGCTGGCACGATACGGTACTAAACATTTTCAAACAAAATAACATTTTATATTTAGTAGATTCTATTAAAAGGGTTTCGTGCTTTAAAAGAGTATAACGGAGTATTACAAGAAAATAATCTAAAAATATGGAACATTGTCTTTTTGCAATCCATCGGTTTTGACATTAAGATATATGGTGTTATATATATGAAACCCATGTTGACGTACTGCATCTTTCTTCCCCCAGCGGAGGGCCAACGCGCGCCGGCTCGCATTGTGGATTTGCCAAACGACGTGACCTTCGAGGAGTACGTGAGCAATGAGATCGTCTGCGAGGTGGAGGGCAACCCACCACCCACTGTCACTTGGACTCGCGTGGATGGGCATGCGGACGCCCAAAGTACACGAACAGACAACAATCGCCTGGTCTTCGATTCGCCAAGGAAATCGGATGAAGGTCGCTATCGCTGCCAGGCGGAGAATGACCAGAATCGGGAGGAGAAGTACGTGATCGTGTATGTCCAGAGTAATCCTCCCCAGCCGCCGCCGCAGCAGGATCGTTTGTACATCACACCGCAGGAGGTCACCGGTTTGGCCGGCGAGACCTTCCAGTTGACCTGCCAGTTCACCAGTGCTGCATCCCTGCGCTACGATTGGTCCCACGATGGTCGCTCCCTGTCCGCGTCGGCCCCCCGAAATGTTTTGGTACGCGAAAATGTCCTGGAAGTCCGCAATGCCAACGTTCACGACTCCGGCACCTACACCTGTGTGGCCTTCGACTTCCGCACCCGACGCAACTTCACCGAGAGCGCACGTGTCTACATCGAGCAGACTAACGAGCCAGAAATCCTTGGGTGAGTGTGGAGTTCCTCTAAGGAGTTACTTTATTTGCCTATAAAAGAGGAGTTGGTAGACCCATACTTTATGATCTAATACTTAAATATTCCATAACTCCCTTTATATTCCACAGCGACAGGCCGCGTATCTTGAGCTTGCAGCAGAATATCATAATTGTACAAGGCGAGGACTTAAGCATCACCTGTGAGGCAAGTGGAACGCCCTATCCCTCGATTAAGTGGACCAAGGTGCAGGAGAATCTGGCCGAGAATGTCCGCATCAGTGGCAATGTGCTGACCATCTACGGAGGCCGCAGTGAGAACCGTGGTCTCTACTCCTGCATCGCCGAGAACACTCACGGAAGCGATCAGTCCAGCACAAGCATCGATATTGAACGTAAGTTATCAGGGATCCGGTGGTATTATAATATATTTTCCTCCCCGGTGGCTACCTTTATCTAGAATCAGTTGCGGTGAAAGGGACTCCTTAACTCTCCTTATGAGAATCCTAGTCAGAATCTTCTTTAACCGCAACTCCTCTTGACCCTTCCCCCTTGGGAAAATTACAAGTTCCAAACTAACGATGCCTTTGCTCTATTTCGTGTTGTTGTCTCTCTTCCCTCACAAACACTGATTAAACCCGAATATTACTTTTGAAATCCCCAAACCCCCAAATAAATTTAATTAAAACCCAATACTTCGCCATGCAAGTGCACAAGAGTGGAGTTGGTAATAAGACAGGTCCGCACAGTCTTCTCCTAATACTAATTGGTGCCACCACTGTCGTTTACTTGTTTGCAGCCCGGGAGCGGCCGACTATTTCGATTGATTCGGCCACGCAAAAAGTTGAAGTTGGCTCCTCGGCGAGCCTTTACTGTGACGCCGGGGGTATTCCCCGACCGACCGTCGAGTGGGTTCGAACGGATGGTCAACCACTGTCGCCGCGTCACAAGGTTCATGAACCCAACTATATTGTGTAAGTACTCTTCATAAACCTCCCTTCAGTTGTGGCATCACATTTCGGTGACACGTATGAAGTCATACGTGATATGTCACGGGGTGGTGACGTCTCATATGATAAATTCGTATAAGGCACTGGTGATATCACCAGTGACGTCGAAAAAATTTCATTTGAGCTGTCACGAGGGAGAAATGACCTGTCACTGGTGTTTCACCTGGTGATTCACGAGTGAAAAGTGATTTCTGGAACTGAAGGGCCATGCGTAAACCTATTTCATATATTTGTATTTGCATGTGTATTCCCCTTAGGATCGAGGACATTCAGATCGACGATGGCGGTAGCTACGAGTGTCGGGCGAGCAACATAGTTGGCCAGGAGAGCGGTGTAGCCACCATTATTGTCCAGGCGCAACCTATTGTAGAGATTATACCCGATAGGCAACACCATATCGTCACCCAGGGCGACGAACTCTCACTCAGCTGCGTGGGCAGTGGCATCCCCGCTCCGACGGTCTATTGGAGTTTCAAGGGAGCAGAGATTACCAGGAGGGGATATCTGGAACATACGCAATTTGCGGAACATCCCCGAAGCAACATTGCCGAAGTGAAAATCTTCCGAGTGAGCAAGGAAAATGAAGGCGACTACCTCTGTCAAGGATCCAATGAGATTGGTGAAGATCAAAAATACATTCGCGTGGAGGTACAGCCTAGACGGGGTGACATCGGTGATGGTGAGTTCCGTTCCTTTACCATGTAGTTACCTAAAGTTGAATCTTGGGAGCTAATAGAAAAATATTACAATGTGCCGCGAATTCTTCAGAGCAAAAGAAAGTTTATTTATATAAAGCCATAGATTGATTTGAATACCATATTCTTAGGAGGAGATGTCACTGGTGATGTTTACCAGCCCCAGCCTCCCACTCGCCCCCAAATTCAACCGATTCCATTGGGCAACGAACGCCTGACCACTGAATTGGGCAACAATGTGACCCTGGTCTGCACCGAGCAAAATGTGAATACGGAATGGGAACGCGTCGATGGCACACCCCTGCCGCACAATGCCTACACGGTGGGAAATAAGCTGGTGATTGTGTTCGTGGAGCTGCAGAATCTGGGTCAGTACCGCTGCAACGGAATCGGTCGCGATGGACGTGTGGAGGCCATTGTGGTGAGGGAGCTGGTTCTCACGCCCCTGCCCAGGATCACCTTCTATCCCAACATCCCGCTGACCGTGCTGGCTGGCCAGAACTTGGATGTCTACTGCCAGGTGGAGAACGCGCGTCAGGAGGACGTGCATTGGTCCACCGACAACAATCGACCACTGCCCAGGTGGGAATACTTAAACACTAAATCTAAACTTTATTGCATACCCCTACCTTTTTTTTCACTCCAGTTCCGTTCGCATCGAGGGCAATGTCCTTAGGTTCGCGTCCATCACTCAGGCTGCTGCTGGTGAATACCGCTGCTCGGCCACCAATCAATATGGAACCCGATCGAAGAACGCCATGGTGGAGGTGAAGCCGCCCAGTGGCTTCCAGCCGGTTCCCCAGTCCCAGGTGCAACAGGGTCACGTGGGCGACTCCGTCCAGTTGCGATGCCGCACGTTCACCCAGTACGGCGACGAGTTCCGCGGCAACATCCAGGTGAGCGTCTTTCCAGAGGAATGCCATTAATAGGACATAGCTTATGGATACAAAGAAGAATCGGCTTGTTACTTTGGCACCTAATGCGTGTGACCGCAGGCAATAAAAATATTTATGGCTGATTATAATATTCAAAGGAGCTCATATGTATACTACTCCTCTTTATAAATGCGGTTTCTATTCGAACAGTTAGTTACCAGTTAGTGACCGATTCGATTATTCTACATTGCAGTTCAACTGGTACCGTGAGGACGGCAGCCCACTGCCCCACTACACCCGTACGGATAGCCAGGTGCTGCAGCTGGATAAATTGCAGCCCGAGGACGAGGGCCGCTACATCTGCAACTCGTACGATTTGGACAGAAGGCTGGAACTGCCCCTCGTCTCCGTCGACTTGCAAGTACTAAGTGAGTAATCGCAGCAGGGTTAGGTTTCTTGAGGCACCGCGATCTCGGTCTCCGACTCTGGCTCAGAGGTGGAGTCGGATTCAGAACCAGATCCGCCGGTTCGCAGTCAGAAGATGTCCTGTCCGTCAAGCAACCTTTCTTCCATCTCTCTCCCCCGACAAAAGAAAAACACATTAAGTAGTAGCCCCTGCCAAAACGAAAGAGATCCACTTATGATTGGGTTTCTTAAAAAAAAACAAAAGAAAGACAATTTGAACAAAATCTTTGCTAGCCCGAAAACCAAACGAATTAAGTAAGAAATCTTAAAAAAAAAATAATAATGCTTAAGTTTATAAGAGGAAGAATTTTCCAGGATTAGGCTTTGTTAAGCAGGTTTGATCGTTCGCTGATTTTACTAATTCCCCACTCAAAATATAAATATATGTATATGAATACGCCTATATATATAAACACATCAATGTACTCGTATCTGTTAACATAAACTAAAAAACCGAGGAAAGGAAAAAATTTTTAAATCGAAAACCGAAAACTGGAAACCGAAAAAACACCCTGTAAATACGCAAACGGAAATTGTCAGTCCCCACAACACCCGGAAACAAGCGATATTTCCATGTATATATGTCTAGCACTATATAGGCAGCGGTTCCAGGGTCCTACGAACACACTCTGTATATAACAAATGATCCAAAAAAAAGGATATCGAAATCATTGCAATACTTTGGTGGTGGTGGAGTCACAAACGAAAGAAGTACAACTGCCAATCATGTTATAATTAAAGTACACAAGTCCATCGCATGCAAACAAAGTCAGAATCCAAATTATTTTTTTACCAATTGAAATTCTAGCAATCTAAGATCTGGAAAAAGAGAAACACCACACGCACACTTTTATACATATATATACGAACATTCTACCAACTTGATAAATCGAAAGCTTACCAAAATGGCTGCCAAAAACATTTCTAATACGATACATTTAAGTAAACCCCACTTAAAGTGAGAAATAAAACATAATATTAACATTAAAAACTCGCACAACGAAATGTGTGAAGCAAATTGTAACATATTCTTTTTATTTATTTCCCAAGCCCTTGCAGAGGCCAAAAAAGTGAGGGTTAAATGTATTTCAAATTTTCTGTCCGATTCTGAAGAATTATAACCTAAAAATTATTGGATTTTTAAAAAATTAAAAAATTTATTTTATCATCATAGAGGTCTTTGTGAAAAAAGAGTTCCTTTAGATTAAAATATAAGCATATTTGACATTAAGACTTTTAGATCTGCAAGGGTATTCAGAGCTTCGGTTTACCGATTCTGGCCATCTTTTGTTGCGTTTTTTAACATCTAAACCCTATTTTGGTGACGGCTCCTCTCTCCCTATCGCTACTGACCCTTGGTGTTTACCAACTACAGTCCAATTATACATTTTGCTAATATTAATTTACATTCTTCAAAAGGTTATTGGTTGTCAACTGTTTGTTTGTGTTTTTGTGTATTAATAAGTGTAAATCAATGACAAGTTTATTATGTAAACTATAAGCACTGCACCAGAAATCTACCGCCACTTCCACATCTTTATTCCTGACTTTCTACAACATCACCGAACTTGCACCCAAAGCACACGAAAAACCAATACGAAAGAAACCAGCACAAATTCAATTGTAAATAATGAACTTAAGGGGGGGGTAGGGTCTATGGCATCAAAAAATCAAGTAACTTTGCGATTTTTTCTATAAAAACTGGTTAGATGGATTTAATTGAAACCAATTGTATATTATAAAGTGTCATTTAAATAACATCCTCTAATTTTTATAGCCGATACTATCGGCTAATATATCGGTGGCAAAGCGATTGCTGGAACACTATTAAAAAAAGGCGTTTTGCGGTGACCACTGTATCTCCTCCAAAAATTATTAGATTTCCATTCTGCTTTTACATTTAGCTTAAGAAAAGAAAAAACCCGCCCCCTGGGCAGCGCGATTTTTAAATTTTTTTTTTTAAGAATTTTTTTTGCATTTCCAAAGTCAAAAATGCGTTTTTCACCTAAAAAATTCGACTTTGGGCTTAAAAAAAAATACTTAAAGTTAAAAAATAAAAAAAAACGCTTCCCAGGGGGCGGGTTTTTTTTATGCAGAAAAATATGCGACAAATTTCAAAACGATCGATTGAGCCGTTTAGAAATGCCGATGGTCACGGACTTTCAAAACGTGGTTTCGAGAAAAACGCACTTAAAGATGCACTTACGTACCTAAAGTCTTAGAGGTTGGGGTACTAGTTTTAGCATAACTTCTAAAGTTTTTGTCCGATTGACTTAAAACTTTTTTTGTAGAATCTTAAAATGTTAATCTACAAGAAAAAAAAATAAAAAAAAAATCGATTGTTTTTTTTTGCTAGACCCTACCCCCCCCTTAACTTATGTCTCGAATCAGATAAAATCAGTCAAACAGTCAGATGCAGAAGAATCAGCTTACAGAATCCGTTGAAGCCGTAGGTTTAATAGTTCCACCTACTTTTCCCAATGCAAATGGAACACATTGATTAATTTCATATTTATTTCTTTCTCTCTCACGCTTTTCTCTCTCTCTCCCACTTTCTTACATGTGCGCTTGTTGAAATATTTTTAAATTACCCTTTGATTTGACTTGACTTAAACTGTTTAATTGGTATTTGCTCAATGCTATATACGATATGATATGGTACACTGTGTGCGCTTTTGCTGATCCTATGTCGAACAAAAAACACACACAAAACACAAACAAATTTAATGGTATGGCATGCAACTGCAACTGCATATGCATATGCAATCAATCAATGAATCAATCAATGAATCAATCAATGAATCGAACGACGCAACTACAACTACCCAGGAACTACTCCCCAGTATCCTTTCAATCGGTTTAAGGGCGGTGTCTCCCTGAAAGACACGCCCTGCATGGTTCTGTATATTTGTGCAGGTGTGTTACGGCCACCGCCGCCTAACCAATTCTAATCGCAGCGATCCTCCATTATATGATATCTATATTATTTGTATTTTATTTAAATTCTTTTATTTTGTTTGACCTTTTTTTCGTTTATTTTGCATTTGTTTTGTATTATTAATCCAATGATCTTTAAAACTGTATTATGTACTGCCTAACCCTAGAGATAAATAAGTTTTATAAAAAAAAAAGAAACAAAAAACTGTACAAAGTTGCTTTACTGAAACGCCCCCAACCCGCCACGCCCACTAATGCACATAGTCCCACGAAAGAGCCTCGACTTTGGATTCGGATAGTAGAGCACCATGATAACCTCTCCAGCATGCGTGGATCCCCAATAATCAAATTCATTACCCAGTCTAAAGGGCAGGAAATACCTTAGTTTAAGTTGTACATATATAGGGTTTAGGGCCTACTACTACTAACCAGAGGCTTCAGTGCTGCGAAGGCTGTATATCTTAGCTAATTATTTACTTTGTGCCTTTCCACAAACCAAAAAAAATCAAAAATTTCGAAAATAATACCGCTAATACTGAATATACCGATAAAACCGAAACGAAACACAAAATTGCAAATAAAAACGCCGCAGACTTCAAGACCAGCAAGCTCTCACCCTCGAAGCCCCTGAATTCCGGACCGACGACTATTCGGCCACCAACTATTTCGTACACCTGCCAACCCAACGACTTTAAGTGCGTTTCGCATCCGCACACTTGCATCAGGGCCAACATGGTGTGCGATGGGATTTACGACTGTACGGATCACTCGGATGAATTCAACTGCATCGCCGGCAAGGGAAGCGGAAAATCGGGATCCAGCTCGGGATCGGGGAGCTTTAAGCGCTGGAAAAAGGACCGAAAGCCAGGAAGGAGGAGCCTAGTGAAAGCCTTCAAGGATCGGAAGCTGAGGAAGCGCAGCTTCGGTTGGTCCCAAAGTTTTCTCTCTTCACCCTCACCGCAAAAGCTTTCTCTCACTCCATGTCCTGGTATCGCTATCTAATACCCAACTGTACTTATTTGTATCCCATAGTGTCCTTCCTCCTCCTATTTTCCCATACCACAGTTTCCTCGCTATCCCTTCCAATTTCTATATATTTTTCTCCAACATCTCTTCCTGTCTAATTCCGTATTGCTCGTGGGTGCACAAATGAAATGAAGGCAACCGATTATCGATAGCCGACCAGCGATAACTGATCAACTGCACCAAACAAAATCAATCGAGAAGTAAAGAGGAGATACGGCGCACACGCACCTTGAGGGCTTAAAATGTAACAAATAACGATAAGCGATAGCCAAACTATTGATACTTTTACAGCGGTCAGCGGGTTGGCAATCTAACAGGTTTTAACCTTGGTTGTATGAAATGCATGCGGCAGGCTATAATGTTACTAACTTTATAACCCAATGTAGACTTACGAAATTTGTGTAAATAATACAAAACACTCAGCCACACACATACACATACGCGCGCACACCACACGATAAACAATAGTTAAGTAATCGAAATTTTGTAAAATGTATCCTTAACTATATCTATATTCCCCTGTATGTATATTTGTGACTCAAACAAACCGAAATGAGACATCTGTGATTTTAGTGGTAACCCAAGTCCAAATTAGATCTGTAGAATTCAACATTCGAGATGAGAAACCAAAAATGAAAACCAGAATAAAACCAAACCTAAACGACCCCATTCGTAACCCCACATGTATTCGTATTTTGTGTGATTCGATTCGTAGCAGTATTGAGTAAAAGTAGCTCCATAAAAAGTAGTCCACTTCACCAATCCACAAAGTCCCCTCTCTGTCGCCTCTCTATATGTATATCGTATCGTATCTATGTATGTCTAACTAGGAAATCAAATTCCAAATCGAAACAACTAAAACAAAACTGAGTGCGATATGAATCGAACGATAAGAGCCTAAAATGCATTTTATTTTGCAATGAAATCTATTAACTTTTTAGTTTCATAATAATTTTGATGAGTCGAAATGGAACAAATTTCACCGATAACCAATTACAACTTATCGATCGATAACTATCGCCTTCTTTCTGTTTGAAATGCCCATTTTGACCTGTAATTTTGCTAACTGTTTATTCTCTCTCTGTGTATTTTTTACTATCTTATTCCCATTTCCATGCTCACACACAAATACAAATACAAAAACACCACCCACACACATACACATATTTACACACACATAAAAACACATGCACCCATGCACTTGTGAATTGTCGCTGAATTGTGAACGTTCCGCCGACCATCCTTGTCGTCCTTGTCGACCCGTCTCCCCCGTTTCAATGTGGTTGTGTGTCCGATGTCCCGTTGGCGGTTGGGCGTTATCAGCAGTACCAGCGGCTCCCCAGCCTCCCATCTACCTGCCGCCGGTGGCGCCGCCACGTTCGCCCGAAAGGATCCTCGAGCCCCAACTGAGCCTGAATGTACAGTCCTCGAACCTGCTAGCAGGCGAGGGCACCACTATCGAGTGCTTCTCCTCCGATGACTCCTACCCAAATGTCGTGTGGGAACGCGCCGATGGAGCTCCACTGAGCGAAAATGTCCAGGTGAGTGCGGTTTTTGAAATACCACCTCATATTTCGAACCTATTCTTGAACATCCCTTAGCCTTTTCCGTAAAAATCCTTTAGAGCTTAACTTTCTTTTACTTTCCTTTACTAATACCAACTCATATTTCGAACCTATTCTTGAACATCCCTTAGCCTTTACCGTAAATCCCTTAGATCTAAAACTTTCCTCTACTATTGAAAATTCTATTCTAAAAGATCCCTTTCTAACCCTGGTAATTCTTATAAATCCATCTTTAATACGTACTTTTTTTATTAATTGAATCCCAACAGCAAAGCGGCAACAACCTGGTGATTAGTAACGTGGCCTCCACCGATGCCGGTGACTATGTGTGCAAGTGCAAGACGGACGAAGGCGACCTGTACACCACCAGTTACAAACTTGAGGTCGAGGACCAGCCCCACGAGCTGAAGAGCTCCAAGATAGTCTACGCCAAGGTGGGCGGAAATGCCGACTTGCAGTGCGGAGCCGATGAAGATAGACAGCCCAGCTACCGTTGGTCTCGCCAATATGGACAACTGCAAGCGGGACGCAGTCTGCAGAATGTAAGTGAAGAAACCTAACTTGAGAACAAAACCCCTACCAAATGTCCTGCTTTTCCGATTCCAGGAGAAACTTTCGCTGGACCGCGTGCAGGCGAACGACGCCGGAACGTACGTTTGTTCGGCCCAATACAGCGATGGCGAGACGGTGGACTTCCCCAACATCCTGGTTGTCACAGGGGCGATTCCCCAGTTCCGCCAGGAGCCCCGCAGCTACATGAGCTTCCCCACGCTCTCGAACTCCTCGTTCAAGTTCAACTTCGAGCTGACCTTCCGGCCGGAGAACGGCGATGGACTGCTGCTCTTCAATGGACAAACCCGCGGAAGTGGTGACTACATCGCCCTGTCGCTGAAGGACCGCTATGCGGAGTTCCGGTTCGACTTCGGCGGTAAGCCGTTGCTGGTGCGAGCGGAGGAGCCACTGGCCCTCAACGAATGGCATACGGTGCGCGTGAGTCGCTTCAAGAGGGATGGCTACATCCAGGTGGACGACCAGCATCCGGTGGCATTCCCCACCTCCCAGCACCAACAGGTAAATTCGGTTTCAAGAGAAGTTTGATAACGTAATAACTAATAACCAAATAACAGATACCCCAGCTGGAACTGATCGAGGACCTGTACATTGGCGGAGTGCCCAACTGGGAGTTCCTGCCCGCCGAGGCGGTGGGTCAGCAGTCGGGCTTCGTGGGCTGCATCAGCCGCCTGACCCTGCAGGGACGCACCGTGGAACTGATTCGGGAGGCCAAGTTCAAGGAGGGCATCACCGATTGCCGCCCCTGTGCCCAGGGACCCTGCCAGAACAAGGGCGTCTGCCTGGAGAGCCAGACGGAGCAGGCCTACACCTGCGTCTGCCAGCCGGGATGGACTGGCCGGGATTGCGCCATCGAGGGCACCCAGTGCACGGCCGGAGTTTGCGGCTCTGGACGCTGCCAGAATACGGAGAACGACATGGAGTGCCTGTGCCCTCTGAACAGAGCCGGCGATCGATGCCAGTACAATGAGATTTTAAATGAACAGAGCTTGAACTTCAAGAGCAACAGCTTTGCGGCCTACGGGTAGCTTGTTATAGCCTTTATAAAATTCATTGAAACCCACTAATTTCCCTTTTCCTTTGTAGAACTCCCAAGGTCACCAAAGTGAACATCACACTCTCCGTTCGTCCCTCGAGCTTGGAGGACTCTGTGATTTTGTATACGGCGGAATCCACGTTGCCCAGCGGCGATTATCTGGCCCTGGTACTCCGTGGTGGCCACGTCGAGCTGCTGATCAACACGGCCGCCCGTTTGGATCCCGTGGTGGTGCGATCTGCGGAGCCATTGCCACTCAATCGCTGGACCAGAATCGAGATAAGACGTCGTCTGGGCGAGGGAATCCTCAAGGTGGGCGATGCACCCGAACGAAAGGCCAAGGCACCGGGATCGGAACGCATTTTGTCACTGAAAACCCACCTCTTTGTGGGCGGCGTCGATCGGTCGATTGTGAAGATCAACCGGGATGTGAACATCACCAAGGGCTTCGATGGCTGTATCTCCAAGCTGTACAACTCTCAGAAGACCGTCAATCTGCTGGGCGACATCAAGGATGCGGCGAATATCCAGAATTGCGGGGAAACGAATGAGATAGGTGACGATGAGTTTGAGATACCAGTGCCGCTGCCATCGCCCAAGGTCGCGGAGAACGAACGCCAGCTGATGGCGCCCTGTGCCAGTGATCCCTGTGAGAACGGGGGAAGCTGCAGTGAACAGAAGGACATGGCCATATGTTCCTGTCCCTTCGGCTTCAGCGGCAAACACTGCCAGAATCGTAAGTGGAAACCGAAAAGAGTGCAGAGCGTCAAAAGCCTAACTAATTCGCATCTTGATTTCATTGCAGACCTCCAGCTGAGCTTCAATGCCTCGTTCCGCGGCGATGGTTACGTGGAGCTGAACCGCAGCCACTTCCAGCCCGCCCTGGAGCAGACGTACTCCCAGATAGGCATCGTCTTCACCACCAACAAGCCCAATGGCCTGCTGTTCTGGTGGGGCCAGAAGGCCGGGGAGGAGTACACCGGACAGGACTTCATCGCCGCCGCCGTGGTCGATGGCTATGTGGAGTACTCCATGAGGCTCGATGGCGAGGAGGCGGTGATCCGCAACAGCGACACCCGCGTGGACAATGGCGAGCGACACATAGTGATCGCCAAGCGGGATGAGAACACCGTCATGCTGGAGGTCGACCAGATCTTGGACACGGGTGAAACCCGACCCACACTCAACAAGGCAATGAAGCTGCCGGGCAATGTGTTTATCGGTGGGTGTCCTCATCCCTAGCACTTAATCCCTGGGCAAATACTTAGCCAACTTATCATTCTTCCCCCAGGTGGCGCTCCTGATGTCGCGACATTCACGGGCTTCCGCTACAAGGACAGTTTGAACGGCTGCATAGTGGTCGTCGAGGGCGAAACCGTGGGCCAAATTAACCTTAGTTCAGCTGCCATCAATGGAGTGAATGTCAACGTGTGTCCCGCGTAAGTAATCCTCGACTCTCTAAAGATCCCAAGTCACAAGCTTTTCTCCTACCTGCCTGCCTGGAAATAGTCTGTGGAGTCCTTCTAGCCTCGTTCACCAGGAGATTGGTAATCACGTAGTTATCGATAACCATGTGGTTGGCAGGGATCTGAGTTTCTTCGACGAACTGGATCAACCACCACCGGTGCATATTTTCTATCCGCGTCCCAATACCAACGAGTTTCCCACCAGCGAGGCCCATCGAGTGGTTCTATCGCTTTGGCTATCAATAGTCCTCTTGAGTTGCCGTCTACCAGTGATATCCTTGGGTCTGTTGCCCGCCCCCAGCTAAGCTCGATTAATCAGGGTCGCAGCGGAAATGATATTGAATCAGATGAGGGAATCGTTTATCGCCGGCAGCTGACTGTTGGCAACTGTACCCCTTACCTAAACACTAAAGGAATCTTCTTCCATTTTTGTTAACCCGAGAAAGGCGGCTATGACACTTAGGCCCATTAAAGGTATTATAACTAAAAAGGCATTATTATATTTGAGCAATTCTAGTTAGGTAATTTCCAGATAAAAAAAGCTCAAACTAGCTACTTTCAAAAGTAAAAGAATTTCGAATGAATAATATTTGAAACTTTAATAGAACCTTTGTAGAAAATATTTCTGCTTAATGTTTTCAACTGTTTGTCTGTCTAATTTATATTTGAAAATATGAAATCCATAAAGTGTCATAGCCGCATAACCCAAACAGAATAGTCAAAAACATTTGGGAGTGTTACCATTGGAATTATCGTGCCATATCATTGCAAAATATCATGTTATATTATACAAAGTATAGTTAGAACCGCAGCCGGATAAACGAACATAGATAATCGACTAGTATTAGGCTATCCTAAAGGATACTAAGACTCTAAGCGTGTTTTTTTTTCTAGTCAATTAGTTAGCACCGAATCGGACATATGCGGAATATACATACACATATGATATTGTTACAGATCTTATCTAGTATTAGCCACTTCTAGCTGGATTGTTCTCGTTTCGAAGCCAAGCTCAGGGCACACAACTCCAAAGCTATATACTGAACACAACCGGGCACCGAATATCCATAGGTTGAATACTCTAGCCTAGATAGGTAGTCGAACGTAAACATAATCTATAGGAAAACCCCTCGAAATACTGAAGTTCTAGCTAAATGTAGTCAAAACTGATCCTGCTTTGTGACCATGGCTATAAACAGTACATACTATTATTATGGAACATTGAAGAGCCGTGTGTTTCACTTTCATAAAGTAGCCATTATCTAAATGCATATATATTTTTAGCTGATCTCAATTAATCTCGAAAAGACGTCCCCGTATTACAATATTATTTGATTTGCTAAAAACTTCTCTATTATTTGATATAGCTAAATATTATCCAAGATTAATGTCTAGACGTTCCGATAATAATCAACCGTTCTGAAACTCACAGTTGCTCTCGTATTCTTACTTACATATATAAATGTTTATAGTCGGGTAAACATAATTATATATTTGCATGCAAATTGATATCGAATGTACGGAGAAATCAAAGTTCTTCGCGTTGAGGCAAAGTCTGAAAATGCAGTTTAGCGAGGCTTTTAACCAACTTTTACACAACTTTAAATATACAATGGATGTTATTAGTACAGTTAGAGCTCACAAGCAAATCCTATGGTTATTTATTATATTTATTTTAGTTGATTTTATTATGATTTCATTTGGATCAACTACCATTACTATTGTTTATATGTTTATTATGATTTTCCCTTATTTATTTTTAAATTCCTATGTTTATTTATTGTTTACACTAGTAACGACGAACCTCTGGGAGGAACCGAACCGCCAGTCGTCTGAGGACACAACCAGCAACCGAAATTAGCTTTTTAATTAAACATTAACAAATGAAACAAAAAGAAAAACAATTTTTATATATACAACATATGAATAAGCCCCCAAGCAAAACAACAAACAAAAAATTGAATATTATACGAAGAACAGATAATATTAAAACAAAAAAAGAGAGAAACGATCACTTCTACTACAATTGCTTCTTCGATCCTTAAGTCTAGGTTAAAGATTGTAGCAAGAAAAAAAGCGAATATCACAAACATTTATTTAACAAAACGCCATGCGAGAAGTGAAACGAAACAGAAACAATAATGCAATTAATGCAGATAATACAGATAAAGCCTAGAACCCTAAGAACTAACTAACTAACTCGATCAACAACAACAACAACGCATACTAGCCAACTGCAACCACAACAACCACAATAGTGAAGGCATTTTAATTATAATTTTAGTCTCTAGCTTATAACTACGACTACGACTCGTTTTTTTTGTGAGCCCAGTGTAAAATGTTTGAAATCGGAAATTGGCCCTACACACAAACACACACAAGTTATTAATTAAATACCAATTGATACCATATAATGATAAATGAAATACTATGAATGCAACTATTGTGAACGAACGAAAACCGTTGAGTGGATAAAAAGCATAAGCAGAAGATATATTAAAATGAAATCAACAACAGTTCAGAGGGTGTTTAACTAAGGGAGGAATATGGGCCATTCAAGCATCACATTTTCATACATCTTCATCAAGGAATTTCAACAGGTACTTGTATTTTTAAAATCAAAATCTGACTAGTTTTTAAGGATTATTTATTAGGTTTATGTTTATGGTTTGAGGTTATAAATGTTGATTGTGTAGGTAATTATTTATTATTTGATTCGTTTATTTTTTGTAAGCTATATTATAGACAGTTAATTGAGTTAGGAACTCGCTCCTTGAAATATAACCAAATTAACAACAAAGTGGCACGTGATTTTGGATGGGTGCTCCTCCGAAGCTCCTCCGAAGCTCCTCGCGCAGCCTCCAGGTGGCTCTCCCCCTTCCACGCGCTCTCCTCGCTCGCTCCCTCTCTGCCTCTCCGCCTCGCCGCCTCTCTTCGCCCCGTCGCCCAGCTGAGGCGAGTGAGCAGAGACCCATTCCCATGTTCACTTCGCTTCGCGCCGCCGAACAAGAAAGACGTGTGTGCGGAGAAAGAGTGCTGCGCCCTCGAACAGAAAGCCATACACCAGAGCTCAAGTGTAACCCTTGGCGCCCGCGTCGTGCTAATTACCTCTAATATTTACCCTTTTTTTTGGCTGTTTCAACAACCCTGTGAGTGGCTTTAGTTGTAAAGAAATTAAGAAATTACAAGTGCAAAAGTCTTGAGAATAATTGCCAGCGAGAGAGAGCGAGCAAAGTGCGTGTGCCAAGTTTGTTTTTATTTTTAAAACGGCAACCGGCTAAAAAGGCAGCGGCGTCGCGTAGAAAACACCTAATAACTATAAATTATGGGGCTCCCTCCCGGTGGGACTTCAATAGTTTCCGAATGTTTGTCAAAAAGCGGGGAAATGGGAACGAAATCGCTGCAGTAGTGCGATCCCCAGACATATCATATATCGAATGTCGGACGGTCGGCGGATGTGACTAAGAGCCACGAAATTCAATTTAACCCAATGCGATGCCAATCCAATCCAATCCGCCGTGTTCTCGTGTGTATATTTGAAAGGCTTTAAAAACGCCATAACATTTTAATGGGTTTATTTTATTTGGGCTGCCTTTCCTCTCGGCTCGCATTGTTCTTTTACTACTTGTTTTTTGTCTGATGGGAAAAATCGCAAGAATGCCGCCTCAAGTGATCAAAATCTAATCAAAATATTTACCGTTCGTTTAGCGTGCGACAAGCAGAGGAGATTGGAGAGAAGTACGAGGATTTACCTGCCCTTCGAAATTGCAGAAAAGCCAACAGGTGAGTCTTTGAAACGGTAAAAAGCCAGTGGCTCGAAAGTAGTTCATCTGGTCAGTACAGTCCGTAAATGTCGGTAAATCAGACAGAACCCCCTCCCCCCGGGCAAACCACTGCCATATCGATCGATTCCAGTTGACAAGTTTTTCGCGATGGCCATGTGGCCATGTCCTTTTTTGGCCAACAGGCGAGATGGCCAGTGGCCAATGGCCAATTGCCAATTGCCGTTACTTTTATGTGTCAGCGGGCCCCCAACAAAAATAACAACAAGTGTTGCACATCAAATTCAGCGCGTACACAAACCAGAAAAGTGGGGAACCAAACCTGTCATCCGAGCGGGGGGAGGGGGGCGGGGGCCTAAAGACCATCCTTCATTCCCCTTTTTTGCTCGTTGATAACATTAATGAACTGTCTATGTGCTAAGCACCAGAATAGAACCCCAAGTTGGGGAGACGATGAGCGAACGGGAGAGGATGCCCAACTACAGTGGAGCCTCTTATCAGATAAAATAACTAGGGAATGACTAGGAACATTATTAAATTAAATTCTCTTAGTTAAAAATTCCTCGTTTATTCTAGATCAACCCATTTTCCAGGGAAATCTAAATGTGCAATTTTTGTAACCAGTTTTTGTGTTTTTTAATTGATTTTAAAACAAGTTCGATCCCTAGACTTTTGACTTTATAGTCAAAGATAGATTTATTTAATAATAGTAATAGGATCTTAGTCATATTCCGTCTTAGCCAAGTCCCACTGTAGTTTGAGCACGCACATTTTTGTTGCCATTGGCAAGAGGTGAGAGAGCGGAATGCAACAGGCAGCTGGTCGCAGAACAAGATCATCTGGGAGAAACAAGAGATACAGAGATATATCCAGAGAACCGGACTCGACTCATGGCCAAAACCAAAACCAAAACCAATACCAAAACCCAAACGCAAACGCAAACCCAAGCCGAGAGCATTCCCATTTTCCTGCCTCTTCCCGCTAACAATAAATCAAAGGGCAGGGGGAAAAGCCCAACAATAAAAATCAAGGCAAGTGTCGTCGTCTCATTCTGCAGGCCAAAAAGGAAGGGAAAGGGAATGAGAATGGGAATGAGAATGGGAATGAGAATGGTCAGAGAGCCTTTGTCTCGTTGTTGATGGGATTTCATTATTACTTTCGATTGTGGCCCATTGAGACACAGTTCCTTCGCTCCGTCTTGTTGCTCATCGAAAATGCAGACAAACAAAAAGGTCTCTGGATCCAAACAAAAATAAACACGCCGAGCAGCATCATCATCATCATCGCCGTCATCGTTCCCATTCCCATTCCCAATCCCGAACCCGAACCCAAACCCAATCTTATACCATCCACCTCGTCATCTTCCTGGGCTCCTTTGCTGCAACTCTAATCGCATAAGCAGATAGACGAGGTGGGTTGAGGATGAGAGGGGAGCAAAGAGACAGGGCCACACTGAAAGAAGGTAGAAAATAAATAAAGCGATAAATGGAAAATAAATTTCAAAAAATTGCTTTTCAAGTGGCCCTGCATGGGAGATCCCCACCCCCGCAATCAGAGATCTATTCGATGTGGGGTCCATGCTAACTGAGCAGTCCGACGAGCTACCGATCCGAAACTTGGCCAGAACAGGTCCTTTTCTCTGGGGAATCGATCTATAATGAATCCATTTGGAATGGTTTAGCATAAAACGAGATAATTGGATTGGACAGTAAAAGGTTTAGATGCTACGCAACATATTGGCAATACCAATCAAATAGCCCTCCCATGGTTAGCAGATGTATTCTAAAACTGAACGAATTATCTTATATGTACTATCTTTAATAAGTTTCCTATTCTTTATAATGCGTATTAACAATCCCAAAGATCTGAACCATAATTTTCCCATCTTTGTGCTCAAATTTCATGGCCAAAACGATCGCGATCGTTTCTCGCACTCCATTAGTACTGATCCACTGATCTAGTTTCCATCCAGCCCACATTCTACCATATCTCACAGTCATAATGAGGAAAACAGAATGCTCCGAGTGCATTCGCCATCAAAATTAGACATTGACACCTTTTTCCCTTGGGACTTCGATTTCGATTTTGATGTTTCGATTCCGAAACGGATTTTTTGGTTCCGTAAAAACGGCGCATAAAAATTATTTCACGCCACGCCGAAAATGGGCCCCCAAGAAATTATGATTAATGTTGAAAACATAAATTGGATTTGATTTCTGTTTGTTTGCCGCTTTCGTGCAACTTTGTCTCGCTTTTTCTCGCTCTTTTTTCGGTGTTTTGTGTCTTTTTCGGGGTTTTTTCTTGGTCTTTATGGCTTGGTTTTTTTTTATTTTGTATTTTTTGCTAGGTAGCCGCCGCCTGTTCATTAGCACAGACTAATCATTGGAGCACAAGAGGCTGCCGTGGGGCAGGAGAAAAAGATCGGGGAAAAGGTGGCAATCAACGTGAATGAATGAATGCTTGAACTCTCGTCTCGACTTTGAATCTTGTGAATGAGCCTGAATCCGAAGCGCGGAGTCGGCATGAATGGGAGGTTTTTTATTCAGAGGAGGAGGGGTTATGTTTCTCCTCGCCTTTTTCTGATCTTCGTCGCTCTCCCCCAGCGGAAGTGTAATTGCAGGCTGAATTGGCCCGGATTCCGATTCGGATTCGGATTGGGAATGGGAATGGGATAGGAGTCATCTTGGCCCATCTTGGCTCTTTCTTCCAGCGGCGCCTTTGCATCGCTGGGTAAATTAGCCCCGACAAAAAGACAAATGATGGCAATGAAGAACAACCAGCTGAACATGAAGAATCGGGGATTAGAAAACGGAAGCGCATTACAAGCCGCCAACGTAATGTGATCACATATGTTCTTCTGAATGATGCCACGCCCCCAGATCCCGAAAACCAGGGTTTAATGGAGGGAAAGGTGAATCTCAGGCACGTAGATCTCTGGCTTATCGGTAGCGACAATAAAAACCGCTGGGATAAACACAGAAACAGGGAATGTGGTTCCATAAAGTATGTATATAGGGTATGTGGATTATTATTAGGAAATATTGATGCATTAGATCTTAGGAACTGTTGACTGTACAACGATTGTCCGTATGTTCCGCAAACATTGACTGCATTGAACGACTTTATAGAGAGCAATATCATCGGCAATCTAGAACTAACCGCAGTAGTTAAAACAGAAACCGAAACGAGACAAAGACGGTAGTGCATACATAAGTAAATGCTCCCCCCAATCCGGGGCACTCCTTATCAGCGGGGACATCGGCGGTCCGTGACGATGACAAGAGCAACTTTGGAGCGGCGACACTCCAAATCACCGACGGCAGACCGAAAGAGACGCAAGCTGGGAGGAGAGACCGAGATGGCAGACAGACCAAACAGACAGGAAGTGGGCTATTTGCACTCCAATCCCAAAACAAGTCATAATTTTCGACAATGGGCCGCAGACGACGACACTACGGTTACGTGGAATTCGGCTACCTCCGCCCTTGCTTTCCTCCTTTATCTCGCATATATCTCCGCCCTCTGGAGTTTTGATAAAGTGGCTCGTCGGCGGGACGAGAGACATTTAATAAGCGACAATTTAGCGCTGAAGTCTGACATTGACACAGGTAGGGAATCGCAGTAACAATGCCCAGGTAGCCTCCTCCTCCTCCTCTTTGTCTCCTCCTCTTGCTTCTGCCTCGGTCGTGCTCAGTGATTCAGGAACTCTGGCAAGTGTTCACCGAAAGAAGCAGAAAAAAACTCGGAGGGATGTGCGGATGTTGATATCTTCAGCGGAGATCGACTGGTAGGGGTCGCCTGGTCTATAAAACCAATTTTAAACGGTTCGCTTCGCCTCGCAAGAGGGCTAACAAAGAAAATCTAGGACTATCGAATCAAGAAGTACAGTGAATGAATTGTGGAATATTGCCTGAAACTAATGAAACGATTTTGGAATATATAGTAGTTACTTAAAAGTGGAATATCCTACTAAAATACAAGATAACTGAGTGTATATTTCAAGCAATCAATGCATTTACAAGAGATTTTAAGATATATTATGAAACCTTTGGCTGACCATCACATGATCTTCACCGACCCCAATGGAAAACTTTCGGTTAATCAATGAACCGATACAAAGCCAAAACGGTTTGATGGATTAGCGCACAGCTTTCCCCTTTTTTCCCGCGCACACCTGTTTCAAGCAGTTTTTAATTAGAGCCCTCCCCAGAAGGGGGATCTGGAGATTTTGGGATCCAGCGGGGCTCTGGGGTCTTGTGATGGGAGGCCTGGGGTCACGATGATGTATTAATTTCCCACAAGCACTGTGAAAATATTAAATAATCGAATTGCTTCGATTTCCGACTAACTGACCATCTGGGCCAGGGGCGGGGGGCCAAAGGGGGCCTAGCTCAGCACGTAGCTGTCAGCGTTAGATGGGGGAAAAAAGGGGGCGATCGCCAGCTGTGAATGGGGTTTGGTTCAGAACATTTGTGAACTCAATTAAAATAGCAGACGATCGGTATTTCTACGGCCACATCCCCGTCTTCTTCCATTCTCGATCTCGGGATGGATCCATGCAAATGCTGAAAACCGAGATTCCAATGCCGATTCGAACTTTGCACGTCTCAAAGCCAAAGCCAAAGCCCCCTCTATGTGGTAATTAAACCTGCGTGGAAACAGGAAAAAACGAAACGAAATAAACACATACCAGAGCGAGCAGAGCAGTAACATGAAGAGTAGGAGACCGCGAATGAATAGACAGACATTCCTCGGCCACCGTGGGGCAATTAGAAAATGAGTTCGAAGCCAAGTCAGCGAACGCGAACGTTCCATTCCGAGATCCGAGTTTCGAGATCCAAGATCCGAGCTCCATTCGCAGGCCAACTCGAGTCATAGATCAGCGTTCATGATAAGCCAGATCTGGAAATAAGTTAAGGCTCCCGAGACGCCATATGCGGACTATGGGATACCTACGAAGGCG
Organism: Drosophila prostipennis; assembly: GCA_037075205.1. Classification (NCBI taxonomy): domain Eukaryota; kingdom Metazoa; phylum Arthropoda; class Insecta; order Diptera; family Drosophilidae; genus Drosophila; species Drosophila prostipennis. Next base: position 44,652 of record JBAMCJ010003207.1, on the reverse strand, counting down.
ATGCTGCTCCATCGAAACTCTGGGGTCTTTGAGTATTTCAGAGTGTGGATACAATAACAATCGTTTCTAAAACCAAACTTCAATTAGTAACTAAAAAGGACCAAAAATTTATCATAATCATAATGATATATCATCTCTAATTTGCACTCTACTTTTTGCCATGAAAACTGTAAAGCTGGCCTTGTTGTAAAATTACTTAATTGGAATCTGACCAGAGACCCCAGCGAAAAGGTGAAGCTACTAATGGATTTTTCAAGCTCTTAAATTAAGCACTTGCGTTAACCTTCAAGTACTTGCTTTATTTGCTATTTACATTATATATGGCATACCCCTCAGCCGATCAATATTAGCAGGGTATCAAATTTGCTGCTGCGTGAGTAGAAAGCAAGCTTTTTTGAGGAGGGAGATTGCTCCCAGCTTGGTATTTTCATGTCTTTCTCTCGGTTTTCTTTCATTTGACTTTTTGAAAGTCTTGCACCGGTTTAGAGAAGTGATTAGCAAAAGAGCGAATTTGCTGGCAAAATCTGTAACTGTAACAGTAACGCTGTAACGGTACCGCTACACATTTAACTCGAGAGCCTAACCTTTTGCACCCGTTTCGAAAGCAGAAGTTCGAGCATCGGACATCGATCACAACGGAGCCCCCCAGCTAATGATGTCGTTCGCCTCAAGTCCCCTGGCTGGTTTTTCTTCCCCCACTTTCCTTAATTGGAGGATCAATTTGCTCACTCAATCGAAACATAATGGGTGGAGTGGGTGGTTTCGGTGGGGGGTGCGAAGGGGGGCGCGAAAGGGGGGAGTGAGCTAATTTGGCATCTGCAATGTGCAATGAACCGTGAACCCCGAACTACGTTCCACCAGCCAGCTGCTTCATCGCCACAAATTTTCCTCTGCTCTCTCGCACGTTCATTCATGGAAATCGGGAAAAATGGTGGCAGAGTTTTGGAAGAGGTTTAAACGGATTTCATTCATAAACAGACGCCGCACAAAGTTCAAAACCCCGGGAAAGGGAGATGGGTAAATGGGTAGCATCGCCCACGTAAAAAACCCAGGGGGTGGGGGTCTGGAAACAGCTACCTGGCAACAGGAGATAGCCGAGAGAGAGACATTGAAAGAGGCTGGGCGAGAAAGAGAGGCTGCATTCTTAACTGCTTTATTACAAACAATGTAATACAGTGAAAATTGACTAGGGGATTCGAGCTGAAATGAGTTTAAGATTAGAGAAACAGTAGTCAAATGTGTGTAAGGTCTCGTCCTAATCCGATTTTTCGATTAGCCTGAGATTTGGGATGGCTATTATAATTAAATATATAGGAACCAGATAGAACAGTTCGGTTTATCCAAGTTCAACCGTAGTCAAAGAGAAGAAAGGTAGGCGTTCAGGTCGAGATGAAAAGGGGCTCCAAACAGTGGCTGCTGCATCCGCATTTGCATAAGGGCCAGACAGATGGGGGGGGGGGGGGGGTTAAGATATACATAGATAGAGAGCCGACCCACGGTCACGTTTGTCATTTTTTCCCCCCCGTGTTTCGAATTTTTCTGTACTTTGTCCCTGGTCTTCAGTCTTCGGTTCACCTTGAAGCGCATACCAGAGATGAAGAAGGAGACGGGTCCAGAGACCCAGGGCAACCTTTTCATCGATTGTGTCTCTGTTTCTGTTTCAATCCCCCCCTCCCCCGCCTCTTTCTTCCCGTTTTATTTCACTGGAAATCCGAACTGCATTCCAAGGCATCGCTTACCGCGATCATTGAGCATCGGAGAGTCTCCAAAACCCGTACTGCCCCCGTACTCCCCTCCTCCGCTAATTGTTTCCGACTTTTGACTAGACCCCTTTTCTTTTTCCTCGACTCTTCGCTTCTTCGAGTCTCTCGAAGGGAAGGTGAAATATTTGTTGAAGGGGGATTTTGCGGATAGATTCCTTGTGGCAAAATAAAAAACCATTTCCGGACCGAAGAACCCCGCGAAGAATTCCACCAATTAAAATCAGTTTCAAGCAGTCCCCTTCGAAAGAAACATTTTTTGAAGCTATTGATAAACCGAATGTATGCCATGTTTACTGACAAAATTAGAACTTCTGGGTATAATACCTTTGAGCAAATATTTGTACAACAATTGTAATCAATGGATGCATTTATAAAATTAAATAAGTAAACACAGAGACGTGGTTGGGGGCCATAGGGAAATATGATATAATACCAAGTAAATAAGAAGAATAAAGTAAGCAAGGTAGCAACTAAGGACCCCATTGAACTAACCCCAAACAAAATCCCTGGGGCGAGTCAACCAGTTAAAGGCGGTAAGAGCATTCAATGAACCCCGAAAAATGAGAATTTCTGTTTGTACTTAAAATTTTTACTTCTTTTCGTATGCTTAGTTATTTCTTTTATTTATTTTGTTTGGCTTTTCGTTGTTACGTGATAAAAACTTTGTTGTCCATTGATTCCGGGGGTCTGATAAGAAATCCCTTGGACCCTGAGGTTTACTTGGGGGCGGCCTAAGGCAAACACACACGTACATACGTCCGACCGTTCGAGTAAATAAGCGAAACAAATAAAAAACAAAAATTAAATTGGGTTTATTGCATTTCATGTGAAAAGCAAACCGAAAAGAAGAAGCTGAAAATGAAACCGAAAACGATCCCCACAGAGTGAAGAGCTCCTCCCTGTGCCCCAAAGTCTTGGCTCTTCTTCGGAATCGTTCATCAAATCAAATGCGTTCAACAATGTTCAATCATTCAATCAAGCGGCTAGGCCACAAATTTGGGGCGACCCGCCCAATTGGGCCCCGAAAACCCCTTCTATGACACACTATTACCCCTTTTACGCACCGCTAAGCTGCGTTTGCTGCTGCCTCAATTAAATGCCAAAATGCCAATTAATTAAAAGCCCATAACGGTAGGAAACCCACTGAAAGGCCCCCTCCCCCTCCCCCACTCAACCGACGCCACTGCTGGTTGATCTAAATTACAAATTTGTCGTACCCGAAAATAGATAATATGATCTAATAAAACCGAAAGAGCAGTCGCACAACAATAAAAAGAGCGACACAAAGGCGGAGCCGCCTCAGGTGAGAGGGGGGTGAGGGGCGGGAGCTTAAGGAGGGGTCTTCAAATGGGCGGCCTTACGAGGGGGGTGCGAAAAGCACTAAAAACCACACAAGACTCAAATGTATCACATGCTGATGTAGATTCTACATTGTAGAATCGGAATTTATTTGCTCTCTCCCCACCGATTTCGTAACTCTTCTCTTCTTCCGTTCCGCTTTGTTCTCTTTCTTCTCTTTCCCCACTTTCTGCTCATGTTTATTTCTGTCTGCCACGCCCCATTGCGCCTACGTGTCTGAATTTCTGCATCAATTGCATTTTTCATGGGAAACCAACTCGAGACAGAAAGGAAATCTTCACTTCTTTATGCCATTGCAGTTCTTCGGCTCTTATGAACCATCTTACACCATCTCATACCATCTTGAAGACGGGAAAATTCTTGGTCACTTAATTCTTGAGTTCTGCATATTCCGTGTATTAACTTTGGGAAATCATTTTAAATATTCTTCATTTGATTAGAAAGCAATAATACCGGCTTAAAAAGGTGTTGGTGATAGTATAAAAGTATAATATAAAAGTATTTCGAATTGATTTGAGCCTCTAACTACTTTCCCAACTATAATTTAATTTAAATATAGACACTTGGTGTCTTTTCAAATTTTAAAAATCCCAATTATACATTAACCCCTGTAATTTAAAGTAATGTATTTTGTTATTAGTGCGACAAGAAGCAGCAAAAGCAAAAGCCAAAGCCAAAGCAACAAATAATGAACAACGACGCGTGCTTAATTGCATAATTAATTTGCATCTCCCCTTTTTGTTGATTGCACGTTTTGTTTATTTTTGGCCAGACCAATTGAGTTGTTGTGATCTCTGAGTTTATTTTGCCAACATCAATTTTCGACTGGCCATCGATGACGAAATCAAATCCCCCCAATCCAGACCGGCGAGGCTTGGATTTCAGTCGCCAATATATTTCGCTACTTCGCCTGTCTTCCGAAGGGAAAAGTGTGCAAAAACTCGGGCCTCGCGAAATTTATGGTATGGAATTGTAAGTCGACACCGCTGCACGTTCCTTTTTTCCAAGTGAGTGAGTGGGCAGATTCAGATTCAGACTTCGCCTTCAGTTTCAATGGGTACGAAATTGGGTAAGTGGATTAAAGGACCACCGATGAGAAAATTGCTTATCACAAATCATGGTTTCTTTCTTTCAACTATCACAATTCAATCTTCATCTGCACATATCTTAAAAACATAATATTTTGGCATAATATTTTATAAACTATAAGTATAGGGTATCGGATAGTTGGCCATCTCCTACGACACTTGGCTGGCTTCTTCCCTCTGGCATTTTCGCCTCTTGCCGAATCGCGTGCCTTACAGCCCGAACCCCAAAAGTGCCACTCCCATATATTTCAATATTGCTCGTATCAAATTTTATGCGTGCTGTTTATTTCTCCAAATTTTTGGTAATTTTATTCTCGATTTTCGTTGTTGCTCCCTTGTTCTTTTGACACCGACTATTTATGCATAATTAAAATTAATGAACACATTAAGAGGGGTCTTACAGAACTGGGGGGCAAGGGCGGGGGTGGCGGCGAAGAGGGGGAAGACCAACAATGGGAAATGGTGACCATTGTCTAACCCGCAGGTAATCGAAGAAGTTGGCGCGCGTTTTAAATTACCTTAAACAAAACAAGAAAGAAAGCTAGTTTCGGCCAGCCGAAGCTTATATACCCTTGCAGATCATTCCTATTAATTTAAAAATCCCAAAAATGTTAAATATCATATTTTTTTGTCATTATTTTTTCTATCCTTCATATGACAGCTATATAATATAGTTTTTTTGCCATTTTTCGCAAAAACAAAGGAAATATTAATCCAAATATGGATTGTCATACCTTTCTGAACTCGTTATTAAATTTCCAATCGATTGGCATTTAAACCTGGACATTTTATTTTTTTGACATTTTTCGCAAAAATTCGTGATGTAACCCCTTATAAAAAAATATGAAAATTATCGAAAATTTTATTTTTTCAAAATCACACGGAAAGTGCCATGGATGTAATTATTATGTTGTAACCTGTTCAGAACAGTATGTATTTTTGGTGTAGGACCATTTTTGGCAAAGTTATAGCAAAAAAACCAAAAGAAAAGTTCCTATTTTTGTCAAAAAACGAAATCCCGAATTTCAATAAAAACAAAACAGTTTTTTGGCCGAAACAATCTAAATATTAATCCAAATATGGATTGTCATACCTTTCTGAACTCGTTATTAAATTTCCAATCGATTGGCGATTAAACCTGGACATTTTATTTTTTTGCCATTTTTCGCAAAAAATTATGATCCATTATTATACCCTCTGCAAGGGTATAAAAAGAAGAACAAAGCTTCAGAAAAGTTGAGGCGAAAATTGTGACGCAAATTGTTGTGACGTCCAGAAGTAAAAAGAGGGCTCAATTTTAAGTTGACTTAAGAAAATTATTTAAATATTTTCGTTAGTTTTAAAAATGTTGCGTTTTTTGTTCAAGCCTAATATAATATTTAAAGAAATTGAAACGCAAAAATTAATGAATATTTTTCTATAAATTATGAAATTATGGCTATTCGATATTTCCAATTAAAAACCCCTCCGCATTTCTAATTCTCCCACTCCAAAACCCCAAATCCAATTTGCTGGCCGATCACTGTGCTCGCGAAGACGGAGGAAAACCCGAGAGGAAAATTGAAAAGGCAGCCAAATGTGGGCCAATTTGGATGCCACCCGGCTAGTGGCAAAATGAAAATGGAAAACGAATGGGAAAAGCGGCGACTTTTGTGGCCGCTTGCCAACCCAGCAAAAGCAAAAACACATCGCCGGAATATGATCAAAAATTACCATGAGTGCCGAGGGGAAGGCACAAGGTGTGCTGCTGCCTCATTTTTTGTTTTGTTGCAATATTTCGTCTTTTATATTTTTGTTTTTGTTTTTGTTGTCTGCCTGGGCGTTTTTGTCGTGCGAAAAAAAAGAGATAATAATTTTTTATACGTTTGCCCCACATGCGAGAGTCTTGCATTTCCTGTTTGCCGCCAAATTAGTTGATATTTTCCCGTTGATGAATTTCATATTAATTTGCACAATTTGCCAGAGTTTGTGTGGGCAGAAAAGCTTAAGAGGCCCATTAGTCGGGGGAAAAGGGAGGGGGTCCACGGACTGGGAAAGCGGTGGAAATGCGGGGAAATCTAATCTCTGACCATTAGGGCGCCCACATGTAACTCAACTCCCGATGAAAAGCGGTTCGGAAAGCGGTCGCCAAGGCTTGAAAGTATTAAACTGGCCAAGTTACACGGGCAGAAAAATTACTTGGAAATTATAACTTAAAATAATTTAATCTTAGAAGTCCTTAGAGATCTTAAAATCTGGAATTCACAAATCTATAAATGAATTTCTAAAATTTACTTTTTAAGATCTTTAGTTTCTATTATTATCTGGTTAGCCCTTACTTTGTTTTGAACATTCGAAGGTAAAACTTTTTTTTCTGCCTCTGTAGGTGTAAAGAGGTCTAGTAAAGGAGAGGGCCAGATCTTTTGGTAACCTCAGAGGCCGGCATTTTGGCCTAGCTGCAGGGCGACATGGAAATAGAGTTGGAAAAACCGAAAAACAAAAATATCTTAATGACGGGGCAGGAATTTCCCGAGGGGCGTGGGACAGCTGACGAATGTTTATGATAAATGGCTCGACAAGCTTGTTAGGTGGAAACCAGAAGACCCGAACCAGAAGAATTCCCCCCAAAATGCAGACAGCAGGAGAATTGCGCAAAAGCCAAGAAACGAAACGAAACGAGACGCAAATTGAAATTCCAAGATCAGAATCGAGGCAAACCAGAAAGGAGACAACAAATTATGGCAACGCACCGGCAGGAACACAAAAGCAAAGAGTGAGACGGCGCAAGAAATGTAATGCAATGAAAATCAAATAAATTGCAAAGAAAAAGCCAGGCCTCGGAAACAAACCCAAAAACAACAATGACAAAGATAGCAATCACTAAACATGGTGGGCCATAAAAAACAACGAGGGCAGCCCAAGACAAGTATTTGAAAAATTTATAATAGGCATGCAAATGAGGGCGACCGCGGGTCTTTGGGGGGCAATCGAAAATGGATAAGACCTGCCATGAGCCAAAAAAGCAGGAAAGGAAAACAAGGAATGCCGATCGCAGAGAGAGAGGGAGAAACACACCGAGAAAGAGAAGGAGATCGCAAATTGAACGATATTCAAAACTGGACTCGAGCCAGCCATCCAAGGCATCGCAAGTCGCAGTTCCCCCATCCCATCCCATCCCAGATCCCAAAGACCAGACTTCCCCCTCAAATCAGGCAACGCATAAATTTTGAAGCATGCTCTGCAAGCATGCTCTGAATCACATACCCTGTTCAAGTAGATATGATGCCAGACTGAAAGAAATTTAAATATATTTGAATTATGATAGGTCCATATACCAACTAAAATACTTCTAAAAAGCTGGTAATAAAAAAATTCTAAATCTTAAATATATAATAATAATGATAGATCCATATACCAACTTTAATACTTCTGAAAAGCTAATAATATAAGAATCTTAAATGTTAAATATATTTAAATAATGATAAATCCATATACCAGCTTAAATACTCCTGAAAAGCTGGTAATATAAGAATCTTAAATCTTAAATATATGTTAACTATGATAAATCCATATACCAACTTTGATACATCTGAAAAGCTGATAATATAAGAATCTTAAATCTTAACTCTATATTAAAATTATGATAAATCCATATACCAACTTGAATACCCCTGAAAAGCAGGTAATTTAAGAATCCACAGTCCTACAGCAACTTGAATACTTTTGAAAAGCTAATAATATAAGAACCTTAAATCTTAAATATATTTAAACTATGATAAATCCTACTTGAATACTCCTGAAAAGCTGGTAATATATATATATTCCTATACAAATCTTTTAAGATTCAAAGAAATAATAGAAATGTTTTTATTCCAGGGCAATCGACTCTTCTATACCCCCTCCTTTACGACTGTCGTTTCTTATTTTTATATGAGTCTCTTTTTCTGCATTTTGCATTTGGCAGAATGGCGCGTAGTGCTGTGAAATGTGAATGTTCATGTGGACGTAAATTTAAATGGGAATGTGGATGTCGATGGCTTTCACCCGTGGAATGCGAGCAGCGGGAAAATTGGCTCAAATGTCGTTGGCTGCAGGGCGGCTAATAATAATAAGGAGAAATGTGGAAGTGTGGAAATGAAAAGGGGAAAAGGGAAAAGGCAGCCAGGGAAATTGCACATTAATTATGGCAAAAGTAAAAGGTTGCTGTTGCAGTTGCACATCTGTGAGATACTCGAAATGCCGGTGTCAAGTAGAAAAGCTTTGCCGTCACTTATTTTGCCGCTGCAGCTAAACCCATTTCTAATTTGCTCGGTCAGCCGACAAACAATGACAAAAGTGAGTCATCAGCAACATGCGAATGCCCCGCAGCAACATGTTGCTGCTGTCGCGCTGAGTTGCTGCGAATTCTGCAAAAACTGCGATGCGAAATATAATATTTGCAGCTGACACAGAAGATCACTTTTCAAATTAAGCGGAACCTAGAGGGTTTGTGCTCCTAACTAGACCAATTTATTCCCGATCTTCAAGTGGAATTCCCTTAAAATTAATTCTGCAGATCAATTCCGCAGTAATATTTGAAATTTTTGTTAATCTGGTTTTGCAAATATTTAAATTCACCAGCCTTTATTGAGTCGTCATTTCTTAATATTCAGCTATAAAGTTATTAATTTAGAAGCAGTCATTCCAATTAAATTCACTTAAGTCGGGGCACACATAAAGTTCAAAATTTATTTATCACGACTCAAACTTGATTCTATTTGCTGCCATTATCGCCTCATGATGACTGACAAGCGCCATAAAAGTTATGAAATTATTCATGAAGAAATCGGGGGATGCGAGATGGATCGCCACCTGAAGACCTGCCGTAATATTCCCCCCAACGCATCTGCAAATGGCATTCCAAGTTTATTTCTCTGTTTTGTGTCTGTTTTCATCGTTAATTTCTCACTTGGCTTTTAGAAAATTGGAAAATATTTATGAAAAATGACAACTGTCACTCACCAATACACAGAAAAGTCGCTTTTTGGGGTGGCGCTCATTTTATTTTTATTGTTCTCTTTCACATTTTTGTGTTGTTAACTTTTTCGGTTTTTTTTTCTGCGTTTTGGGGCCCTGTTCGACTTGGCGACTTTTCAAAAATTCTAGAAAAATTATAGCCCAACAACTGTGTGTGGGTGGGTGGGCGAAGTTCCAGGGAAATGTGAGAGAATCGCATAAATTAATTAAAAGTATTGGATGGAAATCGAAAGACTTCACCTCCCCTCGAGCTCCTTTCGTTATTATTTATGTGTTTTTTGGCATAATTTTTAGCCACTCGCTTGGGATATTTATGACATTTGTTCATTTCGGAATTTTGTGTTCTCAGTCGCAGTCTTAGTTTTATGTCTTTTTAAATGGACAGGCAAACACTAAAGGGGAGTTTTCGGTTTAGCCCCAGGTATACGAGGGGTATTCCGTAGCGGGAATTAGTTTAATGGTGTGCTATTAGGGTATTTGAACTACTTTCTGGGGAAGAATTATGAAATGCGTTTATATTTTAAATGATATTCCTATGTACATCCCAAGTAATCAGTAATATGTAGTTCCTAAGTTTAATATATTTGATTTTCTTAAAAATATATGTAGTTATATTCCAAAGAGTTTGAGTAACCCCAATATCTCCTAGTGCTTTTCACACGCACGTGTCAGCTCTTTTTTTACCCATCCACTCTTCCAGTTCTATGGTTTATTTATAGGCTTCGCATTTATTTGCTGTCGCCGAGCTTTTTTGTGCCACTTTAGGCCTCAATTATTTTGAAATTCATTAAAAGTGTCGTCTATTTTCAATATTTATGTGTACGCCCCATGACGTTTTGATTCGTTTTCCGCCTTATTTACAGTTGACAGCAGCAGAATGCAGTTCTAAGGCGGCCGATCAGATCCGACTGGAAAGAGACGGGGATACAGCAGCAGAAAGAGACGGAGGGATTAGCGAGTGACAAAGAGTACGAAAGGTAACTAAACTGCTAATCTTAATCCTGACCGCGGCGCCCACGCAACGTGAGAGAAGAATACAAAATATGATTGCATCCCCATTTTTCACCCCTTCCCCGATCCGCAAACCTCAGTTGGTGGGCGTGCAGCTTCGATTCCGCACCCATATAGCCTTATAGCCCTGACTCCAGGTTCTGAACTAAAAACTGACTTTTGGTTCTGACTCCTAGCCCATACAAATCGTTTCTGGGGCCCACGCACTCTCGGAACAAATATATTGGGCCCATCTGGAGGACGGTGTCCTATCCCAACCATCCCATTTCAACTCATTCCATTCTATGTCATCCCATCCCGAGCCAAAACCATTTCACTTCGTTCCCGAGCCAGAAATGCAACAGAAACAGGTGGGGCAATCCGCATCATTATGATCATCTCGAAGATCATCATGAGGATGATCATCCTCCTTTTAGCCGCAGTAGAAAATCCTGTTGGCTGTCGGTGGAATGCAGATTTCGAACTCGTTTACATGCGAGTTTCTTCACCTTCTGCGCCACCGCCCTGGCGCTTAACCTGCCCTCCAAAAAGGCCCTGCACTGAGGCAAAATTTCTTTATTCTACATCACAATCAAAAATGCACAATTTGATGGTCTTCAATTTACTTCATCATCCTTTGGGGACGAACTATAAGTCCCACGTTGGGCGCCACTTGTTCAATTCAGAAGACGACTTAAAGGCCCCACGTTGGGCGCCACAGCGCTCCTGTGCTTTTCCTCTCTGCCCGTGCGTGTGTATGGGTGATGTGTATAGCTCGGCTTGGCATCTTGTTTTTGGGCTCCGGTTCCGGTCGCGCTGAAAAGAAGATTTCAGCTGCTTCTTCCACTCTCCGGCTGGCAAAACAGGTTCCATTGCTCAAGAATTTTCGCCGATATCTTCCGCCAGTGTGTGTGTGTGTGCGTACAGTGAAGACCCTCCACAGTGGAACCCTGTCCAGTGAATGACCATGACAAGAACCTAGTAATGGGAAGGCTTTAAATTGTATTAATGTCATGACATGTGATTTTAATAAGCTTTAATAACAATAGGACCGTCTTTCTCTGCGGCAAAATGTAGTTTAAAATTCACCCAAGATAATTCAACGTTAATTATCTGCTAAGGGTGACTCTGCAAAAAGTTAGGAGCAGTTCCCAATAAGTAGACCATAATTTTCTCTCGCGGAATTTAATAACCCGCGATGGGTCTGCCTTAATCATCTGCCACTGTGATTGGTGTTCGGTGATTGTAGTTCGTGATTTTTCTATTGCTCCTTTTCTGCCAGCAACTGTTGCTGATGATCGCGACGATGATGATGATGAACTGGCTCTCCCAGGTTTTATTGAACCCGGTGTAGCAGCGAAACAACGACAACTTGTAGCAGGTGTTGGTGTTTTACAAGCTGTTAACTGCCGCTGCTAATGGCCAAGTGCAGTATAGGACTCGGATTCGTATTGGGGAAGGGGTGTCTCTTATGACAACAGCAATTCATATGGATAAAGCTAACCACCATTGTGAATGTGGCTCCGTTACGCCTCGCACTTATTTAATGAACTTACACACGGTCTTAGGTCTCAAGTCTATGGCCTGGGATCTCAGACCTGAGACCTGAGACCTTCTTCAGATCCGAAGACCCTCCCCTCTTCCGCTGTTTCCAATTCAATTGTCTCAAACACCGGGCGCCACGCCCAGGCCATCGCTGAATGGCTTTTCTAACAGTTTTATGCTAATTTTTGACAGGCAAACAGACAGCCACTAAGATAGTACACAACGAAAAAAAGCGCCATTGGAATTCATAAATTTCTCATATTACAAAGCCAAACAAAGGGGCAAAAGACTTGATTAAGACGGCTGATTCTAAATAGAACAGCTCGGGGGTAAAATGACTCTATCTAGTACTTCCAAACTTTCAAACTTAAAATGCTTGTCATCTAATTTAAGTATAGCAAAATCATTTTGGCTCATTAGTTGAGGGGAAAAACTGGACCTTTCTAATAGTAGTGATGGCCATAAATCATTTTGGCAGGCCACGAATATATAGACAGTTCCGTTTTGCTCAGTGTATAGCTGTTTTTTTTATGACGAAGATGACGTCGCTCAACATATTTATTTGCCATTAATTAATGCCTTTTAATTTGGCATCCCCCTTTGATTAATAACCCTTCTTAGTCGCGCCTTGTGATGTCCGTGAATAGATCGCCAAATGAGTCAACAAAAGGAGACTGTCGTTGTCCGTGGCTAATCAAATTAACTTCTGGCCCGAAAACAAACAACCAATTAATTGTGCTGCCAACAGCTGCAACAACAGCAACAGCAGCAGCAACAGCAGCAACATCGCCAGCTGACAGCAGCAACAGCCATAAACAGCGATCCAAGATCATCGACCATATTTGGTCGGATGGTGAATAATGCACGGCAGCAACATCTGCTTGCAGCAACTAGCAACTGTTGCAGCTAGCAACCAGCAACATGTTGCTGCCGTTTCATAATCCCACTACTTAAGGCAGTCTCGAACACAGTGTTCTTTGTGACCAGAAACAAACGCTTAATTGTACAAGCACATGTGTGTTTTGACTGGCAATTCGCACTGCAGCAGCAACATGTTGCCCATTAACAGCCAACTAATAGGTGTTTATTGCTAGTTGCTATTCTGTGGCCAACACAAATTGCATGTTGTCAATGAAAGGCAATCAATGTTTGATTATAGTGAAAAATAGTTTACACGGCAGCCACGACGGGCAACAATGGTTGTCTTGTTAAGGCCCAGCAATTTAAATGGAATACCCAGAGCAATTTCCACCACAATGCTTGACAGTTGATACACAGTGGCAGCTATTTTCCACAGATAAGGTGGTTTATGTATTTCAAAATACAATTGTATAAAAGTATGTTAGCATTCGAAAATAATTGAGATTAAAAGTAAAGATACTAATCTCTAAATTAACAGCAATTGCAAGTGGTAATGGGTGTCTTAAGGTGGAAAAAGAAGTTTATTAAAGTAGCATTCTTATTAAAATTCCCTCAATGTCTCGAAAGTGCCATTTAATTCTGCTATCCAAATTGTGCACTCAGAAAAAAACAGCTACATACTGTTTTTATTTATAAAATAATACTTGCGTAAATAATATCATAAAGATCTATTTATAAACTTTTTAAAATCGAAAAATTCCATTTTGATATTCTCGAAAATAGGTCCCCAAATCACACACATTTTTCTTTCTCTGTGGGGCTAATGCAGCGCATCTGTCCCAGACTTCTTCTTCGTTCTGCTGGTTTGTTGACTCTTTTTCCACTTTTTTTATGGATTCTTGCAGCGCTCCCCATTCATTTCCTCTGCTTCAGTTTTCAGCTTTCAGTCGATGTGGGGTTTTTGTTTTGTTTTTCAGCCCAGGAATGCGCATTAATTTTCAACACACGCAACCAGCAAGAGCAACAAGTGGATGCGGATGCGGATTGCTGAAGGGGCAGGCACAGAAACAGAAACCTGCGTCAATTTCGCGCTTTACTTTTGTTGTCAGATGTTTTAAATCAGCGTCGAGCTGGTTTTCGACTCCGTGTTGCTGTTGCTCTTGCTGTTGCTGTTGCTGTGTGTAGGCAGTCCGGTTCGCAGTCTGCAGTTTGCAGCTTGCTCCTTGGGTTAACAAGTGGCCACCAGCAGCAGCCACATCTGCAACAGCAACAGCAACAGCAACATCGGCAGCTGCACGCGCCTTCGGACCAATAATGACTATCAAATGGGAGCCGCTTTGCGATTTATGTGCGTCAGGAGTTTCGCTGCAGTGACTGATGCACAGAGAGAAAAGTCGGAAAGAAAAAGGGTTTTTCTTTCTGTCGATCTATATTATTTTAAACAAGAAAGGATGTCAGCCGAAGTTTATATACATTTTGGGAAAGTTTCATCGCGAAAGCTTTAAAACTGAGAGACTAGTTTGCATAGAAACGGACAAACGGACAAACGGACAGACAGACGGACATGGCTAGATGGACTCGGCTATTGGTGCTGATCAAGGGTAAAAATACTTTTTGTGGTCGGAAACGTCTGAAATAAATATTTTTCAATCCTTTTTTAGACATCAGGCAAATTGTATATGATATAAAATATTTTGTAAAATCATAACCAATATCAAGATGTAATTTTTTTATCTGTGCGTGATGGAGAGGAGTAGTCGACGGGCAGGAGGAGGAGGAGGAGTAACCGGGGGGCAGGACCGAGGTGGATCCCTAACGACTGGGCGGCCGTTTTCCTGGAATTCCGCGCGCGCTTTTGTGTTGTGGCATCGTTTAAATTTCAAATCGAGAGCCCCCGAAACTGTCGCAGGCCAGACGCTCGTCCAACCCGTTCTGGCTCCCCATCCTCTGTCCTCGGTCCTCCGCCGTCCCTTTTCTTAAAAACAGGGCAGGGCAGCTCATAATAATGACACGCCATTAACAATCTGGGCCTGGGACGACGAGTCCTTGGGTCCGCTGAAGAGAGAGATGGAGATGGAGCCGGAGCTCCAGTTTAAATGGCACATTGCCTGGCCCGACTGCTTCCGTTGCCACGCCCCCTTTTGTGGCAGTTGGAGCAGTAGCAGCCGCAGCGAAGGGAGCAGGTTGAATGGTACAGTAGGGCCCAAGCAGCTGTCGCATTCCACGCCTGTCAAATGGCCAGAGATCTCTGAAGAATCGAGATGGGGATGGGGATGGGGTAATAGATTCATCTTACAACTAAATAAACTAAAGGATTATTATATTGTAGGATTATAAGATTACTACCCACAAAAAACAGCATAAGGCCGTAAAATCGATATTCGCATGTAAATTTCATATCGTTTTAATAAGAAATACTCCTTACAAGCATGTCGAATTTACGGGGCCGCATATCAAGTTTCATATTTCATTGGTATTTCTACTCAACTGTTATTTTTCAGACCTATTTTAGAAATGGAAAGCGGAATCAGGCTAGCCGTGCTCCTCCTACTGACCATCAGTATCGGCACCACCCACATCCAGGCCAACGACAGTGGTTCCTCCGCGGGAACCACCCTGGGCGTCTTGTTTGAGCGGGCTCCCGAGTCGGCGGTGGCTCCCAAGGGCGATGAGGTGGTCTTCGAGTGCGAACTGAACCTCAAGCCGGACCGCCTGGAGTGGCGCTTCCGACGCAGTGGCTCCGAGCCCGAGCCCTATCGATACTTGAGGCCCTCGGCGGGCTACAATGTGACCAGTGCGAACGAGGGTCTGGCCTGGCGACTGCGGATCTATGTGAGTGCCCAGACGGCCGGTGACTACCAGTGCGTGGCCTGGTATGGTCCCGGGGCCGTGGCCTCCACGCCCGCCCGCCTGGCCCTGGTCTCGATCGCCCTGGACGGCGGTGGGTCGTCGGGCCCCCGGGGTTCCATCCGCTGGAGTGTGGCGCCCAAGAACTGCCTGCTCATCCGCTGCGGCAGCGTCGTGTCCAATCCCCCGGCCATTTGGAGTTTCTACCGCAACGGCAAGAAGCTGCCGCAGTCGGAGCTGCTTCCTGGAGCGGCGGGGGCCTTGGTCCTGGACACGGTCACCGCCAAGGATGCGGGCAACTACTCGTGCGTGGCCACCAATTCCATAACGGGCGACGAGGTGAGGCTGCCGCAGACCATCGAACTGAGGGTGGACTACACGGACAGGACGCCGCCGTACTTCCTGCAGCGTCCGCCCACCGAGTACTCGGCTCGTCCCGGGGAGACAGTGGTGCTCGAGTGTCCCGGCGTCGGATCTCCCCGACCCCGGGTCATCTGGAGCAGTCCCAATGTGGTGGGGATCTACAACAACAGGAGCAAGATCCTGCCCTACGGTCTGCAGATCACCGACCTGCGGCCCGAGGATCAGGGCTCCTACATCTGCATGCTGGACAATGGGATTGCGCCACCCATCGATCACACCATCAAGCTGAGTGTCCTGCAGCGTCCCACGATTCTGCGCGGTCCTGCGGCCACGCTGATCAACGAGAGCAATCCCCTGGTGCTGGAGTGCTCCGCCTCGGGGAATCCCCAGCCGGACATCTACTGGCTCATCAACGGGGAGGAGGCCACCCAGGATCCGGAGGCCGTGGTGGACAACCGGAGTCTGCAGCTGAGGAGGGTGCAAAAGCGCCATGCCGGAGTGGTCCAGTGCTTCGCGAAGAACCTTCTGGGAGAGGTAAGTTGTGGACAAGGGTTCTTGGCTTAAGCTAACCCAATCGCAATCCCTTACAGACCAGCAAGGGCAACATACTGCGCGTAAATCCCCTGGAAATCACGGGCGAGGACGAGGAACCACTGGGCGGAGTTCCCATGTGGCCGGTTCATGAGTCCAACGGAGGACTGGGATCCTCGTCCACACCATCTGGTGGTTCCAAAAACAAGGGCGGCAGAAGGAAGTACAAAGGTGAGTGCAAATCTTGGATAATATTTTACAATTCAAACATATTTTAAGCTTAAAGAAAATTATACAATTCAAAGTATAAGTTATACAAAATCAGTGATGTACAAAATATCATTCTAAATTTAGTAACTCTACAATCAAGCCTAACTTAAAAGTAATTTACAATTCGTTAGCCTTTAAACTTAAATGCTATCGTATCTTTAAGAAAACACCAACCTTTTTAAGTTTTCATCGTGGATTAGCTGGCCACGCCCACTGTATTTTGCTGTGTGTTTTGTGTGTCTGTATAATTGATTGATTGCGATTTACAATTAGTGATGGCTTAGTCGGTAATCCTGGCCAGCGGCGGACTAAAGTCGCACCGGTGTCCCCCGCCCCGCGACAACTATAAAAAACCTAAACAAAAAAAATGTGTGTGTGTGTGGAAAGTGGGAGAGTGGGAATTGGGATGTGGAATTCGGGATTAGCGATCAGGGACCAAGGATTCAGGTTAGGAGTAGATGGTAGTAGATGATAGACCTAAAACTAACGAACTAAAAGCCCCCAGGGGTGAAGCGATCCAAGTAGACATCCGCATCCGCATCCGCGTCCTCTTCCTCCTCGTCGGCATCGCTGATGTCCTCCAGATCTCATGAATTGGAGCACTTGCGCAGCTGCTCCTCCTCCTTCTGCAGGATGCGTATCTTCATCTTGAGCTCCTCGACTCTCAGTCGATGCACCTCCCGCATGTACTTGAGTTCATCCTGCGCCTTGTTGAGCTCGATGCGCTTGGCCTCGGTGGACAGCTGCTGCTCCTTGCAGCGCAGTTCGGCCTCGCGTATCTTGAAGTAGTTCATTCGCTCCTCGAAGCTGTCCGCTGCGGCGGAGGATGAGCTGTTGGCCCCGCCGCTGCCGCCTCCTCCGCCGCCCAAACTCGTATTGTTGATGGTCACCGAGGAGGCTGTGGATGTGTTGACCGCCGCCGAGCTCCCGGAAGCCGACGATGCGGTGGCCACCGGCACTGGAACCGCCGTGGGCACCGTCGTCGCGGCCGTCACCGTGGGCAGGGCGCTGAAGGTGAAGGTGGGCGTGGCGGCAGTAAGCTGCATCTTCACGGCAGCCGCCGCCGCCGCTGCCTGCTGTTGCTGCTGGACGGCCACGGCCGCCTGTTGTTGCTGCTGCTGGTGATGCACCTGGACGGCGGCGGCCAGTTGCTGGTGCTGAGCGGCCGCCAGCTGCTGCTGGGCGAGCTGTTGAGCCTGCGCTTGGGCTTGAGCCTGGGCCTGCGCCTGAGCCTGCGCCTGTGCCTGGGCCTGCGCTTGAGCCTGCTGCTGCTGCTGAGCCTGGTACTGCGCCAGGGTGATCTGCTGCGGCTTGATCTCGCTGATGATCTGCTGGTTGTAGCCGCCGGCGGTGATGGTGGCCATCGGATGCTGCTGCGCCTGGGAGGGTATGGTGTGGATCTGGGTGGCTAAAGGAAGATATAAAGTTTTAACTTGAGGAAAAGTTCCTGAGGAAAGGGGTGGCCCACTCACCAGTAGCCTCTGCTGGGTGCTTGATCTGCAGTATGATCTCCTCGCGCGGTCGCGCCGTCTTGAAGTGCAGCAGATCGTTGAGGGTCAGCTTCTCCGCGCTGATCTGGTCCACGTTGATCTGGTGGGTGTTGATCATGGTGGCATTGGCCGCCGCCGCCACAGCCACCGCGTTCACCTGTTGCATCTTCTGCATCTCGGCGGCCGCCGATTGCACTTGAGCCTGCGCCTGCGCCTGAGCCTGGGCTTGCGCCGCCTCCTGCTGCTGCTGCTGCTGCTGTTGCTGTTGCTGCTGCTGCTGCTGCTCCATGGGATCCTCGTCGATCTCGCTGACGTCGTTGGCATCCATCTCGATGTCGTCGAAGGTGTCCGCCTGGGGATGGTGCTCGGAGGCGTCGGGACTGATCTGGTACTCCGGCTCCTCCTTGACGCTGTCGTGGTGGTGCTGCTGTTGCTGCTGCTGCTGCGGCACCGCCGAGGCGACGGACACGGATACGGAGCCGATCTTGGCGCTGCCAGAGCTGAGATTGGAGGAGCTGCCGTTCCTGTAGGGATACTGTTTGCGCAGCCTGTGGGAGGGGATAAGAACTGTGATTAGTGATCGGTTCTGGCCAGGATTAGCGGCAACGCCCTACCTAGAGTTGAGCCAGAACTTCTGGATCTGCTTGATGTTGCGCATGGCGCTCACGTGCGGATGCGAGTTGAAGTCCTTGACGATCTTGTCCCATGTTTCCCGGACGGAGTACTTGTTCCGCTGCTTCTTGCGGTGCTTGATGTCGATGACCTCCTCGTGCAGGTGGAACAGGGTGTACAGCACCTCCTTCTCCTCGGCGGTGAAGCGCGGGGTGAGGGGCAGTTGGCTCTTGGCGGAGGAGCTGCCTCCGTTGGCCACCACCACGGTGGCCCCCCCGCTGCCGGCGGCGCCTGGGCCCGCGTTTCCGCCTCCGTCGGAACTGGCCCCGCCCCCTCCGCTGCCGCCCCCCGCCCCACCCCCTTCGCCCTGCGCCGACATTGAGTTTGTTTTGAGTTCTTCACTTGAGTCCGCGCTTCTTCTTCTTCTTCTCGCTCCTCCTCTTTCGCTCTCCCTTCGCGCTATACACTTATGCACCCACACACACGGCCACTAGCACAAGCACACACACCGACGCAGCAGCGCGCGCGCCCGTGTGGTAGTGTGCGTCAGTGTGAGTCGAGTCTTTTTCTATTTGTCGCCGTCTCGCTCGCCCCAGCACTCGACATACGGCCCCGAATATTGCACTCGATATTGCACTTGATCCGCTGCGTCGACAGTGGAGAATTTGCGATTAATAAATATTCAATAAATATTAAATAAACGCGAGGCGCCGCTCAATAAATAAATCAACACGCACACATTTTCACTCGACTCGAATCCAAAAAAAAAAGTGGTCAGTGTTGCAAAAGTGGCGAGCAATTACACTGGCTCCGAGAAAAATACCAAATGTTGGTTTTCAAATATACCAGAAACACAGCAAACGGTCTTACTGAAAACAATCGAAGTCGATGCCCGATGAATTTTACATCGATTTTTGGCGGGAAATGTGTTATTTTCAAAAGGTGAAATTAAAGAATTTGGGTAATTTAGGCTAAGTGGTAAAAATAAGTATAAGGCATATATTAAAAGTGTATGGGATGTTTTATAAACCAAAATAATACTTCAAAATAAGTAAAAAGTGTAATTTAAGTGATATTTTGCAATAAAATTCTTGAAATTTCTTTAAATTGCAGCCAGCATGGTGCCCCCGTCGCGACCCAATGTCACCCGCCTGTCGGACGAGTCCGTGATGCTCCGCTGGAGCGTGCCCCAGAACTCGGGGCTGCAGATCACCTTCTTCAAGGTGCAGTACCGCCGCCTGGGCGACGGGAAGAATCGGCGCGAGAACTGGCAGACGACCAGCGACAACATCCCCTACGGAAGTGGCTACGCATCGGGAAACAGCAACCACTGGCGGCAGCGCAACAGGGACAGGGACTACGAGATGGGCAATCCGCCCAAGAACTTCACCTCCTCCGTCGCCGGACTGACCGCTGGGAAATACTACCGCTTCCGGATCGTGGCGGTCTATTCGAACAACGACAACAAGGAGGGCGTCACCTCGCTCAAGTTCTTCCTGCAGAACGGAACGACCAGGTCGAACCTACCGGTTCCCGAGCTCCGCGAGGTGGAGAGCCTTTCCGAGGCCACCGTGGTGCTCCACTGGTCGCTGATGGCCTCCGGCGAAAGCGAGGATATCGATGGGTATTATGCCTACTACAGACCTGCGGACTCGGCGGCGGAGTATCTGAAGGCCACCGTGGATGGGGGCAGGAGCCGCAGCTTCAAGATAGACCTCCTGCGTCCCGGAACCGCCTACGAGTTCAAGCTGCAGTCGTTCAATTCCGACGCAGCCTCCGAGTTCAGCGCTATAAGACAGGCGAGGACCAAAAGTGAGTTGGCTATTTAAGGGGGGAAATACATATAGAACAAATAAAAATTCAATTTTTTTTTATTATTTAAATTGATAGAATAAGTCTTTAAGAATGTGTCATGAAAGTTTCAAGAAGAAATTCGAGATATTTTGGAACTTATACCAGGATGACTGCAGTAGATATATTTGACTACTTTAAATGCGTTTTTCTCGAAACCATTTTTTCCTCAGCTGCGGATCGTGTATCTCAAAAAGTAATGCTTCGATCATCATGCTGGTTTTACGGAAATGTTTGTAATGAAATTGCCCGCTGTCTGAACCTACTTAATGTAGCAATTTGTACGTTAACGTATTTTTTGTAAGGCAAAAACAACAACAAAAATATAGAAAAACTTGATTTTTGACTTTGAAAGAGTGCCACAACCAGAGTTTTTAAAATATTCTGTGTAAGTTAGGTTCAGACAGTTTCTACATTATTTCTTAACAAAATAAACTTGGTTTCGGATCTACACAGCGACCTGTGGACGATCCGCAGCTGGCCTACTTTTTTTCAATATACCCTGACAAGAAAATTCCCACGACTGCCATTTTGAAAGATAGGAAAAAAATAAAAATTGGTTAAAATTATATAAGAACAATATAATCAACATGCCAAGTTATGAACTCCCAGCACAGTCCCTTATAGGTTAAAAAAAATCATGAAAAACAGGAAAAAATTGCAGTTCTATATGTATCTCCCCCCTTAAGTTTACAAAGGATTATCTACTTATTTTTACCTTTTTTTCTTTAGAAACCAATGAGCAAAGTGCCTCCTCTTCATCAGCGAGCCCAGTGCCCGGCCAGAAATCAGCGGATCAGCAGCCGAACTCCATGTATCCCGTGATTGCAGGAGCTGCCGGCGGCGGACTGCTGCTCCTCGTCGCCTCCCTGGTGGTCTGCATGTGTCTCAGGCGCCGGGAGAGCCACCAGCCAGAGGGTAAGGATGGTATAGAGCGAGCCAAAGTGGCCACTACAACGATTGCATCCTCCGCAGATGAGAACAAGCCGCAATTGGAGCACATCCAAGCGGACTTTGTGACCTCCGCCGTCCTGGGAGTGGGTGGCCACCACAAGAGCGGCGATGTGCGGCGCCTGAACGGGGTGATTCCCCGCATGAACATCACCCCCAATCCGCTGGCCCAGGAGGCGGCCTCCGATAAGGTAAATTATACACTTTCCGGATCCAAAACCGAGCCCACTTTTCACACAGCTTCATCCAAAACTTTTCGCTGGTTGGTTGGTCAAAATTCAAATTTTAAATACAAATCAAAATCAAAATCACCCCTTCGAATGCGGTTTCTCTGTCTCGCTTGCCCTCTCTCCCTCTCTCTCTCTCTGTCTTGCTGTCTCTGTCTCTTTCGCTTGGTGTTTCTGCCAAACCTGAAATCTCGCCGAGATTCGTTCCGATCCGATCCGATCCGCCGTCCAATGTTCCAGAACCGCAACGTGATGGAGCTGCGTTTCCTGCCGCCGCTGGCAAACGGAAACGGAAACGGAAATGGCATTGCCAGGGATTTGAAGCCGGAGCAGCCGCATGAGGGAGAGCAGGAGCAGGAGCAGGACGAAGAGGAGGACCTGGGGCTGCCGGCGGTGGCCTCCTCCTCCTGCGAGACCCTGGAGGCCTGCGACGAGGCCATCAAGCTGAATCTCCACCAGAAGCTCGACCAGGAGGCGCCCAGCAAGCCGCTGCCGCCGCTGCCCAAGAAACCGTCGAATGGCGCTGGCCAAGTAAGCCTGCGACCGTTGAGGTCGAAGATGATGGCACAGGGGTATTAGAATGTGATTCCCTGTGCCATTATCCCTCCTCTTCCGTTGAAAAACCAGGAAGAGCCAACCCCCAGCCGAGATTGTTTTGTCCACCCTGTCATCCCATTCATGAGCCACCTTCCCAGTTTCCCATCCTAATGATATGTGGTTTTCTTTCGATGATCCGCAGACCAATGGCCTGCATCATGCGCAGCCGTACCATCCGCCCGGAACGCCCACCTTGATGCACAAGCGACTGGACTTCCACCAGCAGCAGGCGCCTCCGGTGCCCCCGCACTCCGCCTACTACCAGCAGGCGCCCACCCACGGCCACCAGCCGTCGCCCCTGCTGGAGCGCAGTGCTCGGGGTCACCAGCAGCAGGCGCCGGTTACCGGAGGTTACCACCTGGAGGACGGCGGCACGCCCACGCCCTCGAGGATCCCCTCGCTGAGGCGCCAGCGCAGGACTTCGGGCAGCCAGCCGGCGCACAACAGCCACAGCAATCTCAACCTGAACTTGAGCCACCACAACAACAACAACAACCTGCCTTCGCACCACCAGCATCTGCACCACCAACCCGGGCATCCCGGGCATCCCGGACATCCGAATGGACTGGTGGGGATTCCCATTGTGCCCGGCAGTCCGCGGGTGCAGAGATCCCCGATGCCCAACAGGGCGATGATCAAGAGGACGCGACTGGGCAGCCACACGGACAACATCTCCTCGGGCAGTCTGAACAGTATTGAGGTGTAAATGGATGGGATTGGATGGGATTGGAGGATCAGGAGATCGCAAGCGAAAACAGTTCCCCTAAACAGTTTAAGGAGCCGAGAAGCGACGTGTATTATTATGCTTATTCATAGAAACGGGCCGGCAGAGCAGTCGAAACCACTCGAATATTAGTTTCTAAGCACTTGGTACTGTTTAGTTTTTCCAACTAGAAATTTGGATATAGGAAGTCTTGAGCTTAAACCAAAAAATTGTACTAAATTTGAAGATTTCATTTAATTTGCTAATTCAAAAACTTAACTACAAATTTCCTATTCAATTCGATTGGAATGAGAGGAATAATCAATAATATTATACTCCCTTTTCCTGTTGCTGCCGGCCAGATAGTCAGTAGAATTATTAATTGTATCTTTTTTTTTACCGATTGATAGTGCATCCCCCAGGGGGCCAAATTGCATCTCGACTAAGCCCTGTAGCATAGTGTTATTTATTTATTACAGTGTAAGCGTCACCTACTCGGATTGACTCTAACTAGCAGCCTAATTAGCTCGTAAGGCAAACCAACTATCTAGCATTAGTGTAATACATTTCAAAATGTGACTAATCACCCGACACAGCCCACAAAAACAAAAAACCGAAGGGAAATGCATCCTAAACTATTTTAAGTTCATAAACAGCTGAGTTTAAAACGTATTTTTGAGAGTTTTGAAATTAAAAGAAGGATATTTTGAAACCAAGTTGTTGTTTTGAGCCATTTTTGATTTTAAATTAATAATTTAATTTTGAAAAAATTGCCCTCATCTGGCAGCTCTAAATGTGTTGGTCCGGCAACTCTGTCACTAAGCGGGGACACACACCGCACTTGAGTGATTAATCGGTAAAGTGAGCGCGAAATTGAGTGAAATATCGATAGCAAACCCAATTTCAGAACCCACGGTATATTTAAGCAAAAGTGGTATTTTTCTGTCAGCCGGTATTTTGAACCTCCACGGTCACACTGAATTGGAAGTGCGAATTGGAATTGGATTATTATTATTTTTAACCATTTAATGACTAAAACTGCCTAAAATAACCAACTAAACAGCTGATAGACAAGCTCCACGGCGTCGGGGGAAAGGCTGCAGACACGTACAAGCTGAACCGAACACCACAAACATGAATTTCCTGCGGCAAACCTTGGGCATTACGAAACAGTTGACTTCGCAGGGTAAGTTTAAAATGAAACAAATTGAAAGCTCAAACATTGCCATGTTTTAGGGGTTTTAGTGAGGATGAATCCATGACTGGGCGCATTTTGCAACCCTTTTGGTGATACAGGCAGAAAATCAAACAAACCGGGAGACCCTAAAAGTGTTTGTTTTCCCCTCGCTATTCACAGTTTCCAACTCTTTTTGCAGAGCGCGTGGCCGCCGCACTTTTCCCCTGCGAATGTTTTCATTGCCCGTTTCACAGGCACATTTCCCATTTCCATTTCCCACTTACATTTCCCGCATTCCATAACTCCCCCGCTTTTGATTGCAATTGCAAAGATAATTGAAAACCTGTCACCCCGCAAAAAAGCAAAAAGAGAATAGAAACAATGGACATGTTCGACCGCAAAAAAAGGTCACAGGTCGCAGGACAAAAGGTCGCCGGATTTGTTTGTCCGGCAATCCTGCATATGGAAATTATTACCTGCTGTGTGTGGCATTTTGCATTTCGCATTTAGCATTTAACATTTGGCATATTTATAATTGAAAACGTTGGATCTTGCCCCTTTGTTTCTGGCCCAAAAGGATCCAAAAAGGATTCGCCTCGGAATCGCCCGTTTGCGCGTCATTTGGCCGCAATTATGGTCGCCAGTCGCAGGCTCTCGATTTTCACAGAGATTAGCCGTGTGACAAAGGGAACCCCAGCCAGAACCGAACCAGCGGGCATTGTCAATCACCGAATCCCTGACCAACTGTCCACGGAGGTGACCCTTTTGTCTGATTTTTGCCCTCGCATCGGGTACAGTCGTGCTTTAAATCGACTTGTGATCTTAACTGATCACTTTCTGTCATATCCTGGCCACTCGTATTCAATTCTATACCAAAATGATTCTCGAAGAACACTTTTTGGGGTCATATAGCACCTTTTCTATCATATCGAGAATTCTGTACACATTATATGATCATATCTCACCCACCATCTTAGTGATTGATTGCTCCATGTTCCATATTCAAAAAGTTAACTTGTCAATCACCGAATCCCTGACCAACTGTCTATGGAAGTGACCCATTTGTTTGAATTTGGCTATAGTATCGGGTAAAGATCCCGATTTTTCCACGCAAAAATAATTCGTTTTTTGGCTAAAGCAATGGAAGTAATGATGACATTTAAATCTGGACATTTTAATTTTTTTCCATTTTTCGTAAAAAAATTTGATGTAAGCCCTTATAAAAAATGTGAAAATTGGCGAAAAATTTTATTTTATCAACATCACACGGAAAGTGTCATGGATTTATTTATTATTTTGTTATCTGTTCAAAACAGTATGTATTTTTGGGGTAGGACCATTTTTGACCAAGTTACAGCAAAAAAACCAAAAGGAAAATTCATATTTTTACTTTAAATCGACTTGTGATCTTAACTGATCACTCTCTATTATAATTTTATACCAAAATGATTCTCGAAGAACACTTTTTGGGGTCATATAGCAGCTTTTCTATCATATCTGAAAATTCTGTACACCTTATATGATCATAAGTCTGTTCCATGCATGATTTAGAGTGAAATGGATTGTGCCTTTGCAGGGATATAAATTATAAGGCGGTTTTAAAAGAATTCTAGAGTACTGAAACTTCACTCGAAAAAGCTTAACTAACTCTCCTGTTTTCTTGCAGCCATCCAGAGCAGCTTCGAGACCGCCATGCGCGGCATGGCCTCGCTGCAGCAGATGCACCGCAGTGGGCCGCACGTGAAGACGCGACCCCCGCGACAGCCCCTCGACGGCAAGCCCTTCGCCAAGGGCGTCGTCCTCAAGACGCTGATCAAGAAGCCCAAGAAACCCAACTCGGCCAACCGCAAGTGCGTGCTGGTGCGGCTCTCCACCGGCAAGGAGATGGTGGCCTACATCCCGGGCATCGGGCACAACCTGCAGGAGCACAACATCGTCCTGTGCCGCGTCGGCCGGCTGCAGGACGTGCCCGGCGTGAAGCTGAAGGCTGTGCGCGGAGTCTACGACTTGGCGCACGTCATCAAGAAGAGCCAGTAGTTGTACATAGATATATCGCTTCCCCTTAAACACCCAAACACACTGTTCAAATGCAAGACTCTACAATCAAGAAACCGCAGCCTCGTTGTTGTTTGCTTTTTACGGAAAATTACGCAGCTCAGCCGGATTAAAAAGTAAGCAAGTAAGTAGCGACAAGTGAACGGGGACAAGAAACAGGGGACGAGGACAGGATCTCCTCGCAATCCTCCGGTTGGCTGCGTCCTCGTAATCTTAAGTCAACAGGGCGTCGCGTCATCTTTACCTAAGAACTCCTAAGGTCCTCGGGGGAAAAAGGTTTTAAACGGCATTTTACGCTTTAGCTGGCAAATCCTTTTGCCCGAATCCTGTTTGCTTTTTAACGGAATTGCCAAATTTTCTGCCAAATAATCGTTAGCCGAAATGGGCGTCTTCCCAGTCGCCCACTCTTCACAGTTGAGCATTTCAATAGAAAATCCAAGTAGTAGTTGGTTCCTCTTGGGCGTCCTGCTGGGTGACTGCCGAAAATTAGCTACGAAAATTGATTCTTTCCTTTGGCAGGGGAAGACGTTCTTCAAATGTGCTAAAACGTGATTAGGACTTACTGTTTTACGATTTAAATTTATTATGGAAAGCAGTTCAAATTGCTTGCCAGTTTCTTTATTTATTTATCAACGATAAACCTAGCATATACAAATTCTAAAGACCACTTGTATTTTATAATAAATCTAAAATAGGAAAGGGTTCGATATAATATATACACATTCCTACAATTATTTACAATGTTTTTACTAATACTCGCTGAGGATATAATGCGTATTGATCAATATTTATCCTATGAACTATTTTAAATTCTTGTAGAAGCGTCTTAAATTATATTATACTTAGGAAAAGGCACTGCATAATAAGGAATTCTATGGAAGCTTTATTCTATAATTTATAGATTCAATAAATATAATTGAACTCTGCAGAACTTCTGAATACCATGCCTAAACATTAGTTATCATTAGTTATTTTTTGTATTACCAATATTTCTTGTAAAGTTCATAATTATGCGTTTAAAAATGAATAACAATTTTTCGCAATAATTTGAAAGAATTTGTATATTGTACTATCCTATTTTCCCTGTTTGTTGGAACCTCTGTGACATTGGCTGGCCCACAATGTCGGTCCGAATCAAAGTCAATTCGAGAGTGTCCTGCGCAGGATTCACCGTTAACCCATCCACACACACAATCGAAGTCGCAGAATCAGTTAGGCAAATACACCGAAAGATCCTTTTTATGTTGGCCGACATCGAAGCTGTCGCCATGTAGATGTCCTTTTTTCCACATCCTTGGATGGATGACATTCTGGTGACCACAGCAGTCCCGTTTCCTCTGACCGCCAGACATTGTGTCAACAGAAAACCAGGACCTTGGGTGTACCGTTAGTCCCGTCCGCATATCCTTAGTCCTGCTGCCTGATTGAGCCATTATGACAGCAGGTCCTTTGTCTGGCCGGTTCGTTCGTCTTCGCTTTTTCTGCTGAGTCAAGTTGTCCAACATCTTTGGGACTCGCCTTTGTTTGCCAGCGTGCATAATTTTTATCAATAAAAACCCCATTGTCCGGTGTCCAGAAAAAAACACATGCGAGTCCTGCTTCCGTTGAATCGCCAAAGGATATTGGCCGCTTCTCCTTCGGCCCTCATTGTCCTTCGTGTTAACTGTAAAATTTGGCAAATGAAAAATGACTCCTGGCCTCACGGATTACTTAGTGGCCGATCATCGAGGCGTTCACACGTCTGTGGCTTGGCCAAAATGAATTGGCAAAACATCTGGGAAAAAGACGTCGTTCAAAAGTTTTTATCTCAAACGAATTGTCCGACTCGAATTGCAAATGCCTAGGAATGACGATTGAGTTGTATTGTACATGTATTATATTCCCAGATTATTATTATCTAATGATGTCTTATAGTTTACTGCTTTACTATCTTATATATCTATGATTCATTATATGAAATCCTACTTTAATCATTACCCAGAAATTCCTACTCTTTCTTAATAATTGCAACATACTATATAAGATATTATAAACTGTAAAATATAATAAAAATAATAATAATCACTACTAAACTACCATAAGCGAGCTTAAGGCCTTCTGAACTCTAAAATAAACCCACTGTTAAACTAACTAACACTGTTAACTAAAAGTTAGCATTAGATAATAATAATAATATTTATGATGTATATGATGATGATATATGATATCTGACCCCCTAGTTCTTCACTAAATTCTCCCCATATTAAACCAAACTGTAGTCGGCATTTTAATATACACAATTTATGAGTTTCCTTCATGAAACGTTGGATGATTACTCCTTTTATCTGTGCGTTTCTGGTCAGCTTCGTGGCCAGAGGCTTTAATTGCCGCTGCACCCCTTCTTTATCGCTGTCATCGTTGTAGTTGTGGAACTTGCAGACCCACATCCAATCGATGCTGTCACTTCCCCCGCTTTTTCCCGCTCTTTGCTGCTAGAACTATTTGGAAAACGAGGCTAGATGGGGTGGCAGAGTCACTAGAGTTTGACTAGACGAATTGCCAAACATTTTATTTAATCTTGGACACGTGTTCCCCGGCTACTCGGGGGTTGGGTGGCAAAGGGGTTGATGGGTCGATGGTGACCACCCCTAAGAGATGACTCCTTGGACGTTCAACCCTTGTGCAACCCTTGCGTGATGTGAATCTCGTAACCCAGGCCAAAATGGCGCTGCCAAATGGCTGAATTCCAGTGCGAAATTCGCCATAAAAATGGTTTCAGATCAGCTCCATTTCCCCGGGGACCGCTGATCCCTAAATCTAAGAGTGATCTTCTTGAGATCACCTAAAAAAGAACAGAAAAAGCAGTGCCTAATTGGCATCTTGTTGTCCTGGCCTTTGTTCCCTTTCTCTGGCCACAATCGAGATGTCAAGTGTGAGCCAAATAATGATGCATAACCCGGGGCCAGACAAAGCCTAGATGTTGCAACCGAGATTATCCTTCGGAAACATCATCATTTTCCTGTAATCGATTGCAGAAGAAGATCAGACTGGCAAAAAACGGGGAAACAGGGCCGGAGAAGCAGCAACAAACGACGGGCGGGCCCAACCGCACAAAGGACGATCGTCCTTCTCGCTCTCCTGCGATCGGCCAGGATTCTGTGTGCCCCGTCCCTCGGCCACGTGCAGAGCACACTCCAATCGCAGGCGAGAAAAGGGACACACTTTCGCCGCCAGGTGAGCGGGCCCAAGTGTCAATCAGGATTCGCGATCGGAATCCCCTCGTGACGATCGCCCTCTATTCCTGGGGACATTTCAACCCCAAGGCGATCGCAAATCGCATCTGATTCGCCATCGCCTTTTGATCTGTGTTGACATTTCGCCAGAGATCGTGGCGATCGGAATGTGTTTACTCATGGCTCTAATCCCTTCCCTTTTGGGGCGTCACGATCGATTGGCAATCCTTTCTTCGGATCCAGCGCATGATCAGCACGTGGCTGGGATAGTGAGTTTGGTGTTTAATATTCAGGGAAAACTAATCTCAGTTATTCTGCTGAATTTCGTCGGCCAGAAATGAAAAGATATTTAAATTCGAATTTCGGTTCTTGATTTTAATAGTTCAAAAAATGTTACTTGTTTTAAAGTTTTATCATTGGTGGGTTTATCTTTGTATACTATAGTTTTTATAGAGATATATAGACTTTTTACTGTAAATTGTTCAGGAAATTTCTCGTCTGTTTGTTAAATTTAAAGGAGGGTTAAAAACTTGAAATCGTATGGGAAATCAGAGTTTTAACCCTACTTTAAATTTTACAGGCGGACGAGAAAACGGCCCTCAGTTAAATATAATTACATAACTAGCTATAGATTAAATTAGTTTGCAGATCATAGCAAACCTCTACGAATACATTAAGTTTGCTATAAAAATACAACTTTTTTATTAACCATTTAAAAAATGTATTCGGTGATATAATTCTTTCTTCATTTTAACTGGAGGTCTTAACCGGAAGTTAAATTATTATTTTTTTTAATTAGTAAATAGATTGTTTATAGTTTCATCAACCTTTTAAATGTTACAAAACCCATGTTTAAGATTTCTGCTATATTTATAGGATATAGATTTCGGAAATGGGAACCCATAAGCGTAGCTGCTTTACTTAGTCTTCCCATGGGTTCGAAAGTCAAAGCGGCTAGTCCAGCAGACTACTCTGGACTTTTGTGGGGATCAGGGGAGTGAGATCACCGGAGGCACTGCTAGCTTTAGTGGGCATGACCAGTGGCTTTCCAGGATCTACCTAGGATGGCCCAGTTTTCCGATCCGTTTATATTCCCACTCGGATTCCCATTCCCCGCTCAAGTGATTTTGCAATTGACCTAACAATTGGGCTAATCGCGGGAGGGAATGTGGAAATCTGGGGATCTAGCATCTAATCTCACGGATTTACGTGAAACTTTTGCAATCGAACTTGTGAGCCCTGCGAGCTCTGGCATTATTTGGCAATATACGAGCAGGGGCGGAGTGGCCTAATCTGGTGGACTGTGGACTGATCCCGATCCGCGATCCGCAATGCGCGATCTCCTCCTTCGCTCGTAATCTGAGATTAAATTAAAATGTCGCAGGAAGGCAGAAGGAGAGGTGGGCCTGTCGGGACACAGAACAGATACAGAAACAGACACGGACTCACCTCTGTTTGCGCTAAATCCCCGAGATCCCGGGATCCAGAGGCCTAATCCTTTCGCTCGACCAGCCGAGCGACTACCTGACCACTGATCCCGTGGCCCGCAACCATGCAACAGTCGCGCTACACACGAATTAACCTGATTAAAATTGTATTTTTCCCAAATTTATGGGATTAAGTTCCGTTCAAGTTCCTTTAACTCGTTTAAGCTACCGGATTTAGTTCAAGTGCTCGCCTGGATCTCCCCGGGATATCTCAGGCTCTCAGGCCCCTCGGGCCGCTCAAGCCTCCGTGAGCCGATTTTTATTGGGCTGGCTTAATTAGCACAATTGTTTACAAATTTACCTTTCGTCATGCTCTTCGGCTGCAAAGGGATCGTCCTCGGATCCTCCGGAGATCGGGATTGGTGTGTGAAATCCATGGCCCGCACACGCCCACAGCTCAGACTTCTCGGCCCAGAGTCTTGCGATTGCGAACGTTCTGCAATTCAGAGCAGATCGGCTATGTGTGAACCGAGCGGATTGCAATTCCATTTAAAAATTAGTATAATCCAGAGCAAAGACGCTCTGCGGTGCCTGTGCAACCGATTCCACCTCGTCGGCCTCTTTTCCAATCAATTAGCTTATGCAATTCATAAAGCAAATCGTTTAAGATTAAACGAGCCTTTGTTAGCGACTTTATCAAGTTGGCTAACATTGGTGGAGGATCTCGGGGAAAATAGCCCATAATTCCTGATGTTTCTACTGCAATTAAATGAGTAGCAGGCTCTAAAAAATGTTGGAAAACGCATTTGATTTCTAGAGGTTTTTTTACTTCTAAATTTTTAAATTGAACATTTAAAAGAACTTTCTTTTTCAGAATGTTATGTGATTATTTTGTTTGTTTAACTTATTTTTAATCTTCAAAAATCATCTTATTTTAATGGATTGACAAAACTATCGTTGTCGAATGTAAATGTATAATTCCTAATTATATTTTTTGATCTGGGAAAAAAGAAAAAAAATGTAATTTGAATAGAACATTCTTTTAGAATTGTTAAGTGATGATTTTTTAGCTTTTTTCTTGTAAACGGGTTATTGGATTGTGATTAAAAAATTATGCATTTATTCATCTTCTAAATTTACAAGTATTAGAACAGAACAACTATATTTTTCCAATTGTTGGTAGGAAGAGGAACTGTAATATAACGTTCTTTATGTATTTCTTAAACCGAAATGTTATACAAATACACACTTAATGACCGCAGATAGCGTGAGGCTATTTTAACTTCACTTCCGTTGGGCAGCTGTAAAGGCTTAAGAGGCCCTCCATTGGCGCCTGAGGAAGGATCCTGCGGTTCCTCGTGGAACATTTACGCAGTGGTCATGGCCGTGGTGTGTGCGTTCCCTAGAAGACGACACAAATTCTGTGCTTAAGCAAATAAAAACAAATATTTATGTGTAAAAACAAACCCCAGACGAAGGCCCAAGGGCCTGTTGGCCGTAGGAAAACAAATCGTTTGTATGCCCTGTAGACCAAGCGAAAACACGTGCCCACTTATTATATTTTCCTTCGCTGGTTTCCATTCCGGGGCTGGGAAGTCGAAATAACTCTAGCTTCAGCTCGCCACTGATGCTGGAAAAACAAAAACGCAAGTCAAGCCATCGAATGGATTTCGAGTCGCGTTTCCCGACATAAAGTTGCAATATGTTGTGTATTAGAGCCAGAGCAATTTCGATCCCTCGGAGCCAATCCAGGTCCCATTCCAAACTCCGATCCCATTCAGTCTACGCCCCCTCGAGATTAATGAGATGTGCGGCGTGTGTTTACTCTGCTGTTTTCCAAGTCCCGAATCTAGAATCCGGAATCCAGAAACCAGAATCCAGAGTCGAATCCTTTCACTGGACATGGGCATGAGCCACATGTGTTCGTTTTCCAGCTGCTGACCACACTGGACATAGGACATTGAGCATTGAACACCGAACAGTAAGCCTGAGCACCGAAAAAAGACCACTGAACACGCTCATTAGGCAGCCTTCCACTTAAGCATGAGTTGGCTGTTTTTGCATTTTTGATAAATTAACCAACAATGGGAGGCAACTGTCGCTTGGCTCGTGTGGCTCTTTAAAGAGTCCATTTCTCCGGCAGTTACCAGGATTTCCTTTGGGATGTGGCCAAAGGCAAGCTGAATAGAGGGTATTTTCAAAGTTAAGTTCCCAAGTAACTCGAGTTCTGCTACAGTTATCACCGTACATTTTAGTACTAGGAGTTGATTTCGTGTGACTAAGAACATATATCAAAATCATATAAGTAATTCCACTACCAACGAAGTTACCTCAAGTAACTCGGGTTGTCCCAGAACCAGGAACATGAAACTCCGCCCACAATAAATCAGCCATAAAAGCATGCATCATACCAAATGAGAAGCAATAATCTGCGAACAAATAGAGAAAATACTACAAATTCACTTAGAGCATATCCCAAAATCGATTCGCTTGCCACACTCCAAGGAAGAGGATCAAATCCAGGCTTCGTGGCAGGAGGCTGTTGAGGAACTTTCTTCCAGCAGTGCCTTTGAATCGTTCCAGTTAACAATTAGCGAAGGAAAGTCGTGTGGCTCGTGTACCGAAACAATTCCTCAGCCAGCGGTCCTTAGGCCTCAGTCCTCCGTCCTTTCTAATTATGCGTCGAAAAATTGAGCGCCTCAAATTACTCGTAGAATCCGAACAAGAACGCAACATGAGCCCTGGTAATGGTCACAGAAATGGAATTGAAAATGCAAATGCCATTCGAGTTAATTAATCACGGCAACTTGTGGCAAATTGTGTGCAGGGGATTGGGTATCCAAGGATCGACCGGAACCGAAGATCATTAGGAGTTCGGAGCTCTGAGTTTTGAATGCGGAGCTAAGATGGCGTGGCATATGTGAGTGTCCTCCATTGTGTCCGGCGATTTGTCGGAAAACCCTGGCTAATGGTCTCCGCTGACAGGCGGACAATAAACGCGATCTATATATTTATATATGGTCTATGGTCTGGTGGAGAAAAGGATTTCGGGGACGGCAGATCAGTGGGTCAGTTCCCAGGGAAAAGAACGAAGAACTCAGAACTCTTTCCACGCTCCGCTGAGCTCTATTTGGCAAACAGACCTCGATTATGACAAAAAGATAATCGGCGAAGGGTAAGACAGGAAGTGATCTGCTTTCTCCGCATCGCTTCCACTTGTCTGGCCACAAATTTGAGGTTGCTATACCAGATAATCTTATGATGCTGCCTCGCTGAGGAATGTTCTCGAGTTTCCCTGACAAAACAGTTTCAGTATCAATAACAGGGTTTTTCGCCGTGGAGTGGGGCAGGTGGTCACCGCACCGAATCGATTTGGCCAAGAGTTCCCCGACTCCTAGGACCGTACAACCTAATTCCGGGCCAGCAACTAATTCCACAGACTCCCAATAAATGTGTCAACGCGCCAAATTGATGGGGTGACAGGGCTCCAGTCCACCCCAAACTCCAGTCATCCACCCTGCTGCGTCCCAAGAAAGGGGAAAAGGGAAGAGGAGGCCAGGAAGGAAGGGTTGGGACAACAATTGTAGGAAATTGCCAAAAGTGACCAAAGCAGCGGTCAGCATTGCGGCTGACCCGCAAAATCCCCGATTCCAGATTCCAGATCCCAGATCCCAGAGAGCAACCACTTGTAATCAACCCAACGCCACGGCCATCCGGTTGTGTTATCATTAAGCAACCGCCCGGGAAAGTCGCCGAGGCTTTTCCGCACCACACCGAAACAGAACCCTTTCATTTGCGATAATGAAAATGCCCCCGATGCTGTCTGTCTGTCGCCTGCTATTTATTTATTAAATGCAGGAGACTCCCACTCCCTCGCCTCCGGACGGACACAATGGACAGTGGACAATGGACAATGGCCTGGGTCAGCTGGCACAGCTGTCGCATTTTCCCTAAGCCCTGGATCTCTGGATCTCTCTCCACCGCACATCTCCCTTTCTCCAGCCCCCACCTCCCTATATGTGGTCTTATGTCCCATATCTCCTGGCTCTAATGAAGTTGCCGGGATTCATTGCCCAGAGAACCCGTTCTCGTTTCCCACCAGGCGCACAAAATGAAGTCGCTGCGGTGGTGGTTTTTCGAAATCCCCTCCAGCTGTGGTTTCTGCCTCTGATTGGTTGAGAGTTCGGTGAGCTCTGGCTCTACTTTATTGTGAGTCCCGCAGTTTGGGAGATTCTTCGATTTCGTTATAGGACCACGATTATCAAGGCCAAAATGGCGCAATCCCTGGCAATGGAGGATGTAACGTAATATGGCGATGGAATTGCGATTTTGATTGATCTTTAAGTTCTGTAACTCGAATGGAGAACTATGTTGCAGAAACTTCTAGTCAGAAAAGTTCGAGACGTTAAGGTTTATCCAATTCTGTCATACTTACCAAATTATAAGTAATATCTTTATAAATACTTTTGAAATTGTAACGTAATATGGGGATGGAATTGTGATTTTTATTGATCCTTAAGTTCTGTAACTCGAATGGAGAACTATGAACCAAGTTGTACTTGCAGAAACTTCTAGTCAGGAAAGTTCAAGGCCTTAATGTTTATTCAATTCTGTCATATTCACCGAATTATAAGTAATATCTTTATAAATTCTTTTGAAATCAGATATAAAGAATTATGCAGAATGTTAAAATACCTTTATAGGTATAGGTATAGGTAGACAAGATAGTCATATGTTTAGTAAAAACATTTTAAAAACCTTTGAATTAAAGTTCTTCCATCAGATAAGATATAGTAACATCGATGGTTCTTTATCAGTTGAGATATAGTAACTGAACTAAACCATTTGGTCTTCTTCCGCCTAAAGTTGCCAAAGATTGCACTGTTTGGACCTTGGCTTAGGGAAATCTCCCCGTTGCGCTTAACTCGACAGTTAGTCAAGTCATCTAGAATCCATTGCCGGCTTAAAAGTGGAGATCTTGCGGGATCCGGGCACTTGTTTTGCAGGGGATTACGCGTCTCGGAACACGCAATATTATGCGAGATTAACTTGAGACAGTCAGATAGTCGGGATTAGCTTGGGAGATCGGGGAAGAGAGCCGTACCTGGTCACCTGTCGGATCTCTCGGATCGCTAGGATCGCTCGGATCACTCGGATCACCCTCCTCTGCCCACTGAGCTTCCAATAATATTTGTGTTTTCCTTCCGAGAAGCCAAATGCAAAATGCCAAATGCAGAACGAAAAAATGAAATGCATTTTTCAAGATGAAAATGGAAATTATGAAATGATATGCTAGTCCATAATTTTGCCAGAACTCTCGGGGACAATGGCACATTTTGCCACCTACAAAACTGTGAGCACAAAAGGCTTAAACCGCTTAAAGACCGTTTAATCTCATGGATTTCAGACGTTTTTAGTTTCATGTGAAAAAACACGAGGCAAAAGGCAGAATGTGGCTCTCGAGATGCGAAGAGGAGGACAGATCAGAATGGAACGGAACTCGGATGTTCAGATACAATGGGCGTGGCCGAGACGAAGACTTTACAGGGTTAAATGCTCATATTACGAGTTGGCCAGGAGTCACTCTATGAAAGAGTTATGCGGAATGAGGCTTAGGACCGTTCATTTCATTGCAGTTCCGTTCCAGGATTTCCCGTTCTTCGTGCGATTTCGATTGTATCTGGGCTGCATCCGTTCGTTCTGCTCGAGATCGTATGCCCTGTATGCTGATGGGAGCTAAGAGTTAAGAGATGGTGCGAACTGACAATTGACACAATTACCAGGACGGCCAAATCCGCAAACCGCTGCAATGCCATTTTGACAGCAATTGTCCTGGCCAACAATATGATCTCGGGATCTCTGGAACTCTGGAACCGGGATCCGAAGAGGAGGGGGAGGGGGGCCAACAGTAGCCATTCTAACGGGGTTTCGTAGGCGGCTTTGGGCCGAGGACCAGACAATGGGACAAAAAGGAGTGCAGCAGAAAGGACACTCCCGCAAAAAGGTGTGAAAATTTCAAGGGCCGCTCGATAGATAGATTGAGTGGGAAAGGAGTGGGGGTAGTCAGATCGTAACTCTTTTTATGAGGGCTCTACGCCCCGGCACTTTGATTAACTCCAGAAGAACCCCTAACGGTGCCCGTCCGTCCGCTGACAATGGAAGATGTGGCAGCTAATCAACAGTAAAATGCATAAAATTAAGTGAGCAATGAAAGGGGATTATTGGGATAGGCAATGGGAATAAGGGTCTCGACTCCTCACCCAGCTATTAGAAATGTTTCACATTCTCCGCACATAACTGTACCCCAAGCGGTTCGTTCTCACACAAATAGACACCGAATGCAGTTCCGAGTTCCGAGTTGTGGAACAATGGCCTAAACGTTGACAGTTCATCAAAACGAATGATGCATGCAAAATGAATATTCCATCAGTGGCGAATACCCCGCAATGATAGCCCATAGCGGTACATATAGTCACTGGGAGAAATTTAAAATGAGAGAAATTCCAAATCTCTAACTTTAATATATGGTGGGTCAAAGTAGTTTCCAAGTTTAGCTAAGCTAGGAATTGATTTAATTTGAAAATATCACAATTAGTGTCGAACATATTAGATTCGTTGTTAATCATATTTACTTTAAAAAAATAATTTTATATTTAAATCAATATTATCATATTTAAAATTAATAAAAACCGCAATGGATTAAAATCATATTTAAAATATTTAAATTAAATATGAAATCATTGGATTTACTACGTGTTTTTTATCTGTGTGGTATTATAAAATGGTTTTAATTTTAGAAATAAACATCGTAAAATGTGAAATGTATTTCTCGCAGTGTAGCCAGCGATCTCCCACACAGAAATCATCCGTGAAATGTTGCTTTCTTTGGCTGGCTTTCTTTCGCTTGTCTTGTGTGTGCGCAGTTGAGTATTTTCCCAACCCGAGCATTTTCCGATGGCGATGGGCGTTGACACGGCCACACCCCCGAATCCCCTGTATCCTGGTCATATTCCTCATCTTCCTGGGGTCCTGACAACGGGACAACGGGACAAGAGTCACAATGATGGCGTAAGGAAGTAGCAAGTTAGTTTTGCCCATTTAAATAGCACTTCGGCCTTTGGCCTCTTTGTGCGGCGATTTGACGAGTATTATATGGCATTCGGTTGTGTGGGGTCTCCGCTCTCCCCATCGACCGATCGATTGATCGATCACCCTAATCTTGAGTCAGAACCTTGAACCTATCAGCACTTAAAGTTCAATATTTGGTCACTGAAAGTCCATTGAGCTGGGATGTTTGGGATGGGCAAACTTTAGATAGTAATACGATAGACCTGCTGTCGCCCCATTTCCGAAGACGATCAGGTTCGGCAGATAAGGGGCTTTGTGAACCTCAGCCAGTCGCTGGGCAAATGTCATTTGGGTAATCAAAACCGCACTAATTGGCATAGTAATGCAATACTGCCTTGTATTCCGTACTTGGGATCTGCTCGAGATCTTTTCGCCTCGGTGGTCAGAAGTGAATGAAGAGGCCTCTATTTGGAGCGGCTCGACGTCTCTCAATTAAAGGGAGATGCCATAATTGCTGGCTATTCGGATATTCGGTTATTCGGATACTCGGCCAGTGGGATTAGGAGCCATAGGATAACAATTAGCCAAAGGATTTGACGACGGAAGCTACGTCCATTGTGGGTTCCTTTGAGTACTTAACTTGTGTCTTTTTTAGTCGGGGTTCCCTTTGCCGGGCTGTGCACTTCCGTTTGCGGAAGTGGCTAAGGCAAATCCCCGGAGCAATACCTGTTCCCATTATCCCCTGCAAGTGTGCACTTTG
Organism: Drosophila prostipennis; assembly: GCA_037075205.1. Taxonomy (NCBI): domain Eukaryota; kingdom Metazoa; phylum Arthropoda; class Insecta; order Diptera; family Drosophilidae; genus Drosophila; species Drosophila prostipennis. The sequence continues at coordinate 5,910 of JBAMCJ010003207.1, read as the reverse complement.
CATATGCCATTGGCCATTTGCCATTTGCCAAGGAAAACAAACAAGTCCTCGATCTCCGATTCTCGATCCTGGTTAGTCTTTTTCTTCCCTCCGCTGTGGCAGTGGAGAGAGTCCTTTGTCCGCTCGACGAGGAGCACGTGTAATCCCCGTTCACTTCCTCGCCGGCCGACTACTTACTTCCTCATTAGCATCGCAGGATATTGGGATGTATCTGGGATATAGACGGCCGAAAGTGCCTTTCCTGATGGGCTTAGGCGGCCATCGTGGCCGAGAATCAACTGAATGACGGCCAAACTAATCATGCATTTGAAAGTAATCTCATTTCATCAGTTGTGATGAAAGAACGGCCCTTCAAGTCCTACAAAAAGGGGCCCTCAGTGTGTATTTAAGGGAACTCTTATCGAAAAAGTAGCATAATAATATACAAATTGATGATATCAAGAAATTTTATTAACCCTGATCAAATGATAGCGAAAATATAATAGATTATAATATAATCTATATACTCGTAAAATATCATTTAAGGGTTCTATACACATACATATCTCTTCTGTAACGAAAAGAAATGATGCTAAACTTTAGTTTTATATATACATCTCTATATTTTGCTGAGATGCAACGTTTTAAGGGTTGAGATACCATTCCGAGGAAACAAAATGGCCCTCCTAATATTCGATAAGTTGCTTTCAACTTTGGTTTACGACGCGCGGCCGTTCGGAATTATGGATTCCAATATGCGACTGTTGGCCCATTAAGACAAAGGGCCGCGAAAGGAGTTAACGGCGATTCCCCGAATCCAAGTATCACCCTTTTTTTGGACGGGCCATATAAGGCGAAACCCCTTTCAGTCAATTAGTCGCTGATTTTCTTTGTCACCTAGCAGCGAACCAATATAAAAATCGCAGCCACAATGAACCGAGGAGAGAACCCTTTTTTAGGGAAACTTTGGGTGCCATAAAACCTTAAAAAACGGCAGCGAAGTCCCAGGATCCCGAATTCGGGTTCGGAACGAGGCCTTTTCGCCCGAAGCGTCCATTATGCAATAAAACTCTCGATGTTTTTTAGGCAATACCATATAGCGAGTACCCTGTACCATATACCGTTTAGTGGGCGGGCAACCCGTTCGGGCATCAGGTAGATGATTCCGTAAAAAACGCGCCCAAGGTCGCCACTCAAAGGATTGCACAAATATTGCATCTTTGGTCCGCAGCTCATTATGACGGGCCAACAGCAGTCCGAGTATATGGATATATGGTTTTATGGCCCTCCGTTTTTTAAGTTATTTCGTTTTTTATTTTTCGGTGAATCTGGTTTTTACAGCGAATTTGGCCAACTCTTTGGCTTCGACTCCGGCCGCGACTTTTTATGGCATCTGTTCGGGATTCGGGATTCGGAATCGGTTGGGCTGGGTTATATGGCTGGAATCTGTTTTCGAGCGCGGGGAACCCAGGTAGCCGACCGACTCAATGACGGGACGGGAACGAGTTTTAGTTTAATCCACCATTTTTACGGTTGGATTAGCGCACGGATTAGCGGATAAGTTCGCGGTTTTTTACTGATTACTGGATCGATCCCTCTTTTTATTTGCAATCTCCGGCTGAATGGAGGAGTTGTAAAAAGTGAATGAATGAAAATGTTGGCGGGAGGAAGTGGAAATCTGATGAGATAAATGGGAGGTATTATTGGAAGAATTGATTCTCAAGAACCATTTTAACTTTCGTTGAAACCTTCTTCAAAATAATTTTGTACAACAGTTTGATACGATCATATCATCATATCATATCATTTTGTAGAAAAAGTTACAAATAACATGTGAAATGTGAAAATAAAATGTGCTATAACTTGGGCCTTGTGAATATTTTGGGGCCTTTTCCATAGCAGTTAATATTGGAAAATAAAATAATCTCAGAATATATTAAAAAGTGCTCTTAGGATCCGAAATAGTGAGTATTCTGCTGATTTCTTTCCCATAGATGGTATTGCCAACTCTTGAACGTAAGCCACTTCCGTTGGCCGTCGAGACGACCGTTAGGACAAACAGTTAAGCAAAGTTAAACAAGTCGTCGAGGATCCCACGCCGCAGCGGAAGCCAAAGGGATAAAGGATAATGCATCGAGGATGTTTAAGAAGGAGGACAAACAGTCAACATCACGGACACTTGTCGCAATGATCCCCGACTCTCGATGCTCGATTCTCGATCCTTGATCCTTGATCCTCGGGATGGCGGCGTCATGAATCAAATGGCCAGACTGGCGAGTGTCCTTGCCAGGATTCTGGGAACCGGAATGGGAACGGGACTCGCCTTGAGCCAAATGAGGAAAGGATGCGAATTACGCCAGCCGAAAAGTGCTGAGGAACTGCAGAAACGCCAGAACTCGGCCTAATTTCCATAATTTGTCACGCACAATCCACCGAATTCGCCAACGCAAAGATACAAGGATAGCAGGATACATGGATGGGCTGGCCAGGAAAAGGATTTCGAGACAAAAGCGCAAAACAAACGGATTTAGCATTCGCAACCCTTGAACATTGTGCATCCATCATCAACAAACCGAATTCCGTCTCTTTCCTTTTAGTCACTTGCCTCTCTTTCTGGCCAGAAATCTATTACTTGGCCCTAATTAAGAAGTGTACTGGAATCCTAAGTTGTATCCATATGACTTCTGATTTATTTATATGCAGAATAGGATGGTTATATGATTTATACGCAGATTTATCAAACTATACTTTTTGGAACGACGCATTGAAATATGTTACTAACTCTTGTTTTCTTTTGCTTTTGTGTTTTTGAGTCAGTTCCAGTAACAACATATGTAATTCAACTGCGTATCAACCAATTCTATGAAAACCGAATGTAAATCACTTCAGAGGTGCTGCGAATTTCCCCGTTTTTTCCTCATTGAACCTCATCATAACCCCCGAAAAAATCATATCCTTTCGCGGGAACTGGTGAAGTAAAAAAAGTTCTCAAACTCTTTTTATTTTTTGTTAAATTACGCTAAATGGCGAAGTAACAATGGCACAAAGAGCCAAGATTTTTGCGAAAAATGCGAAAACCAAAGGAAAGGGGCAGCCGCACCCTCGTAAAATCGTAAAACCCTTTCGAAGGCGGCGAGACAGAGAGGGCAACAGGGGAGAGAGAGAGATGGACGGCGGCCGAATCACCCCTTTGCCCTTTGTACCGCCTACCTGCTTCGTACCGCTTCGGCTGGCCGCTCGTGTCCGCCATTTCCGCAGCCTCCGGACTTTGGGTATAAATTGCGGGGGTTCCGACGAGAGGAAATCAGTTTGCGTTCGACATCGTCAGCGTGAAGATACACAGATAGCAACAGCAAGGCAGAGCTAGAAGATCATCGGTCTATATAGACTATATCGACTATATCGTCCCATCACTCAGTTGGATTAAACCCACAAATCGCACACCAAGCACCATGCTAATGCACGAGAAACTCATGGCCGGGCAGTTCTTCGATCTCAAGACCGGTAAGTTAGCCACGCCCCCCGGAATCTCCTCGATCTGTAGACTAACGCATCCCCTCTCTCTCCCAATCTCTGCAGATCGCAAGCCCCTGATGCACCACCACCAGTACCAGCACCACCAGACGCACCACCAGCAGCAGTCGCTGCACCACTTGCCGCACGGCCAGTTGCCCGTTCAGGGATCCCTGGGCCTGCCCAAGATGGATCTGTATGCGGCCTATGCCTACCAGCAGCAGTTGCTGGGAGCTGCCCTCAGCCAGCAGCAGCAGCAGCAACAGCAGCAGCAGCAACACCAGCAACTGCAGCAGCAGCAACACCAGCAACAGGCCTCCTCTGCCGAGGTCCTGGATCTTTCCCGGCGCTGCGACAGCGTGGAGACGCCCAGGAAGACTCCCTCGCCCTATCAGACCAGCTACAGCTATGGCAGCGGCTCCCCCTCAGCCTCGCCCACCAGCAATCTCCTGTATGCCGCCCAGATGCAACAGCAGCAGCAGCAACATCAGCAGCAACAGCAGCAGCAGCAACAGCAACTGGCCTCCCTGTACCCCGCTTTCTACTACAGCAACATCAAGCAGGAGCAAGCCACGCCCACGGCTGCCCCGCCCAAGGTCACGCCCACCGCTAGCCTGCTCCAAACCTTTGCGGCCGCTTCAGCCGCCGCCGCCGCCGCTGCTGCAGCCTCCTCCACCGCGACCAACTCACCCAGGCCCGCCAGCAATGCCAGCACCATGCAGATAGATGTCCTGGAGAACCCACAGTCGCCGGCTGTCGAGGCCACCACGCCCACCACCTCCGCCTCCGCCTCGGAGAGCAAGAACACTCGACCCTTCAAGGCCTTTCCCCGGGATCCCCTGGTCATTGCAGCCAACTTCGCCGCCACCGATGTGCTGCTCGACAATCCGCGAGTGGAGCGCTACACCGAGTACCGCAAGAGGGTGCTCGAGCAGATCCGCAGCTCCAACGGAGGATCGCGCACCGTGACCAACCCGAAGATGCGCAGGACCAACTCACGGAGCGGCTCCGTCAACGAGGGCAGCTCCTCGAACAACAACAGCGAGAGCGAGGATCGTGCTGCGGCCGAGGAGTCCAGCGATTGCGACTCCCAGGCGGGCAACTTCGAGGGCAAGTCCTCCTCCGCCAGCAGCTCCAGCCACTTGGCCAGCGCCACCGGCGTGAACTCGGGAATCAACCACTCGGGCAGCCAGGTGAAGGATGCCGCCTACTACGAGCGGCGTCGCAAGAACAACGCCGCCGCCAAGAAGTCCCGCGATCGCCGCCGCATCAAGGAGGATGAGATCGCCATCAGGGCCGCCTATCTGGAGCGCCAGAACATCGAGCTGTTGTGCCAGATCGACGCCCTCAAGGCCCAGCTGGCCGCCTTCACCTCCGCCAAAGCGACCACCGCCTAAAAGTCCATTCCTCTCTTGATGCGTTGAACGCGAAGATCCGAATCCTGTGCATGCTGTTTTTGGGTCAGCTTATCTGTGAATAGTTTAGGGGGCTCAACTTGCTTTTTTTTAACACACACTCGCATTTAAGTACTTTAAGTCCTTGGAGTATACGTTATATTTGTAAAATGTATTAGCCGTAAGTGCATCTCGCAATCTAACCAGTTAACTAATCAATCGAACCACCCAATAGTTGTAGAGGTCCAGGTCCCAGCTAGCCATTAGTATTTAGCTAGTAAGTGAATTTTTTTCATAGCCCTAAGAAATAAATATTAAAATAAATTATGCAAAAATAACGGCTGATTTTTAAAAAACTCTCTACTAATTGGTCACTCTAAAATTAAAATCTAAACTAACGATCCACACCAATTTTTCTCTAATTTTCGAAAACACTTTTTTTTCGAAAAATTGCCAAATATTAACATTTTAATGTTTAAATGCCAATCGAAAGAGAATATTCCTACGAGTTCAACGAGGTATAACATTTCATATTTGGCAGAAATTTAGCTTAATTGCAAAAATTCTTATTTTTAAACCTTCACAAATGCCGCAAAATGGACAAAATCTCAGATCAAACCAATCAAAATGTACTTGATATTCAACGTGTGCTTTTTGAAGGCAAATTTCTTGATTATACTGATATTTTTGTGCAAAAAAACACGATTATGATTTTTTGCGTTTTTTATAAGGGGTAGGGTCACAATTTTTCGAAAAAAATTTAAAACAGTTAAAACTTCTATATTTGAATGCCAATCGATAGGGAATTTAATTACGAGCTCAAAAAGGTATGACATTTAATATTCTGACCGTTTTTTCTCATGTTACGCCAAAAATACTGCAAAAAAACACGATTTTGATTTTTTGCATTTTTTATAAGGGGTAAGGTCACAATTTTTTACAAAAAATTTAAAACCGTTTAAATTTCTATTCGGACTGCTTTTTCTCATGTTACGCCAAAAATACTGCAAAAAAACACGATTTT